>OZ012706.1:6317710-6813941 GCA_963942595.1 Cylloceria caligata | reverse complement strand
TTATTACACCTCTTTAGCCTGTGCAAGTAAATAGAAAAATTGACTTCAAACTTATTCACAAGTACCGGATTAGCTTATAAGTTTTAATATAAATACTTTATTACAGCATCAACGTTATATATTACAACAGCGAGTGTTATTTCAGATATAAGTTGCAGTTATAACGACCACGATTCATGTAAGAATTATTACAAAAATATGTGTATGAGGAAGCAAAAATCGATCAAAGGATAGTGTTATATTTCTTTTAAAGATGTAAAAATACCATGAAATTTGTAACGAATAATGTTTAGGGTGAAAAAAAACGTATGTTTTCTCATACATTTACGTAATTAGTATTTTCAACAAATTGCGAGAATTACGGTAATAGCATTATTCGTTATTTTATCGTACACGAAGAGAAGTGCTTGATTCGAACAATCAGGTACTTGATTAAATACACGCAAACCAAATATTTGGTAAGCTCAACCATTTGTTAGGCGATCAAGTGTTTGATTTGATTTAACCGAGCGCTTGGTCGTTCCAAGCCCGTATAAAAAGAAATAAAATCCACATAGAGTTATAAAATTAACGGTAGGAATTTTTTTTCATAATTTTTTTCACACGAATTTCGACCAATAGGAACGTGGTATTTAACATTACGTGGTACCAGCAGGATGGCATTATATTGGCCATTTTTCGATAATTTCTCTGCTGCTACTAAGTAATAAACAAAAAAAAATTTAACAGTTTGTAACCTGTGTGAATATCAGAAAAGTCAAATACATTTGAGTTCATCGAGCTGAGTGAAAAAAAATGATCGATTCGAAGTAAATTCCTCGAAAGTATCAAACAAAATGTCCCGGTTAATACAGCGAAGCGTAAGAAGTCGATTTGGGGCCTATTTTCTAAATTTTGTGACGAAAAAAAATATGTGCTAGATGCGACGACCTCCAATGAATCTCTCGCTGATATCCTGAAAGACTGGGCTTTCAATATGAAAAAGAGCGACGGACAAGACTACAAGGAAGCTGTGTTAAAAACTTTGTGTAATCAAACAGCTGCGTTACTACAGGAAAAGTACTTGACTGAATTCAAGAGAGAATTTATTTTCAATAAAGCTAATACCCCCACGAAAATATAAAATACCAAACTCCTATCCGTTGAAATTCGGGTGAAAAAAATAATCCGTCGAATACCCCTCGAGCTTGAAAATGAATCAGCTATTTCCAAACTGATAATTTTTTTTCCTACTGAAAAATAAAACCCAATATATGTACAGTCGAGACGTGGTATTTTTTACCTTCTACCGAAACAATAATTTGACGATACGTCTATAAATTCCGGTTCCATTTAACGCTCTTTCATTAAATTTTGATTTTGTGAATAAAAATGTTGCATGCTGCTAAAAATTGTCAAACATGCTCTTGTCTCCGGAAATAAATGAATAAAAACAATTTTTTAGCTGAGCAAAACTCATCATCCAACGTACCAGGGCTTCGTTCCAAGTTTCTGCAACGCTCGATCCGTACTCATATTAAAAACATCCTGCAGACTATAAAATCCACTTTTGTACGGAAAAAACTGACAATTCGCATCCTGTCCATCGTAGAGAGTCTTCAAGAAGAAATACGAAAAATCTTTTATCGCGGTCCAGTTGGTCATAGCATCCGTGATAACAACGGGTCTTCCCGAATATGCGTATCTTTGGATTAAACAAAATGTACACGATTACATTTATTCAAATAACGTTGAAAAGTTTCATTGTACTGCGTGATCCGTACAAGTATTGGAATAGCGCTTGAACTACGTTGGCGAGCTTCTCAACCTGTTGGACGTCGACACATATCGAACAGTCCTCGGGTGAACGAAAAACTTTTTGAAATGTCAGTGGTGCATCCACTAAACACTGTAAAAATAATTAAAAACACAAATAAATGCATTATAATAAAATATAATAATATTTGCAATTTTTTTCAGCGAGTCTGTTAACGAGAAAAAATTAGTAGAAATTTAATTTTTGTGTTAAAAAGTTAAAATTCGAGAAACGCCAATATAAACATTTAAAACGGTTAATCATTGATACATTCACCAACGTTAAATTAAAAAAAAAAAAACGTTTGTTATAGATAGTAAACAATTACAGAACACAACTTACCTTTCGATTAATATTCATAGAGATATAATTTTTCGCGAAATAATTAAGTATCGTTGCAAGCACCATTGAACCCCACAAATGTTTCTTCTTAAGTTGAAATTCAATGGTTCGCACTCGTGATTTAACGCGCCAAAGTCCAAAAGCACGAGATGGGAGTTCGAGCTTATCAATTTTCCCAAGAATTGATTGCAAGTCACGTTTAGCCGAATCCAAACGTTTTCTCGAGTGCATTTCACCATGAATCTTCTCCATTTTCTCCGTCATACCGAATTTTCTCTTGGTTGGTGGTTAGTGACACAGTGTGTTCTCTCTGGAACAAGTTGCGCGAATGTTTCCTCCTCGACAGCTTCGAAAACTGAAGCTGCGCGGGAGAAACGACCACGAGATTACCGGGGATGCATGGAGGTGTGGAACAAGAAAGCCATGATCCTCGCGTAGCTATTGGTCAAGCAAGAAAAGAAGAAAAAAAAACGATACTTGACAGTAACGGGCACAAATCGAATGAGAGTTGAGAATAAATTGTCAAAGGGTAATTTCGATAATGACAAATATATATCACCAGTTATACTTTATAAGCTGAACTCAGTATACGTAAACGAAATTGCATTTTTTTTGTTATTAACAAAGGCCGTTAATGGAATAAACCATATACGATTTAATTCACCTTGATCTACAGAATATCTGTATAAATCTATCAACCCGTGTGATGATGCGTGTGAAAGTACTGCAATAATATTCATTCAGCTGTCGAGCGCATAAAACTGAGAAATAATATTTACAATAAAACATTAATACAAAATTGTTGTACATCAATATTTTTGCTAAATACATAATGTCATTACATTTGAGTCTGATATTATACAAATACATTAATTTCATTTTTTTACAGTAACGTATAGTTGACCATTTCTGAAAATTTATCTCGATACGTAAATTCATTTAATTGTTTTATGACAAAATGTTGTATTTTAAAGTCCTAAAAGTAAGAATTACTTAATAAATAATCATTTATAATACATATATATTTACTTAGTTAATTATATTGCTGTGTTAATATTTTCTTTTATCACAATTACAATTTCTCTAAATATATCATTTAATTTTATTCGAGTTTGATATTAGAAAAAAAAAGGAAAGTCTTGCTGAAAATTTCTTAGTGAAAATTCGTATGAGTAAATACAATTTTTCATCACAGGCACAATTCTTACAGATAAATTGTTTATTTGAATATAATAATATTTTAAAGATATTCTATCATTAATAAACGTAAAGAAATTGTGTAAAGTCAGTTAATATTTAAACAATTTATATAAAATTTAACATATTGTATATCACAATTAAAAAATTTTGCAAATTTTTAAAAATTATATATGGAGAAAAAAATGTTTCACTCTGATGGTATTAGGAAATAAGTATTTACGTTATGGGGTTGAACAGGAGTACAAACTCACTGGCCAGTGACGTTCCTTATCTCATGGCGCAGCTGCCTGTGCTCAGTGAACCGATCTACTTGCTGAAGTAAAATCATCGGCTAACCCATATTTCTCGAGTCCGTACGATCTTTAATAAACAAAAAAAAAAACTCGGCCATCTTTTTTTTTTTAAACATTCACTCTGATGAACACGATTCATATATTTCATACTGTAGCATATTTCTAAATGTTTAAATGTAAAGGATCTCGAGATTCTCGTCGCTATGTGCAAAATACTTTGACGAATACCGTTTCTATGCATCGCACACTGATTACCACGAGATTGGTGAGAAAGAGAGTGTGATTGACTTCGCCAATACTCCGTTTCTCGGTTACACATACAATGCCGTTTACGACTGCAAATTGCCAATTCGAAAGACAATTTCTTTTCTAATTTCCAATCTGCAATTGTTTCAGTAATGTGCGATTCTCACTTTTTTATACTCTCGTAAATATTACCCTGATGTAAAAATAAAAATTAAATCGCGAAAATACTTACGAACGCTTATGAAGAATTATTTAAAGCTATCAATCGTGCTTCACGAATTTTTATGAAACTTTTCGTAATATCATTGATGTTTCTTTCGTAATTAAAGATAAATGGATTTATCTAGATATTCTTCCGAAAGTCCTTCGACCCTTATAAAATCGGGGTTGAATCGTATCAACGGTACGTTTTGATTATGGTGATTTATATGTAATCATACGTGACATTCCATTACATGCAAAAATATGTTTTTCGTCTAATTATTACATATCGATATAAAATACACAAATTATACAAAATTATTGTATAAAAATATACAAAATATACATCAATAGAATTAAGAAAATAATTCTATTGATTATTTTTTTTTTATAATTAAAGATAAATAGATTTATCTACATATTCTTTCGAGGGTCCTTCGACCCTTATAAAAGAGTCGAATCGTATCAATGGTAAAAAGTCTTGAATATGATGATCTATATGTAAACATACGCAACATTACATTATATGCAAAAATACGTTATTTGTGTGATTATTATAAATTACTATAAAATATACAAATGAATACATTTTTCTTTTTATGAGCATTTTCGTAATTTCATTAATGTTTTTTCGTAATTAAGGATAAATTTATCTAGATATTCTTCTGAGCGTCCTTCGACCCTTATAAGAGTCAAATTATATCAATGATATACAACGTCTTGAATATAATGATCTATATGTAAACATACTCAACAATACATTATACGTAAAAATAAATTATTCATGTGGTTATTATATATTATTATAAAAAATACAAATTAATAAATTCGTCATTTATTAGACGATGACAATTTTTATTTGTTCTTGCGTTAAAACTTGCACCAGTGTTTATCAGTTAAAAACGCTATAACTAACATCGCTTATTATAGTTCTAAGCCCAAATGTATATAGTTTATTTAATAATTTTTACAGTTAACGTTTACTTGTTGTCAGTTTGAGATTTCAGAACGACAGCGCCTTCCCAAAGCTATCAATGCACATGGTGCATGCGTCGATAAATTTAAAGCTCATCCGTATTGCGTAAATGTGCAACGTTGTCGTTTCTTGTAAGTACGAACGCGTTTATCCGATTATCGTTTCCTTTTTTCTCGTTCGGCAAAAGTACGCGATCTTGACGCTTCTTCTCCGCATTCTTTTGTTTCGCTTTTCCACATGTTTTCTTTTTTGACGTTGTTGACACACTTGTTGTCTTCATTCGTTTGAGAATAGCTAGGTTACTTTGCCGGGTCGATCTTGTGCAACGAACTTTTTGTTTTTAATTTTTTAAACACAAATCCAATGGATCACCAGGTTTTTTAACGCGTACAGGATTCAAATTAATTTTATGTAACGTATTCTCGCGTAAGCGAAGACTCGACGATGCCAAAGAGATCATAAATAATTCTTCTAAATATGTTTTTTTTAAGTTCGTCGAGTGACAATTAACAATGCGACGAGAAATCCAACGAGGGGCCGATTACAGACTTATCACTTATCATTGGAGGCTGCTGCAAGACTGGTGAGTCCTTGTTTGACACAAATAACCAAAAAAAAAACCTTTATAAAGTTAATACAGAAATTATTATGCCATGTATCCTTGCAGGTGAAATATCAAATTTTGCTAGTCAACTGAGTTGAACATTCAAGAAAGTGGGGATGAAAAGACAAATGGGACGACAATGTTCTATAGTTGTCTATGGAATTTCAAGTTCAAGTTCGACAGACGATGACAAAGAAACTTGTGAACCTCCGCTGTATAAAGTCAAAAGACATCGTTCCAGTGCCAGAGAAGAATTTTTGTCTTGTTACAAGAGATGTTCTCTTGATCCTGAATTCCCCGATGATAAGATTCTTTACAAAATTCTTGCGGAACATATCGCAGCAAGCATATGACTCTACGACAATAATAAAATCGTCTAAAGAATGCTTTTGCATTAAAAATGATCAATTTCATGTACGATGCTGTTGAGCAGAGCAGCAGCGAATTCAGTAATTTTAGAGTCGTTCCTGTGTTTTTAAACACGAGTACTGATATCTATAAAGCCAGAGTCAATAGTCTCTGGAAAGAGTTTATCAATTTGAAAACTACTAGCTTAAAGAAGCAAAGAGAAAAATTTTGAAGCGGAAAACAAGACGAGAACTCCTACAAACATGGAGAAATAGATTCCGAATAAGTCAGAGGATTGGAGCAATGAAGGTTCGAATAGGAGAGTGAGCTAGACATTGAGAAACTCCACTGATCGAAGAGTAAAATGGAGTAATAAAGTAGATTTCTCCTATGAAGAAGAGATCAGGCTCAGTTGTAAGGTAAAAATAATCGTTGTATTCAAAATTCGTTGCATAGAAATCCAATGAAATATAGGAACTCACGATAGTTCAGGAATATTGACTCGATATTCTGGAGTATTGCTATATTAATATGATTTCTCATTTTTTATTTACAACGTTACATGGAAATTATCGCTGCCAGAACAGACGGACGCAATGAGTATGTCGGATGCAGAAAAACATTGCAATTGCGACGTCGAGACAAATACAATTGAATATTCCTCAAACGGCGATTCTGGATTCGTCAGTAAGGTAAAATTTATTCTCTTTAAAGTGCATCACGTCAATATGCGAAAAAAAAGAAAAAAATACGATCCCTCCGAGAACAAATCAGCTTTTCTACAGGACTCTTTCGTTCTGTAGGTCATTGTAGTTTCTTAAGGACTTTGTAGTGCTGGATGTGTCAATTTTGGCTGCAAGAATTAATAAAAATTATTGCAGAATGGGCAAACGAACCTGCTGGAAATATTGGATAAAACAGAAAGCGATCTTTACGACCATCTGATCGTAACTATTGAGAACTATTCTGCCATGAAGCGCGAAGATCAACTGATTACGATCGATGATGGTGATAGTAGCAGAATCGAATCTGAGAAAGATGTGCAGCCAAGGTTTCACGGAATACAATCTCGTCGAAATCCCGAAGATTATCAAGATAATCGAATTATCGTTTCTGCGTTGAGCCAAGAAAATCAATGCGAGACGATTGAAGGAATCTACATGGAATGAATTGACGAGGTCGGTCGTCAGCGAAAAAATATGAAACGGATGAACATGGACGGAATTGATACGAAAAAGTTCAGCAATATATACAATAATTTACTGAAAGCTATGAGTAAGAGTGATGCTGAAAATCTGAGTTCCTGTCGCCTTTATGTCCTTGTTACACGTGGCAACCGAGAAAATTTTGCATATCGACTCGTTCGATGATGATTCGGATCTTCATGTACAACAGAGATGACCTTACCCAGTAAAAAAAATGTGTCATGACAGTCGACATGCCGTGCCGTCATCTTTTACCGCACCTGAACAACATTATGACAGCAGAGCGTGCAAGGACTGTGTCCGCACGATTCCAGCATTTCATTAGGCTCTACAGCGTGCTACAACCGTGCGGATACGGTGTTGCCACCGGTTATCTAACGACAGTACACTTGGAGTACATTATTTTCTGTTATTTATTTACGTCTTGTTTCAAATGTATTTTATTATGTATTTGCTTCATTTGTGAATCTTTAGATGTCCAAATTTTTACAAAAATGCTTACGACATTTATTTATTGAGCCACTGATAAAATCTGTGATAAATACTAAATCAGTTGTTTGATAAATACAATATTTGGTAAGAATTAATTAGTTGAACAAAATTGTTAAATATTGAACAGATTATAGGTGTAAAAATAATCTTTAATTATTTTAATACGACATAAGTTGATCAAGCCTATCGATAAGTACAGATTCTTTATCTATTTCCTATACGTTAATGCGCTATTATTTTAACTGCATCAGGTGAGTCGCGAAATCTCATATTACCGTAGAAAATCTAATTACGCGTACCTTAAAGGAAATTTTTCTAACGTTGAGGTGAACGAATCCCCATTATAATAAAAATTATACAAATATTGTAAGCCAAGAATAAAATTCAAGGTCTTTAGGTGGTGTTTGTATCACTTGTAACTCAATTAATACTACTTTTACTTATATATCGTAATCTCTTGTTGCAAATATATGTAATGCGCGTCACTATTTGAAAAACAGTCTACCCATTCCCTCATGAACCGAAAATGTCGACAACTTATCCTGTGCAGAGGTCGCTCTTTAATTCATTTGCGCATGCGTCGTAAATTCAAATTTGGTGCGTCCAGCGTCGTAACGTTCACACGTAGCGTGTGATGAAGAGAGATCGACTCGGTGCCGCGAAAAGTAATTTTTTATCCGAATAACAAACGGTAAATCCGATGGAAGATCAGGTTAGTCAATTGACATAATGAAAATGTAAATAACTCGAAGTGCTATAAGTATTTAAACTCCCCAAAACTCTAAATAAACGTTAACTAATTCATATGAAAATGTTTTCTACATCAGAACTCGAGTGTCAGCCCCATCAGCACAGAGCCTCAAACAAACACGTCCGCTCTGCTGGAATTGAAAATTCTTCGAGGAGTCTACGACGAGCTTCACAATTACTACATGCTCCTGAGAGTGGTGAGATCCGATATCGAGAAAATAACCGAAAATTTTGCGTCGATAAACGGTAAATAAAGTTTCTCGGAATTGAGGTTAGATTGCTAAGTAATATTCAGACTACAAGCAAACGCCAGTTGTACTAAAATCTAAAAATGACGAGTCGAATAAGCATAATGCATCCGAGAGTCGAAGAGTTGGGAGGTTTGTCTCCGTCCTCTTCGTCGCCTCTTCGACGAAGTTCCAGCATTACGCATAAGAGCGTGATTATGAGCTTAGCGGAAAATGATGACGAAGCAGAGCGTCTGGTCCGTCGGCTTGAGAAGAACCAGTCGCACACTATACCCGCCAATGACAGACGAAGATCCCTTGGTTTAGGCTTTGTCTCTCAAATGTCTCACCCTCAAATAGCTGAAAAAGTTCAGCAATGCATACAACTCAGTGCCGAGAACAAAATAAACACAAAAAATGCCTTTAGCCTGCAGATGATAGATTTTATGACGTACATGATCAAAAAACGAGATGTAAATATGAACAATCTTCAAGTCGCCAGTACGTCTCTCGATGTCAGCACAAAGATCTACGGACTCAGAGTAGATGGCATTCACACTGATATCTTGAAGATGAGCGGAGGTTTGGACAAACAGGAGAAGAGAGATGGGAAAAGAGATAATGAATCGAATGACGAGAACGCCGACGAGCCTGGAGTATCGGAAGCCGAGGGCCTGGCACGAGAGCGAGCGAAGAAGAAGCGTAGATGCAAGCAAAAGATTATCGCAAGTGTGGAATCTCTGCGTGGGCCTACCGAAACTATAAATTCTGCTTCGACAATGATGGGCGGAAGCGATACACAGACAACTGACATGCTTTATCTAGCGACGATTCCTTATCATGCGGATCGCGGTGTCTATCTGCATCTGTACAACGAAGTTGTCCTTGACATGGCAAATCCCGAGGAGCAGCGCAACAACTCGTCTGTCTCCTGCCCGAGGATCAATAATCTTGAGGATTTACAGACGTGCTCGTCCTTGGCAAACTTCGAAATACTGGGCTGGTCTGTGGATGACGAGAAGGAGGAACTTTCGCCGGTTGAACCCACACCCGTCGAGAATGGATTTCAGTTCGATCTGGAAGCCAGTCTCCCGGCCGATATTGAATCCTCCAATGCCGGAATGAATTACTTCGACATCGAGGATGACGAAAGCGTCGAAGGCTGCGAGAGAGTCGGTCAACCTGCTGCGAATATCGTCGATTTTCGTCAAGTCCTTCAGGCCTCATCGCACACGCATAATTTCGAATATTCGTACTTTCAAGATAATATGGATATACAGTGGGCCGGTCCTTCGCACTGGAAGATTCGTCATCCCTCGAAAAATCTCGCTGGCAGTAGAATCATCGGGCGATGCGATCAGGAACCGATCAAACGGAGGAAAGAATTGATTTTGATTCATAACAATGAAGCGAACGCAGTTGCAAAGGCCAAGTTCGACATAGCCAAGGGAAATCTTGTGAAATTGCAGGCAAAGACTGCGAAAAATAGCTGGACCGAGGAAAAACTTACGTTGCCGCAGGATATACACTACAATGTCTTGCAGACTTGTAAATTCTATCTACGAAATGAGATTCTCGTGAAATTTTCGGAAAAGGACGACATGAACGCGACTCACGTTTCCGACGATATCGGAAATTACAATTACAATAATGAGCACGACACGACCGACTACTGTCCAAACATAGGGTGCGAAGATCAACAGGAAATAGCCGTGGGCAACTCCAATAACGGAAATGACTTCGAAGAAAATGTAGGTACTTGTACACAAGCTTTTACGGGCGACAATCTCGTCGAGTTGCCCAAAATGACCAATGAGATTATCCTCGCATTTTCGCAACGCGCCAAGAAAATCGACATGCGGCAGTTGAAGAAATGTATCTGGAAAAATCTGACGAGAGCCGGGATAGCTGACAAAGAGAATACGGACAAAAGAGAGCATCCTGATGTCGATAGCCGTGAAAAAGTTAATGGTACGATGATGTTCAGCAATATTTTTGAAGAATTGCCGAAAACGCTGAGCAAGAATAACATCGAAGCTCTGAGTCTGCCACTCGCTTTTATATCATTGTTACACTTGGCAAACGAGAAGACCTTGCAGATCGACTCGTACGACGATAAATCAGATTTGTATATACGGCAGGGATAGCGTTATTACATTATTTATATTATTTTATATATTTTTATCATTTAAACTTAGTTGAATATACTTTGAGAATGAGAACAACTTTTCATCGAATAGTGAAAAATCTTCAGAAAATGTTATTTTATGAAAATTTTTAATCATTCGATGCAAAGTTGTTCGCATGTTCGATCTGCAGCATCACACATAGTGTTTTTTTCTTTGATTCGATTTTTATAAAGAAGATGTGAAGAAAAATGCTGGACAAGGAAAAAAGTTTTTGAAAATCAAAGTGGTGGACAGTATATATCGTGCCAACGTTAATTTGTTTATATTTTTATTTACTCGTATGAATTACAATAATATTTTTAGGTTAATTTAAGATGTAAAAATATTACGCATTGAAAATGTATAAATTGACGTTAAAACTCATATTAATGTTTCGTTTAATGTATTAAAAAAGCAACTTTGAGTAATTTATATTAGTTTACTATATTAGTAAGCTAATATTCGACCAGGACTCGATTATCTCCATTCTCTCCAATAAATATTCGAGTATAAATCGAATATTTGCAACAGTTCTATCGTTTGACGACTTAATTTTACAAAATGCTTATGAATATTTGATTTACCGTGTATTAGTTGTTGGAGAAAATCGATGCATCTCCTGCTGTTACCAAAGAAGCCTTCAGTTTTTAATTAATATTCAAAACGAGTTATGAACATAATCTCGTATAGATTTTTTTTTATATAAAAACGATCAATGTTCACAACATGTAGAAAGATAAATTAATCATTAAAGTATATAATTGATAAATAAAAAAGAAATAAAGAGGACAATTACATGAGGTACATGAGGTATTTTCTTCGTCCAGAGCTCCGAATAATGAATTATATTCGATATTCAATTGCCAAACGCGTTTTATACCATACAGGACGTTACTTTCTTATTCGAGTTTTGGTTTTAACTTGTAATCAAAAATAGACAATTTAGTAATTATAATTCCGAGTTATTATATTGGCAATTCTAGTGGTAAATGAGTTTTATTGGATTATGTATATAGATTTGTTTATCTGTTTAGTTTGTATGCGTTTCACTGGTGTTGACCAATTGGCCACCGACCAACGTTCTTTTTGCAATTCTATTAATGAAAATTTTAATAAATCAGCCATTGACACTAAATCTTTATTTCTTCGATAATTTTAATTTTCAATTCAATTGTTTCTATCCGATTACCGTAACCTTTTAAATTTTCGTTTAAAGCATCCGTTAAAAATGTTTTCCCTGCGAAGATTCTGTTGGAAAAGAGTAGCGGAGCGATGGTGCAATCTGCGTTTCGAGAGTTCTCGAGGAAAAGTTGCAGAGCCTGAGTCCAAGGATGACAATAAAAACCCCAAAGATTCTACGACTAAAGCATCATGCAAGGAGTATGACGGCGGCGCTTCGCAAAAACGTTGCAATATCAAAGTCGGAATAATAGGTGGTGGAATGGCGCCTATTTACGCCGCTCTTCTTCTCAAGCAATCGAGATTAATTAATACGGTCAACATAGCTGATCCAAAAGACACGCTTGCCGATGCAGTTTACGATTTGAACCAGATTGATACGTCGACAAGGATCAAGTATTATGGAAAACAATGTATAGCGGAAGCACTAATTGACGTACGTTGTATACACGATTATTCAACAATATAATTCCATATACTCGTGGAAAGAAAGTCCAAAAGGAGCTTTTTTACTTCTCATTAAGGCAATGTGCCACATCTCTGTTAGTATTAATAACTGAAATGAAAAACTCTCTGCCACGATTGATCTTTCGAATAAAAAAAGCGGTTAACCGCGTCTCACAATTCTACAGTTCACCATCTCGTTTTTTATGTAAATGTTCAATCTTGGTGGATAAATTTACGTTGGAAAAAATCTGCTATGTCTCTCGCATGTATTTTGGCTCGGTTGGTACAGTACGTCACCTTAAGACGATGTGGAACATTTCTTTCTCTCTCAGATCGTTACGCGTAGAAGAGAGATAGCAAAATTTTTCTATCGCGAATTCCTCCTCTCCGATTGATCTATCGGATATAAAATAAGAACGGTGAACCATATAATTGTCAGGCGTAATTAAGGATTCTTTAAGCTTAAAGCTTTAGGATTAGTTTACATTACGAGCATAGCGCTCGAACACAGCCCTCTTTATTCGAAAGATCAATCGTGACACAGAAATTTGCATTACCGTTTTTGTTACCGACCGAGGGGTGACACATCACCTTCATACTCCATTCATGAGTGCGAAAAAGATAGAACTAGTATGACGCTCACAGCGGTGTAAAAGAGAAGCAGCACATCTGTGTAAGTATGGAGGTTTTGCCTCGCCTCAAGTAATGTGGAGAACGTGTATGGGTGTAAGAGAGATAGAAATAATCTTGCGTTCCCAAATTTCTCAGTTACGGTTGATCTGTCGGAAAAAAAGATGACAACATCACCCTGCAGAATTGTTAAGCGGAAGGCAACGTTTTTGATTTTTATTCGAAAGATGAACCGTAACAAAGAAATTGAGATTGCAGATTTTGTTACCGACCGAGTAGTACCGCATCACATTGAGGAAAGGCGAATGTGTAATTAATCTTTCCGTGCAATTTCTTTTAAGGTGCATGGAGTAAAAAATAAGAAGACGTATTAGCCTGTGTATCAGCTAAAGCTTTAGGATTAATTTACATTACGAGCATAGCGCTCGAACACAGCCTTGCTAACTTGTTAACGCACTAATTAACATTAATTTAATAGCGTCTAAACCAATCGCAAACTCGTGTTCGAGTGCTGAGCTCGCATGAAAATCCAGGATTACTGTTATCTTTAAAGCCTCGATACTCTATAAAAAATTTAACCGTAAAGATTTGTTGCCCACCGAGTTACGGATCCCGTTTAAAGGATCGCGAAATAGCGTGAAAGAGGAGTTTCGCCTCGCTTCAATACATTTTTCTCGAATCCAGATTTTTGTACCGACACGTCAGAAAAGTGAGTCACTCCATGCTGCACTCACGCAGTGTACCCCACAAATTTGATATTTATCAGGATATCTGGATCTGATAAAAATGTTTTAGAAATATTTAGCTCTGTCTCTTTCACACCTACGGATTCTCAGGCCATTAATCATCTTGATATATCTACATTAATCCTCTATAATACAATGAAATTAATACATTTTTCAGGTGGATATAATTGCATTAATGGACGAAACGGATTTCAAAATGGGAAAATCAGGACCCGTCGATCAATTCACCGTTACGTCGAGTTATGTTTGTGCGATGTCCGAGCACATGGTGCATACTAATCCATCGGCTTTGGTAGCTGTATTCGCGAGACCAGTTACAGCAACTTTGCCAATGGTATCGGAGGTTTACAAATGCGCTGGCTGTTGGGATCCGGACAGGATTATAGGTTCCACCGCGATAGACGCAATGCGAATCGCGGCAATGACCGCGACTCTCTTCGACTTGGACCCCACTTATCTATCGGTGCCGATAGTAGGAGGGGCGGATCCTTGCACCGTTGTGCCACTCTTTAATCAAGCCAGACCGATTAATCAATTTAGTCCAGTGAGCTCGCTAACTCAATACGTTTGATATTTATTAGGTTTAATTAGCTTCAAAATGACAACAGACACAACAAAGTTATCGTTTTGATATTACAAAAATGTACATTTAAACAATGGCAAATTCGCTTCAGTTAAATGTGAAAGTTTTCCATCGAATTGTTATAACGCGATGCGTTTTATCACAGAAAATTTTACCATCGGATCAGCGTTTTAAACTTTCAGTAAAAGCTCAAGTAATTTTTTCGACCATATTCGATTTCGATGATATCCAGGGATCAGAATACTGGAAAGTGAAATATAGAAATCAACTTCTCCGAGCTAAACGATTCAAGTTTGAGAGGAAAATTTTTCTTAAACCGATTTGACAATTTTTTGAATTTCGTAAATGTTAAAAAAATAATAGTAGTCTCGTTACTCAAGCAACATTTTAAAGAATGATTCATAACGATTAAGATGATAATGAACGAATGTTTTTTTACAATAAAAACAACGTTGTAAAAAATTTTTACAACGTTTATATCCTTAAAAAAAATTTCTCACGATCAGTTTGATATATTTTTGTTGTCATTTCAAAGCTGATAGTCGGACTCTCGTTTATCGATTACTTAAAAATCAGTTGAAATATGCATCTGTACAGGATCATGAAAATATGCTGATTCATCAATTGAGAGCAGCGGACAAAGAGCTGGCTTGCTCGGTAGAAAGTTTCGAAGGTCCATCTTTATCAAGCGGAACGGCAGCGTCAAAATTCATTGTTACTCTCGCTTCCGGCCTCTATGGACATCCTAACGTAATCAGCAGCGCTTACGTGCGTTCAAACGTCCTTCCGATTTGTCGTTTTTTCTCTAACGAGCTGCATTTTGGTGAAAGTGGAGTTCAGGTGAACTTGGGATTACCTAAAGTTTCCCCGATAGCTATTAATCTAATAGAACAAGCTATACCCCACATAAACGAGCTCTCCGATATGGCTATAAACATTGTTCGTAACAAAAACAAATCTAAAATAAAGGTTTAACTATAGCTTAATCATGAGTAATTGATACATCGCACAGTTTTAATCAACCAATTTAGCTTCTAGGGGAACGTTAGGATTATATTGGTTGAGAGATGGTGGCGACGCTTGTAAGCGCGGAAATAAAGAATAACTCAGGGTGCTTCCCCATGCCGCGTGAACTTGCGTATGCCGGCGTACGCTTAAGATAATCTTAACCAATCGGAGCACATCATCTAGGGATTTAGGTATCCTCTATTTATTTTACGCTTTTACGCTGTTATGCTTACGCCGAAACCAATTTTCGGCGGAACTACATCGATGCATGTGTATTAGTGCGTCTGTATATTGACAGCTATTTGTTTTGAACGGTTTTTTGGCACGTAGGCACAGCCGGTATATGTCTCATTATTAAATAGCACTTGATATTAAAGAAGTTATGAATTAATGATAGCTTATAATTTATTTCTTATTATATTTATTATAACTTATAACATAACTCTGTATCAACTCACTACAATGAGAATTGATACAGAGCAAATAGTTTAAATAATTGGCATCGACCAGCTTTTAAAACGTTTGATAAGTCCTAAGCTTCCACTTTTCATACCGTTTCCAGATGATGATCAATGCCAAATCAGAATTCGTTGTAAATAAATTTGAACTCATCTACACAGTTCAGCATAAACATAAATTGGTCATAGAAAAACTGGCTTCAATAAATATTTATTCAGTATTTTTGTGAGATTACAATCGAGATGATAGATCATTGTTTACAGGTTGTAACTCTTATTGTTACAGGTTATAACTCCGATTATTTGCGTACATGGCACATAATTCCGGTGTACACACTCGCGTGTGAAAGTACCTATTCCCCATGGCGCGTATTCAGCGGAGTGCTTCTTTACAACATCCAATGATAATTCCGATTACGGTTTTCGTTCTAGTACTACATATGTTTGGCAATCTCCGATTGGTTGCCCTGCATACGTTTTACGCCATCTTTACAGAAATACGCACCATGGGGATTCCGCAAGTTACGCGCACACCTGCGTACGCACGTTACGCGGCATGGGGAAGCACCCTCACACGTTTATCGAGTACGTACAAGCTACGAGAGTGCAGCTGCATGTTTTCCTTCTCGTTTATTTAAAAATTTTTTTATTCCAACACCAGTTGCTTTCCTCGATTTATCGATGACGATGTGCCTAATGAATCGATGATACGATGATGAATCAAATTCTTATTGCGCAATCCTCGTACGATACACCAGTCTCTGTGAATCATCAAAGTATATGAAGTTATCTTAACGTTTAAACGTTAAGTGTCATACGTCGGTATTCGAAACTCTAAACCCAGTTTCGCCGGTGCACGTTTAATCAACCTAGCAACATGTTTAATGCACCGAATGCGATGAATAATAATTATTATTCCTTTAATTATCGATAAAATCGCATAACGGCCTCGATGCTTTCTATAAATATTCGCCCTGAATATAGCGGAGGATTTAAATTTGGATCGTCGAGCGGCAGAGGCGCAGAAAGAGAAAGAAAGAGAGAGAGAGAGGGGGAGAAAGAAAGAGACAGACAGACAGAGCTGGTGAAAAAGAGAAAGAGACGTATCAGATAGGCCGTACCGGGCTGGAAAGCAGGCGCACGTCCGCAGTCTATTTTAAAATCGCGTTCGAAACGAGCGTTTTGTCATACTCTGTTTCGACAAGCAAACAATCTGTTACGTGGTGAGAAGATCGAGTAATCTGCTAAACAACAAGAAACGACGTTTCGCTATCAATATGGGGATAATACTGTCCAGATTTCGAGTAAGTTACACTCGATTCAGCCTAAATACTTTGTACGTTATTGTACGACAATTTTTTCGGCGCTAACGCTCAATTTATAGGTTAATTCGATATTTAGGATGCTCCAACGACATATATTTATGAAATCGTGCGAATAACAGCTGATAATTGTGTCAACAACTTTTATCTTCGCTGATATATTATTCGCGATGAGCTAATCCGAGTTATTTTAAGATTTACGGCACCTTCGGAAGTTCTCAATGTTTTCAAGGTTAGGCGCGACATTTTGAATGCTTTGGAAAAGATGGAATTAATCAAATTTATTACTTCAAGTTGTTCTACATTGGCTCCGTGTTATTTATTTCTCTCATTATATTTGTATCTTCATTGTTATTTTATCACCGATTTTTCAACATATTTTTTTATATTTAATTCATCCACAAGTTTTGTATTCTGTCAGGCTAAATTAGCATCGAATGACACAGCATTTAAACGGTTAAAAAGATATTATTTAAATATTGCTGAAAAAACGATTTAAAAGTAAATTTTTTATCTTACGTCGAACAAGTATTAATTTTAATTACAAAATTGATGAGTCATTTGATTTACGACAAAACAATTGGCCACGAGTGGTTACTTCGGTGTCCGTATCGGTTATCGTTCGGTGCTAATTAATATTCGGATCGTGTAGCAAGTTCCGCTTTGGGAATCCTTCATTGCGAATGCAAATGTATTCTAAAATAAAAACAGTTATAATCGAACGATGGGACTTTGATCAAAATTCACAGTTCAAAAGTCATAGGAGGGTGTTGATTGGTTACAGAAAAAGAAAACAACCATTCAGGTTCTGGAGGATCTTGATAAGGTAAGAAAAAAGTAAGAATTGAATTGAAAATTTTGTGTAAACTTTAAAGACTGCGATTGATTATTTATTAATTTTTTTATGAGCAGAAGATAAAAGAGATTCAGAGATATGGACAATCTACGGAGCAGAGACACAAGAAGATCGTTGGTACGCTGATAATCTACAGCGTAGTTCTCTATATTATAGGAGCGCTGTACTTCTATTATTACTTTATTCCGACATCTCTGAGCGACCGGTTCATCGATATTATTCCATTGGTACTTTTTCCACCGATGTAAGGAGTAGAAACAATTTATTCTTGATACGCAGCACTGCATGGCCCATCCGACTTATTTGTCTTTAATATTATATATATTATATTATTATCTTCATTATTTTGTTGTAGAATAATATTGACTAAGAAAATGGTCACGTGGTATTACAACCGCAAGATATCACGAAATCAGGATAAACTAAGTACGATGCAAAAGGAGAAGAAAAAGATACTGGACGAAGTAACGGAAACGGAAACGTACAAGAAGGCTAAAGAGATTCTTATGAAGTTTGCACCTGATCAGCTTAGGATGACACCGGTATGTTTCTTCATAGTTTTCACAAATTTCACGCTAATACGATTAATTTTCTTCAAGATTTGCCTAATACTCGTTGTTTGTTGCAGCTTTCGCCACAGGTTTGTATTTCTAGGGTATTTCTAAGCTCTTAAGATGTACATACATTTTAATGGAGCATAGCGTATTATTAAAAGAAATCAAAGAAGCTAAATGAATTTATATAAAAAATTTAACATGAAATTGTCTGCAAGTTTGTCTACTGACATCCGAAAAGCCTGTAATTCTCGAATGTACAACTACTAAAGTTCGTTAATAATAATTCGTGATAGCGAATGATTAAAAATTAGCTTTTTTCTTCGACAGAGTTTATACAACGATTCATGTAACAAGATTAATTTTAGTCGGTGTTCAAGCCTGTAGCTACCGAGGGCTCTCGTCGTCCTAGCACACCGCAAGCGGTCGTTGCGCCCTTGCCAGGAGGAAGCGAATTACGACGTCGGGCCCTCACAATTTCAAATCCTTCGGGGAACATGCAAACCGGTAGACCAGCAAATTCCGCCATGGCACCGATTGGTTTTGGTTCTGCCTACACGCCGCAGCGACAATCATCGTTTGCAACGGGTGCGAGATTGCTAAACGCTTCGGCAATTGGTCCTCGTTAGTATTTTTATTCACGCTATTCACTTTCGTCAAAACTGCGCATTATTCGAACAATTATTTAATTTTTAACGTCATGATACAAACATTTTATTTGATATTAATGACATCCGTTGATCCATTCATTCAATATTTTTAAACATTCATTTTATAGATTGAGTGAATAACAATAATTAATGCAGAATACAGGATAATTGTGCCAATGCTGTGAGAGAATAACGAGTTGGGGTCTAGCGCAACGTGTTAATCACTGTACGACAGAAAAGCGTCCACCTCGTGATAATTGGAATGTGATGAGGCTGAAAGTCATTAGTTCGTGTGACAAATTTTGAAGAGTAAACCGTCAATAGTTTTCAAATTTGGACAAAAGTTGTATCAAGGGATAGGAGTCAGGTCGAAATCATTGAAATTGATAGAGAAATAATGTTTGGCTGCTGGTATTATAAAAAAAAAAAAACTACTGTTGACACTTGAAACAAAAAATGTTTTGCCGTGTGGCAAAAGCTTTTGTAGATAGTCTAAAATAAAATCTGTTCTTTCTTTATTCAAAACGAACAGAAACTAGCAGAAAAAATAGATTCATTCCATTGTCATGACTTTTTGCTTGTCGACTTTACACGTGAAATTGCAAAGTAGCTGAGTTTCAAACGGAATTTAACAGAAACTAGCGTTGGCAAAAATATCCTGATGGTCATATAATTATTCGTGAATTAATTTTTTTCTGTAAAATTAAAAAACATTTCTAAACTCTGATGAAAGTGGCTAATCAGCGTTGGATTTAGCTAATTATTTTTGCAAATGCCGACAAGCTTGTTATTAGAAATCAACCAGAATGTACATTTTATTTGGTTTTTTTAGGGTCACCACTGCCGCGTCCAATACTTCCTCAACAGAGAAGTTACCTGGATCGCTTGGTCGAGTATCTCGTCGGTGACGGACCATCTAATCGTTACGCACTGATCTGTCAACAGTGCGATTCACACAATGGGATGGCTCTCAAAGAGGAGTTTGAATATTTTGGTTTCCGTTGCTGCTATTGCAACTTTTGGAATCCAGCGAGAAAACAGAAGCCTTCGGCACCCAAGTTGGAACAAGATCTACTGAATTCTCCGCTGTCGTCTAGTCTTCTTTCCGCTAAAATTTCCGAACACGATGCGTCGTCTGCATCTTCGAGCTCAGGTACAATAAATATAAAAAATGTTTGGCACACATTTTTCTGTCAAGGGAATCTAGCGAAATAGTTAGCAGCCATATTCATTACATTTTTTATATCCTTCATTTCTATCGTTTCCTCTTCGATTACCTGAGATTTTCTTAAGGAGAGGTGAAAGACGCATTCCACGGTGTAACCACGCTACATCTGGTGTCTTCTCCCTCGCACTCACACAATCCCCATCGTGCTGTCTCTCCCATTCTATCACAAGCTACAAGTCACGTGGTACCGCTTTCACCTTCCCTTGATAGTTTCTTAAGAATCGTCCATATGCATACATTTATCGTCACCATTTGTTATTCCTATGTTGGTGCAAGGAAATTCCGAACTCCCGACCAATCCATTAATGTCCTCCATCGATGTTTCGACTAACGCTACCCAATTGGATGCAGAACCTCCGATTCAATTGCCGATGCATGTCCCTGAAATAAAATCAATCGATTTGAAAAAGCGTCGACGAACGATGTACCAACTAAAATCTCACGATAATCCCAAAGTTTTCCAAAACTACGTATCCGAGATTTCGCCTTACAAGCGAACTTTCAAAACACCGACCCTTAAATCACCAATTACGAAATTTGAGAAAATATCCAGAGGCACATCGGAAACAACTTTTTCCTTACGGGACGCTCCCATTGACGAACCCTGTATCGTGAAGCATGAACATCCCAATCTAGAATGCGGCAAGTAACTCAAATCGTCAACATTTTTACGTTGACGATAGTATTTTTGTAGAAAATAAAATGTTACGTACACGAATAAGGAGTGTGGCTGCTCAACTCTAAATGTTAAACATTAGTTGAAAGTTATGGAGGATATTCGTTTATGCGAAACAAGCTTCTGTGCAAAATTTCGAGTCGATCGTGTACATGGTTATTCAATAATTAATTATTAAAGTTACTCTTCTATACGGAAGCGACGTATAAAGGAATCTTACGACATCTAATGCGATTCTCAAAAATCATACTAAAAATATGAAGAATTTAATGAAAATTGATCCAAATAATTCTTTACATTTTTGAAAAGAACTTTTACAAAGCTCGAAATGCTTTGTTATCAAGTAATTGTAAAGGAAAACAACTAGTGTTGTAAACAACAATGCAAGTTTGGTATCTCGCGACACCAGCGTTCCTTTCGCGCACTGCCCGTCCGTCATCCCTCGTACCAACTAACTATTCCTTGCAGTTTTCCACCGGAATGACAGTAGCCACCCTTCTTAAAAAGATTTTGTACAAAGTACGGTGCACGATATTTTAATAATATTAAAAATTATTATAGATTCCGACATCGAAGTAATCGAAAAACTGTCGCAACAATCGGATAACGAGGCGGAGAAAGATTCGAACACCGAGACGCAGAAATCCGAGGAGAAGAGTTCCGGTGACGTAGGTAGGAAATTCATTCTTGGCGCTGCCAAGAATACCGTTCATCGAATAGAACTGAGAGAAATAATTATCAATGCAGAAAAACTTTCGACAACGGAGGACACCACAGAACTGACTGAGAATCAGCAGGAAGCACAAAGCGAGGAGATGGAGGTGGACGAATCTCCTAAGAAATAAATTATCTGTGGAGACTGAAGAGAACATTAACCGACAGTGGCTTGGATTTTATAAGCAAATACACATAAACACATTGTTCGTAATTGTTAATTGTAACCATTCCAATTCATGGTGACGTCGCTGTGGAATCGACGAGTTTACGTACGTACGTCCAAGCTACTTTCGTTCACTCTAACATCATCCCCGGTTACAGACTGATGTGTTCAATTTAAAGCGATTTATTGTATGATCATTGCAACGAATGGTGAGCAGGTTTCTCGACATGATAGTTGAAGACACGAAAATTCTTTTGTTTCGAAAAAAAAAAAACACCTCTAAAGCGGAATAAGAAAAAGCAATTACCATTTAACGGATGCACGAGGAAAATCGTGACAGTTTAGATGCCAACGTTTTAGAGAAAGATTTCTAAATGAGAGAAAAATCATTATGCTGTTAAAGATGAAGTAACCAGTTGAAACTGTGATTTAAAAAAAATTGTATTTATCTCAATACTGCGTCTATCTTGTCAATAACATTTCATTCGTAGACGTAAGTGAAAGGAGAATTTTGTCAACTGGAAGTTGAACCATTGAATTTCGGCGAATTTATCGAAACAGGAGAATTAGATAAGTGATAAGCATTACGCACTGTACATACTTTCGATCGCGTGAAATAGAAACTTTTACAGTTTTGCATATGCTTGTACCTATTTATATATAAAAAGAAAAATAACAACAATAACAAATTATTAATGAATCATCGGTACAAGCCATTTGATTTTGGAGAATTTTCACTATGTCGTTTACCATCGATACATGTTAATTTATTATTTTTATGTTTAATGTCAATTTCATAATCAATATTAATTATTATCCGGTCCAGAATACCGTACAAATATATGTAATAACGAGTGACTGTCCGATCCTATTTAATTTAAACGCTTACGATAGATTCCTAAGCAGTTTGTCTCGTATTTTACAACTAGCGATAGGTGAACACGATTTCGAACGAAATTGAATATTTGTTCTTCATTTCGTCGAAACGCCAACTGATTTTCAAGTACTGTTAATAGAAAATATAGTTTTGAAGATTAATTTAGAGGATTTTTTCTCACCTCTTCCTTTTTATTTGAAGCACAGTTTTATCAAATCCTGACAGAATAACTGTGCGTTTTGTCCAATGATTCATTTCATCACTTGCATCATCGGCAATTTATTATTCTATCCGTCGTTGAAGATACTTGTAGCAATATTTGTTTTCGATTGCTACAATTCTTTTCACCGTCCTGTTAAGTCTTTCCGGTTCTTCGTTTTCTGCCTTTATTTATTAATTAATTTATTTATTTATATGTTTAAATGCGTTTCTCATTGATAAGTCACAACTAGTTTTCGCTGGATTGTCAATGTTATTGACTGGTTTATCGCGAATCGATTGAAAAATAGTTTTGGGCAAATCCATTGTTTCATAGAATTTTGCAATACCTGTCAAAATAATTCCGAACAATTTAAATGCAAAAATAATTCATCTATTTATCTTGTCATCGATTAAGAGAGTTGAATTTGTAAGAATAGGTTCACAGAGAACTTACAGGATATCTTGATTTTTAAATTAAATCCACAAATAGATAATGTTTTACATTTTATTGCTACTTTAATGGCTTCATAAAGTGAGATTAAATGTTTAATCCGGTACCCAAAAGATGCGTGGACTTCTATTATCAACATCATCGCGTGCCTTTAGTTTTATCGCCGATGCATTAGCGCTGGCTTCTACATATTCCATTGAATAGCAGTTTTACGGATGATGTAAAATCACATTACCCTTTCCGACATTATTTGAAACGATTTTAAAAACGAATTATACTTCTTCAACAGAACGATGTGTATTCTCTCTCTCTCTCTCTCTCTCTCTCTCTCTCTCTCTCTCTCTCTCTCTCTCCCCTCTCTCTCTCTCTCTCTGGTGATGCGTACGATACACAGTAATTTTAACGAAATTCTGCTATGAACCAGTACCAACCTGTCCAATGACACTTTGATATTGTTCTACTGTACCCAAAGGGTGCAATAGGGATATTGATGTGTAATATAATATAATGTAAAATGGAAGGATTGAGAACGATACAATAAGATTTCTTGGAACGCAAATAAATATGAAAGATACGAGTGAACGGTTCGTCTGCGAAACAGATGCGGGACATCGAACGCCGCGAATCGTTTCTTTATGTTTCGGGCAATTTTTAAAGTTTTAGCATTCACCAAGGTTCAAATTATCCTTAAAACTATAGAAAAATGCAAAGAAATCTATCGATGTTTCAGCAATTTCACTATGGTGTAATGCCATTGAAACGGTTGCGCTTAACTTATAACAGAAGATATATGTAATTTAATATTTACAATGAGAAAATGTCCACCGTTTTACCAGTGGCCATAGATGCTTTTAACGAATTTTTACATCGAGCGTAAAAGTTATAAATTTATAGAAAGTGCTAACAAATTATCTTTACAGCTTACTGCACTAAATAATTATGGAAAAGTAATTAATGTAATGAAAAATACTATAGGAATGGGACGGAAGTATAGAGTTATTATTTGGAGTTAGAAATAGACAAGAGGCGTAGAACATAATGTTAAAATAAGGAGAGATGAAACCAAATCTGATACGTAAAAGTACCGTCTAATGTTCGAAAAGGAGATGAAAGTGGTAAAGTAGAGTGACAGAAGTACGAAAGTGTTTACAGAAACGCCTGATATGTAAAAGTACCGTCGAGTGTTTGAAAGGAAGATGAAAGATGTAAAGAAGAGTGACAGAAGTACGAAAGTGTTTACAGAAATGTCTGATACGTAAAATTACCGTCCAATGTTTGAAAGGGAGATGAAAAAGATTAAGTAGAGTGATAGAAGTACGAAAGCGTTTACAGTAATGCCTGATACGTAAAAGTACCGTCGAGTGTTCGACAGGGAGATGAAAGAGGTGAAGTAGAGTGACAGAAACGCCTGATACGGAAAAGTACCGTAGAGTGCTCAAAAGGGAGATAAAATATGTGAAACAGAGTGGAAGAAGTACATGGAAGCGTTTACAGAAAGGGGACTGCGAGTGAATGAAATGCGGCGAGTCAATGAAATCGTACAGTTGTATATAAAACACACGTTGTATGAAAGCCCTAAATGACAAGAATAGCTAAATAGCAATTACTACCAGTGTATTATTACTACATGAGTAATAACACTCATCTCTGCTACATATATGCTCCCACTGATGGAACCTGGAGTAAAATCTCCATGCTCCAACTGTTAGCTACTAGAAATGGCCACAAATGGTACAGGGCGTCCTCACACCCGCTGCATTTATCCAAAATGAATGAAAAATTCGCCGAAAAAAATAATGTACACTCAATAACGATTAACCAGTTGTGTTTTTCAACCGTAATCGACGCCTTATAGGTCAATCGTTATTATTCACGAATGTACACATTTTTTAGATGACTCGAGGAGACGTCAAATTATCAATTATTGAGTAGACCGACGGCATTCTTTTACTTATTTCCGGTAGAGCCACCATTAAGAAGAATCTGATTCGTTGGCTGACAAAAGACCGCAATGCGTTCGTAAAGTCGTGAATTTCGACTCGTTACTCCATCTGTCTACGACGATAGCGCACGCCTGTCTACGGTTCTCTGTTTATACCGCAAGAATTTTGTTCGGTCATCAACGAGACACCGTTTGAGGTAAATCCGAATATTACAGATACATCGTTCAATATAACGTTTCAATATAAGTGAAAAATACTCGTGTAGCTATCGAATGTTTTTTATCCGTTAATAGTGCCAGATATTTTTATCTATTGTCACTGAAAAATACGATTCTTTCGACGTCGTGAAAATCCGCGAGTGTTAATCTACCTTCGAATCATCGTCAACCATTTACCTCTCGAATTGTATTGAAATATTCTAAGGAAATGCCCGATTTTATTGCCTCCTTCGTTCGCACTTATCACGTATATAAGTGCAATGCTTTGCATTTCGTATTAGTTCATGAAAGAAGATTGAAAGACACCGAACGCTCGTAGCCCGTGGGCGCCATCGCGGCTCAATGATAATGGTCGTAAAAAAAAAATTAGCCTACCGCGTGATACGCATTTTTCAATAACTGCACGAAAAATTGTTTTAACCGCTCTCAATTACTATTAACCAATAAAAAACTCAATTAAACGAGCGATTACTAGGTAATCCGTACACGAGTTACATTAAATATGTACTTTTACTTTTTTTTAGTTATACAAAGATGCCAGAATTGACCGAACTCGACAAGGCAGCGAGCTCCGAGCCTACCAAGGTGGAGGTCGCCGCTGCTGGGTCTGGTACAGAATCCGACTCCGACGACTCTATTCCTGAATTGGAAGAACCCGGCACGGGCGGAGCTGTTGGTTTCTCCGGAAGCAACGTCAGCGGTCTTCCCACCGATCTTACTTCCAAGGCTAAGCAAAGCCGTAGCGAAAAGAAAGCGAGAAAGCTGATGAGCAAACTTGGATTGAAGCTGGTACGATATTTGAATTTTTTTTGCGATCATCTCTCTTTGAATATTTTTGCAAGACGATCTATAACTTATCCACATTTTTTTTGTCTTAGGTTCAAGGCGTCAACAGGGTGACCATTCGCAAATCCAAGAATATTCTTTTCGTCATCAACAAACCGGACGTCCTGAAGAATCCTGCTTCCGACACGTATATTGTATTTGGCGAGGCGAAGGTAATATAAATTGTAGAACTTTATTTACAATCATTAAAATGTCCGTTGGCATAACGTAAAAGTACAAAATTCGCTAAAAACGAACAAAATCAATGGTGTGCAAGTCAACGGTGATTCGTACAGCAGCGAACCTCTTAGGATTAACGAAGCATGATGATTCTCTCAATGGTTTCGAAAATTTCGACTGACTTACAAATGTTGAAAAACTTGGCAGACTGATAACGACGATTGAAAAAATTAAGAAATTTTGATCACTGATGTATTATCGATTGAAAAAAAAAAAAAAAAATCACTGCTTTCCTTAGATCGAGGATTTGAGTCAGCAAGCTCAGGTCGCGGCTGCTGAGAAGTTCAAGGAACCACCGGTAATCGCAGCGACTGAGGCCGGTGGCAGCACGACGGTGAGTCACCTTTTTTTATCGATAATTTTGACGACTCAATTTCCAAAGTATTGAAGTTTAAGTTGTTTTTGTTTTTTTTTTCTCATTTTTTATTTGACTAGGTTGTTGCACCGATTCAAGAAGAATCTGAAGAGGAAGTGGATGAAACGGGTGTGGAAGAGAAGGACGTGGAGCTGGTAATGTGTCAAGCGAACGTCTCACGAGGGAAAGCGATCAAGGCGCTTAAAAACAATGAGAATGACATCGTCAACGCCATTATGGTGGGTTATTGAAATCAAATAATTTATCATTTCAGTAAAACATACAAGATGATGATAAACGTGAAGGTTTCGCAAATTAATTTCACAGTCAGATGAATTACCTTGTTGAAAATCTTGGCAGACTGATTTTCTTCAGTCGTTAAATATTTAACTAATTTTCAAAACGTTCTTTTCACTGATTCTCTTTGTTTTTCTCTGTATTTTTTGCAGGAGTTGACAATGTGATGAAGCTGCTTAGGAGTAAGATACGTTGCGCGTTGGCTCGCGTCCTCAAGTCACAATTTCATCATCAATCATGGCCCGTCATTATTCTTCTATATTTCATCGCGTGGCAACAAAAAAATAACAAAAATGTTGGAGTACGAAGTATCGACCTGCGGTCGGCTCGACTCTCAATCGGCAAATCTGCATGTATATACATAATTAATACAAAACAACAAAAAAAAAAACGAAATAAACACACTGACATTAAACTAATTCGACGATCATACTACCCCGTTCGAGTTCTCAGAGGAGGTCTTTCGCAGCGAGGTTCTATTTTCGTACTCCGGAGGATCAAAAGCCTCGCCTGAAATGGTTAGTACGAGCCGGGCGGGCCGGGTCGTGGTACCGTCCGCTGCATACACGCGATCTGTGACTAGTTTAATTCTAAATTGACGCGGGTTTTAAGTAATTTGTTAGCGGTTGTGATATGTAACTATATTATAAAAGTATCTAGCCGTGTCGAAAATCTAAAAAAAAAAAAGGAGGTAGAATTTCATCCAAGTCCGGATCTTAAATCCTTGAAGTCCGAATCCAGGGCTGAATTATTCCAAGTCCCTGGAGACAAGGGGTAAGGGGGGCAAATTTTGTCTCAAACGGTAAGTGCGAATCGCAATACCGTTCAGTGTAGACAGCCGCGCGATCAGCGACTAGTTAATTCTCAAATGATGCAGATTTTTATTAATTCGTTGGCGGTTTTGATATGAATCTCAACATAAAAGAATCTTACCGTGTAACGAATCTAAGAGATCGGGGCAAAATTTCATTTAGGCTTGGAATAAAGTCCCTCTTGAAGCTCCGCCCCAGGCCCTGATTATTCCAATACCCTCTTGGTACCCACCTACGGTCGGGGGGTTTAATTCTAAAATGACGCGGGTTTTAATCAATTCGTTGGCGGTTGTGATATGTATCTCTCTGTATTATAAAAGTATCTAGCTGTGTCGAGAATCTAGAAGATCGAGGCCGAGTGACACTCAAGCCCGGACTATTCCAAGTCCCCCTTGGTGCCCCATAAAAACACGGGGTTCGATGATAGGGACAAGGAAGGTTTAATGATAGATTGCGAGGGCGCGTCGTTCACGAGCCGTACGAAACTCTACTATATATACTTATGTATCTCTTTCATAATTATATATATACGTATGAACAAACATGAACAACATGTACATTGTATAATAATATTGGTCGAACATACAGTTAATTAAGTACACGATATTACGGGCGACATCCGACTAATTACCTGTAATATACGTCGCTCTAGTCTTTGGACGCGCGCTCTCTTGCAGTATTTTGTCACAGAAGGTCGTGTTTTTGTGCGTTTTTTTTTTTGTTCTGGTACTGCATTTAGGGAACATTAAGGATACGAGAGATTTATAGATCCATGGGGCGAGGTTTTGTATCTGTCGGTATTTCGTGTTTTCCTACTGTTGTCAATTGTAACGCTTTAAAATTAATTAAATTTCACACGAAACCGATAATTCGATTATAGTCTTTCGTCGCCATTGATATCTTCATCACGAATATATATTTATAAATAAATTAGGCCGCGACCTCGGTAGCTGCGCACTTTTCGTACATCGCGTCGAGAACTTGGGTAAATTTGAGATGCCGCTCCTCGGGGGCTACAACGGCGCCCCTGCTGCCCCACAAGAATTTTATATGAAATTCCGTTCTGAATGCATCGGCCAGAAGCTCGTCACTTCGACAACCCTCCAGAGCGATTTCTGCGTTTCTTCGGAAAAGCGGAAGACTCTCGGCGAGCTTTCTCGCTGCTTCAAGGTGCGACCAAACGATGGATAATCCACAGTCCGGCGCGGAATTCTCCCAAGGCGAGAGAATCGCTCCTACGAGACCGGAAGGTGTTGCCGTTCCTGAAAACGACAAGTTATAATCACAATATTCTTTAAGATTTATCGAATAAATAGTAAAGAATATTTAAAAATTATATAACGATACCTAATGTATCCTCAGGACCGCGTTCTCCGAGCAGCGCGATCGGTAAAAGATGCGGAAGTGTCGTATTTGGAGCTTGAGGATTCGTGCACTCGTTCATAGCTCTCAGAGTCGGTCTGAGCTTAGCTTCGAAGCTAAAAGCCTCGTCCGTATGTTTTTGTCTGAGAAGATGCCACGTGTTGGCCAATCTCTGAATCTGCGGTAGACACAGACCGAGCATAACACCGCAAAAACCATAGAGATTTCCCAGAGCGGTTTTCGTATCCACCGCAACTTTGATCCATTTGCTTATGGTTGCGGCTCTCTCGATAGCCGTTGCACCAGCGAGTACCGTCACACCGACGAGAAGCTTCAGACACTCCGATCTTTCGATGAGATCGAGCCTGGCTTGTCGACCGTGCGGTAATGTCGCGAGTTCCAAGCCGCTGAGACCCGACCTGTTACCAGCTCCGGGAATAAGCGCAACTTCGAGATCCAATCGAGTGAGATGCGAAGCCAAAACTCTCGGTGCCGAGTCGTGAAGCATTCCCGAAACGCCTCGCAGAGCTGTTGGATCGAGCGGTCGATGTTCTCCAGATGGTAACAGGAGAGTCGAGAAACTCTCGATGTCGAGAATCGTTGTAATTTCTAGAGAAGGCGCGGCAATGACCAATTGCTCTTCGGCGGAGAGCTCGTAGTCGCTACCATTTCCATTCGGACCATCGTTCGCTTGGATATAGTGACTTCTGATCACTACGCCCTTTATTGGCACCGAAGGAATTCCTCCCGAACTGTTTGCCTCGAATTCACTGTCACCCGAACCATTACCGCTGTCGCTACCCGAAGCTTGATAGGCCTGAAAAACAAAAAAAAACAATAATTTTATAATATTTCCGCGGGGATTTCCCTTTTTCCTTTATAATGTTCCCCATTTAGTAATGTTACGTTTCATTTACCATTTACTTTAACTTTAAGTTATTCAAGGTAAATATAAAGTAAGAAAAACCGTCGATAGTTACCGTTCTAAATATAACACGCCAGGCACTAAAGATTTAAGAATAACTTTCTCATGGAAGAAGCTTTTAGTAATCTCAAATAAAAGATAAAAAATTGACATCCTCAGGGATTAGGCGAACACAAAACATGTGGAAGCAATTGATAAATTGATTATTAAAATTCTTGTTATTAATTGTGTCCGAGTGTTCATTTCAATCGTGTAATTTAAAATCAAATTCTCAAAAAGAAAGTAAGTAAATTAAAAGTTATATAAAGTGACAACAATTATGGTGCAAAAAGCTATGGCAAATTTGTGGTTAATTCGATGGCAAACTCTACAAAATTCTGTAGCCCTTTATCGTTTCTCACGGGATTAAAATATTAATGATTCGTCAAGTTCATTAAACTTGAATATTCCGTATAATTTATGCTCGAAATTCTTTTGTTTGTTAACAATTGAGAATATAAAATGTTTGAACGTTGATCGTACGTTTCTAAAGAAAGGTGGAAGCGATGAAATCCGATAACCGTGACTCGAAATTAAGGAACAACAACGGATCTGTGAAAGGAAGCCTTTGATTGTCGTTTCTACCTGATGATGTGCATGATGATGATGATGATGGTGATGATGATGATGATGTTGGTGCTGCTGCTGATGATTCGGTAAGTACGGTACGCGGGGTGGTTTCGGTGGTGCCCCCGGACCCTGATGATGATTCGAATTGTGCTGGGACGGGGACTGGTGTTGGTGTTGATGTTGATGCTGAAGCTGTTGCTGCTGAAGCGCAGGATCCGATATTACCCTCGTGATTTTTTGTCGTCCGAGGGAAAGCGAGCACGACGGTGGTTGGTTTTGAATCGGTGGAACCCTCGGCAAAGTGCTCGATTGCACGAGATGATGATGTTGTTGCGATGAATTTTGATGCTGTTGCTGTTGATTCGTAAGATATTGACCGGGACAGTGAAGATCCGAGTCACCGCTGTGATGTTGCTGTTGGGGCGTCAACGAGTGGCTTCTCTGTTGTTTCCTGGGAAGACGAGGCGGTGAACCGGCTGACAGGGACGAGGAAGAGGGACTCGAGCAATGAAGACCGCTCGAGGACGAGGATGACGATGGTGCTACGCAGGTAAGCGGGACCGAGCGCGGCTTTGGACTTATTATCCGTGCTCCACTCGCTTGGCTTATCGGTCTGCCGCTGCCTACGTAGAAGGTTATCAGGTCAGCGACCGTGTCGAAGGCCTCGTCCTCGAACTGGTATTGAGCACGCTCGTACACCGTATCCGGCTGTATAACGACCTGTCGATTAATCATTTTTCATTAATATTCTTTCGTCGGTTTATACATATTCGTAGATCAAATCTCATTTAACAACTTATTTTTATCGTCCCTTAAACTCGTATAAAATTAAACGAAAACTGTTAATTTTTTACATTTTGTAAATAGAGTTGGTGTACCGGTCGTGGTCACCCTTTAGCTTTTCCAAAGTTTAAAGGTTTGCGGCTGGATAAATAAATTTTAAATCGACATTGTCATTACTGGCAATAGGATATTATTTGATATTTATCTGACATTAAAATGATTAAGTTTCTCTGAACAATTACAAAATAAGAGAATAATTACCACAAGTTGATCATTTCACCAGTTGTGACCATGGGTACTTTTAAATGAATTTCATTATTCTTGACTGCAAAAGCTGTAAGTTTATGATTATTACAGACAATTGATATTCTTATATTAACTTAATGACATTCGAAGCGTGGCTAATGTTATAAAATACTAGGAGTGACCAAAATGGTACATGGGTCATATTCATTACGTATATCCTAAAGTAATATTTATATACAAAATAGTTAATTCTTATTTTCAATATTTATGTCCAACTGATGAATGTTGGACAAATTTTAGTTGTCTTTATGCTTTTTCATGAAGGAAGCAACGTTATGGTACATATATTTTTTCGAGATTTCAATGTAAACGTGTCAAATGTGTGTTAAAACGTCCAGGAAGTACATTTAGAAAAAAATGTTCGAATTATCGCGCGCGTATATTCGTGCGTTTGGAATTTTTGGAAAAATGTTCGTCAACATTCTTGAATTAAACAAATTTTTTATCAATAAAATTATGTTCACGGACGGATGATATTGAATTTCAAAAGAATCTGTAAAGTTATTAAGATTTTATGATAATTACGAATTTTTGACAAAACAAATGTGATCAATTTAATTGATTTTATTTTTACAAAGATGTAGTAACATCCATCGATTCTCGATATTTAGTTTTCATCGGTAAAACCGTTCGAATTTTGTGCGATTTACGATTTTCTCATGTACAAACATTTAAGAAATCGTACGGAGGAATATTTGACGTAAAATTTGATTTAAAAAATCGATGGAGACGTTGCAATTTGATAGAAAGTTACATTTTTTTTTAAAAATTCAAGATTGCTATAATTTGCAGATTTTGAGGCCTCAAATTTGAGAATCACTCGAGGAATCGATTAAAAATGTATCACATTCTTTACACGATAAGTTGTCGTTAATGGCTAAAATTTTCGTTAATATATATCAGAGCAATAAGATTTTGAAGCATTTTGTGAATTAAAAAAATTATTTATCATTTAAATTTCATCAAACTTTACTTCATATAATTACTAACAGAAGATAGCTCAGGCGTTTACTCATTATTTTCTTTACTCTACGAGTAAGCTCAAACGTTGATTTATAAAAACTATAAAATAATGAGGAAGCAACGCGCAAGATTATACTTTGGATTCTTTTCACTTAAAAATGAATTTCCATTCACCACGTGGATTGTTTATCGGAGAAGAGGAAACAAATGTTAACATAGGAATGTGTTAACAATACTCACCCTGTTGATGACAAAGTGAAGAGCTTGTCCCTTCCATCGAACCGTCAGAACGTAGTTACCAGGTTGAGAGGCACAATCCCGTACAAGAAAATCACCTTCGCTCGGTACTTCAGTCTCCGCACCCCTTCGACCACCCCGTAAAGTGCTACCATGATACCACGCGTGAGAACGAAGATCCCGAGGGTTTAAAAGTCGAAGTTCTCGTTCCAACAACTTGCGAGTCGACTCCTCTGGCTGCTCCTTAAAAATTATTTCGAATTATTTGCATATGATACATTGACAAAGACTTATCGATCTCGGGATGACTCGAGGGTACACCGGGAGTGTCGAGTTTTATGTTGACATATAAAACTATTTTTGTAGCAGTTGGGTTAACATAATTGCGATATTTAGAAACACCCATTAAAAATAATCTATTGCAACGGTGTTTAAAATAGTAAAACATCATCTGTAACCCTTCGGGTACGGATAACGCTCTGGTGTGTCATACGTATCCTGTTCTATTGGCTGTGTAACGTGCCGTGACAGCTGTCAAATAAACGTCAAACAAATTCCCAAATAATTTTGTAGAGCCACGTTTAAATGTGTCTTGTATATTTGTTTAAAGATTAATTTATTTACAGCAGGCGCACTGTTCGTATAATAAAAAACAAAGCACGGGGTTCGAACAAAAAGTTTTCTCAATGGTTAACAAGATAAACGTTGTAAAATAATTTATAAATGGTACAACAATTTTGAAAATACGATATTTGTTTCATTAAACAGCTGCATTTATCTGCCCTAACATTATTATGACATAACGGTAAATATTTCAATTAAATTGACATCGAAAAATCATTATTTTCCGTCTCTACTAAAATCTCATAAAGTGGATTACTTTAAAGCGTGTTTTACATCGCGCTCGTTAAAGAGTTAAGAATCAATGAAGATGCCATGTCGTGTGTACAAACGAGTTGCACGACAGATTGGCTTAACGAGTGCAACCTTGACTGCTCGTTCCGAATGGGGAAAGAGAATGTTAGACATCTTCTCGAGCCTATTTGTCGTAAACTTTTCATCGCGATAAAAAAAATAATGTTAACGTTATCTAACAATCCTTTATCGTTACTATAAATCCATTGTTTACCATACAGCCTGTTGCTATAAATCGATACGAAATGAGAATTTCTATAAATGTTTTTTGTCATTAACGATCCTATAATTAATAAAAAGAAATTATTTATTTGAGACAAAAAATCAAAACCTCATTCAACGTTGATAAAATATATTTAATATTATTTGTCATTAATTTTCTTATCCGTTAAACGTCACTAATATTGATATTATTTCAAAGATAATTGTTCGTATCTATCTATCGATGCGCCTGTTGAAAAAGAAAGGGAGTTGCCATCAGTGGAAAACTATTCGTCAGATATATATCCTTCGGATGCTATTTTAAGAAATTTTCTTCTCTATAAATGATGCTAAAGGCCACGCGATATTAAGCCTACGAACGATTTTCCATCAGAGCCATCGTACATAGAAAGAAATAATTAATAATCGTAATGAAAAAGACTCACCATCGGTGAATCGGAATTGTTGTTTCTCTCGTTGCCTCTCGACAGAGATTCCGGCCGACGAGGGAAGCATGCGTCGTAATCCTTTTCCTCGTCCTCGTTCTTTTTCTCCGCCTCCTCTTCTCTGCCGCCGGTTCTGCGATTAAAAATGTCTTTTTTCACCCCCGCGATCCATCGGCTCCACTCTCATTGTTAAAAGTTATATCACACGGAAATCTCTCTCGTAGAATTATCTTTAATAATTAAAAAAATCGTAAACACTTGACGGAACCCTTTTTTTTTATTATTAATATATTATCCTATTTTTCGTTTATTTTATTTTATTTTATTTCTACACTGTCTCCTTTCACACCCGTTTCATATCGAGCCTGATGACTCCACGGCAGCACCCGCGACTTTCTAATGTCGTTCTGTCATCGTGCATTCTCGCGAACGTATAAATATAAGGGTTTCGACAGCACACACGGCTCTCGCCGAACGCGCGCACCCTACTAAACTATGCGAGGGCCCTATCGCTTGGTTCCAGTGCCGTATACACAGCACCAGACGAGATCGAATCGACCTCGACGTAGCCGCTGCCTTCGCACTCTGGACCTGCGGGCTTTTCTCATCTCCGCCCTCCCAAGTTTATAAATAGTCGTGAAGAAACCACGACGAGGAGTTATCCTTTTGTCAGAGGACCGGAGCGAACGCCTCGAGCGGCAAACCACTCGACCGCAACCGCTCGAATGATCTACTCGTCGCGATCGAACGATTCTTGTCATACTTAAAATTCTTAAAATATTTCACTTGATATTTTTCATCTAAATATCAAACCACGTTGATTCGTCGCATTAACTGAATCGAGCTTGAAGCATGCGACACATCGCATCGTTTACATCAATAAAAGATATATTTAATCGACGCAAAATGTATGAAAATTTTTTTAACAAATAAAAGTTGATTATCAGTTGTTTAATTATTATTCGTTGACAACGATTGTCTAGTTTCTTCAATTATAAAACGGTAATTGATACGTTAAATTTTATTCATAATGTTAGTTAAAAAAAAAAAACATGTTTATCCAACCAACAAACGAAATAAAAAATTTTTTTTTCTATTTATAAATCAAAATGCAAAACAGCGATCAAACTATTATTTCATTTATTTCCTTATTTATCAAATCGAAAAAAATGATCCGATAGTCACAAATATTAACGAAAAATGTTTATTTTCCTTGTTCGATCGATCGATCAACTTCAATTTCAAAGTTGACTGTTTTTTTTTATTCCACTGGCCTAGTGAATGATCGTTACGTCACTGTGGCCAGCCGCGACGTATATATATCTGTATATTTATTCTCTCTTACTCACTCGGTCTTTTCTAAACGGGCAGTGACAGCCCCCGATGGGGGGGCTGCTTCGTCTACAACGCCTGCGTTTCCTCACCACCCTCGATCCGGGTCGCTGGCCCCTTGGAACAATCGCCCCACCGCACGGTGTTTCGGTGGTTTCTTCTCAGTGTCCAAGGAGAATCGAGACTCACGTTCACCCCAGACCCTTTCACTCGCACGTATACACGCAGAAAAAAAAATTCGATCGATCCTGACCTAGCGCGCGTGTCAAATATATATTTTTTTTCTCCCGCGGAGAACGCAAAGTACACTAACGGTTGTGTAGTATACGTACGTTATATCCGGTTTAGCATTTTTTATTTTCCCCTGAAGCCGGTCGAGTCGTTGTACCCCGAGTGCCGGACCACCAACGAGAAATTATTGATCTAGCGATGACGGCGCTGATGTATATGGGGGATGATAAGGGGGGTGAAGCAACTACTCGCGCTTGCGTACAGTCGAACGCTCGATAACAACTCGTCTCTGTATCATACCGTGAACCGTTATCTGCAGTTTCCTCTTTAGCTGTGGTCACATTTCCTTTGTCAGTGTATATCTACCAGCGAAGTGGACTGTCATCTCTATCACATTGACGAATTAAGGAAAATAGACTTTGACATTTAACCTAACTTTCACGCCCGCATCTTGACAATAATTTATAATAATTTATCTTTCTTCCGTAATTAATTATCATCAAACGTAGAAATATTTTATTCTGTATTCATTATTATATTACTTAATAAATAACCGAGTTTGATGAATAGAAAAAAAATATTTAAATTGTAATTTTACGTTACTCAATGGAGCATGTTGCCAAGTGTTTTTACTATCAATTGATCAATGGCCGAAAACTAATTGAATTTGTTTCTTCGCACATGTTTTCTTTACACTGAAAGTCTTCTTTACACGATGACTTTAATTGACGATGAACGATTTAATCGTAAGTTCTCTGTTCGATTGTTAATTTTTCAAACAAGCCGTGCCTCATCGATTTTCTAAACGGAAAACTACGAGCTTAATTTAAGAAGTAAAAAAGACGTTCGACGAGCTTCAACGATCGCGAAACACTGTTGGTCACTTGGCTTGAAAATTCTTTGGTATCGTCAGCTTCTCCACGTGGATATACGTGACAAATACGATTCGACGATTAACGCGTGTCGCACCATAGACGCACCCACTCACGCACGATCATTCTGTATTTTTCGTGAATGCACAATGAGACCCTTTGTCGGGAATAACACGTACAAGCGCCTCGCGCGTTTTAATTAGTCGATCGATTCGATGAAGACGTCTTCGAGAAGAAATAAACGAACTAGAATAAATAATTCACTCTCTGTTGATCGTCGGTGGAAAATTACCTCAGCCGGAAACGTCATTTCAACGTGAAACAACTATATGTACATAAAGGGTGATTTTTTTGAGGTTAGGATTTTCATGCATTAGTATTTGACAGATCACGCGGGATTTCAGACAAGGTGTCAAAGAGAAAGATGCTCAGTATGCTTTGACATTTCATAATGAATAGACTTACTAACGAGCAACGCTTGCAAATAATTGAATTTTATTACAAAAATCAGTGTTCGGTTCGAAAAGTGTTTCGCGATTTACGTCCGATTTATGGTCTACATAATCGACCAAGTGAGCAAACAATTAATGCGATTGTGACCAAGTTTCGCACTCAGTTTACTTTATTGGACATTAAACCAACCACACGAATGCGTACAGTGCGTACAGAAGAGAATATTGCGTCTGTTTCTGAGAGTGTTGCTGAAGACCGTGAAATGTCGATTCGTCGCCGTTCGCAGCAATTGGGTTTGTGTTATTCGACGACATGGAAGATTTTACGCAAAGATCTTGGTGTAAAACCGTATAAAATACAGCTCCTGCAACAACTGAAGCCGAACGATCTGCCACAACGTCGAATTTTCAGTGAATGGGCCCTAGAAAAGTTGGCAGAAAATCCGCTTTTTGAGCGAAAACTTCGGAGAACAATTCATCTCAAGAAATGGCCCGGTAAGTTGGCCACCAAGATCATGCGATTTGACGCCTTTAGACTATTTTTTGTGGGGCTACGTCAAGTCTAAAGTCTACAGAAATAAGCCAGCAACTATTCCAGTTTTGGAAGACAACATTTCCGAAGAAATTCGGGCTATTCCGGCCGAAATGCTCGAAAAAGTTGCCCAAAATTGGACTTTCCGAATGGACCACCTAAGACGCAGCCGCGGTCAACATTTAAATGAAATTATCTTCAAAAAGTAAATGTCATGGACCAATCTAACGTTTCAAATAAAGAACCGATGAGATTTTGCAAATTTTATGCGTTTTTTTTTAAAAAAAAGTTCTCAAGCTCTTAAAAAATCACCCTTTATGAGGTATTCCATGCAAGATACTCAGAGTTCTCGTAACAGAAAATGATGCGATCGAGAAGAAATTCAACGAAGCGTGTCCACTGACCGTGCGCACGCTTTTCTTTCTTCATTTCCTATATGTTATCGACGACGTATTAAACGTCTAAGCGTATTAATTAAATTGTTGATAAGTGGGCCTGGTCGCGGTTCCGATAAGCGAGTCTTGAGTTCGATCATGCGTGCAAGCAATTTATATACTATCAGCGTAGTTTGCTCGGACGATGAAGCTACCGGTTTATTAAAACGCAATGTATGCATTGGAAAGACTCTGAACGCCGTAATAATTTGTTATCGTAAGGATCACGCTTCTAGTCAATCGTCTTAAGCGCATTCAACGATTCGGTTTGTTCCTTCAGGGATTAACTTCATCGAATCAGAAATTCATTTCACAGGACACGCGTCTCGCAGCCCCGAATATTTGGGTTTATCTTTAATTCTAAATGATCGAATGTATATAAAACGCTTACGGATCACGTCAACGCGTAAGTTAGCAACTTTCTCATGTGAAATGCTTCGATACGAGTTAAAAATGACAATGGACACCATCCTGTTACTTCAACATTAAATGGTGTCGATAGAAATTTGTCATGGTACAAGAGTTGCACGATAACTCGAATCCAAAGACATACGATTGAAGCAAAAATTGTTAGCCCATTCAGATTGATGGTGTTTGTCTCAATAAATTAAGCGATCATTCCATCAGATACAATTTTTTACATTTAATTAATTTAATAATTAATTTATTATTTAAACTTCAGGCTTTCGTAAACAATTCATTTAATCGAAAATAAAATTTTTGTAGTGGCAATCGACAACTCGATAGGCTGAACTTTTGATAAAATATTTGTTGTTTTATCTAATATAATTTCTATTATAATTGTTTATCGTAATTTTTTGTCTCCATTGTGAATTTTGTTGAAAGCTATTTCTAGTTTTTAAATAAATTTTTTAAATAAATAAATTCAGTCGTTGAATGAAACATTTATATTGTTATCTTGAATATTTAATCTTATTTTTTCTTCAATATTTACGACAATTTCTTTTATTTGAAATACTAATTAATTGATTTAACGAATTTATCGTGCGTTGATAAGCTCTTCAACGCGTTGACATGTTATACAGATCATATGCGCAACGCAAGTTGCCAATCACATTTACCGGAGATTTATATAAGACGAGTATTATTGACTGCATCGCGCGATAACAAGAGTAAGAGGTTAAAGCACAACCAAGCAAAGTGAGCGGTTTTAAAAAGTCCGAAGGATATAGAGAAGAGGATAAGAAATTTTACGAGGTAACGAAGCAGATTGGAAAGTGAAAATGCTGACCATACCGTGCGATCTTCCGGTTTATCCGACCGGTTTGTTCTCGTCTTACGAGATTACACTTTGAATTCTCCGTACGATGTGCACGTATGCGCGTAATGTGATAACAGGGATAAAAGCGGGTCACTTAAGGTAGTACTTTCGCAGCATTTACACAATCAATGGTTCATCTTGAGATAATTAAAAATATAAATATTCTGATATATCGATAAATATAAAAAATATAAAAATATGATTTTCCCCGCACGAATCAATAATTTAGAAAACGGAAATTAATTATTAAACTTTATTAAACTTTATAGAACAGAACAAAATAAAATATTCGGTAAGCTCGTCTTCTCAAGGTATCCACAAAATTAAGAAATATCAGAGAATATTTTAGGATAACCCTTTATAAGTCACAAGAATCTCCCCACTCCTTAACTCTACCACAAGAACGCGTCAAGTACGTATTAGGCATTCTATGTTAGTTCAGACACTCAAAAGACAAGTTTTACTAACAAAATAAAATAAAATGAGGTTACATCAATGGATTCTACCTAGTTTATAATTTTTTTCATAAGAAAGAACGTTAAGACTCTTCCCTTTTAACAACGCTTATTTCATAATTATTAGTGCCGGTTACTTGATCTACTTTTTCCTACAAATATTATATATTATTGTTTATTAAACATATAAAGTATTCAGGTATCGAGTTGAAGCTCATTCTCATGAAAGAACTATCCTAATGATATTTGTGTTTAAGTTGTAGAAGGGTAACAGGGGCTACGCTAAACACGTTAATAAGTGTGGGAAGAGAGAGAGTGAGAGAGAGAGTGAGAGAGAGAGAGAGAGAGAGAGAGAGAGAGAGAGAGAGAGAGAGAGAGAGAGAGAGAGAGAGAGAGAGAGAGAGAGAGAGAGAGAGAGAGAGAATAGTCTACTGCCTGATTAAGCTTAAAAGAAATAGACACTGACGGTCATTCGTTTGCTTGACGAATCCAAATGATTGAATCGCCATAATTTACAATTTTGAATAGAACCTGTGTTAAATTATCTCTTTCCATTCCGTTGGTTCTTTTATTCGGTTTGAACAGAAACTGGCAGAGACAAATGCTTCATATTCTATCTTCGTGGGCGGTTTTCCCGGGCTTTCTACGTAACACTGTGGAGCTAAACATGCTAAACTAGACCGTAAGTAATTGTAGTTTTAAGAATTGTAAAAAAATTCAGCCGAGATACAGGTTCGACTTCGTTAACAAAAAAAAACTTTCATTCAGGTATCTACAGTACTAGAAAGAAGAAATCATTCGATTTATTATATTAATATAAACGATAAGAAAAATTCTTATTTTCTTGTATTTAAAAATATATAATCTAAAAGAAAAATTCTTATTTTTCCCGGTAACACAAAGAATTTGAGCAAGAAGATGAAGAAGATATTAAGTGTTGAAAATATGTCAACCGATTGATTTTAATAGTAATCCAAGACTCGTCATTCCCCTCGCGATATCTTGTGATAAAAGTGATCCCTGTTACCCACTGATCCGCTTTATCCTAATTTCCGAAAATACGTAACCATACCTGTACCACCACCGTGTCTCGCTAACGTTCAACGCTATCTCACGCGTTCTTGGATCAAAAAGGATCAAGGATGAATCGAACGTTGCGCGCATGCACTTGTAAAAGAAAAATGACGCGCGCCTGTGGCGATGCAACCGGCTGACCGTCGGTGCTTCCAAGTGCATCACTGAATTTTATTGCTCACAGCTCCCTGCTCCCCCTTTTCACCCTATTCACCAAACCCTTCCTCTACTCTTTTTCTCTCGAAACAAGATTTCACGTGATCGGTGTAACCATCTTTCTCGCCGTCTGGACGAACGCCCGCGCGCTCCACGCGTCACGAGTAATCGCGCGGGATTACGCTTGTAGTCATCCCGTATACGGGTGTACTGCTTCGCTCGCAAGGTATTTCGATGCCGAACGATCGTGGAAAAACCGGTTAGTGCTTCCTCCTCAAAGCAGGTCCTACACTCTTATCTTCTTTTCACTTCTTTTCATCGCGTCTCCCTTGTTTTTTTTTTTCACAGGTTGCAAGCCGCCTGTACGAACCTACTTCACTCTCGCGTCTCTTCATCGTGTCGGTTTTTCAAAGAATGTTTGAACACTTGGTTCAGCGTACACTTGATTAGGTAGATGTTACGTTGTGGGTGTACTCACAAACATGATCGTCCGGAGACTCGATCCGGCGATGGTGGAGTCACTATCAATGCTGGCTCCTTTTGAATAATCACTTCCGGTTGCAGGTGTATCGTGTGCCGTTTCTGATCTCGAAGGTCCTTGCTCGAAGAGAAACCCGGAAGACCATCGCGCTTTCGACGACGACCACTTGTTCCCAAATTCTGCAATGCGCCCATCGATGGAAACCGGAAGCTCCATGCTATACCTTCGATAAAAGAAGAATAATCGTTTATTTTCAATAATAATAGTATCTTATTCGACTAATAATATTTCGTAGACTCGGATATCAGTAGATAATTATAATAAAAGAGATTTATTACACAACTATCGAGCTCCTAATCAACGAAACAAAATCAATTGTCAAAATCAATCGGCTACCGGTGCCAAAAAAATATAATTGACACGCGTGACAATTACAATGAAATTGATGGAAATTTCACATGAAATTACTGCTATTGTTATTAATAACTATCAACAAACGAATGTGATAAATGTTATTTTGCAGCTTCAGGATTCAAAGTTTTCCTCTAACATATCAATTACTATAACAGAATTTTTTAACAAGAGTTAGAATAACAAAATTGCTCAATTCTTTCTAAATGGTTTTTTTAATCAAGCAAACCGTTCAAAACGTATTGACAAACGAGAAATCAATGTACAAGGTAAATCCTCTTAGTGATCTTATGAGGAAAAATCATTTTTAAAAATATGTAAACAATGATGTAAAGATTCACAAATTACCGACACTGATAACCGGCTTAGAAACTCCGATGAAAAAGCATTGAAACCGATCGAATACGAACTAAATGCACAATGAGTTATCGTGTTTTTTTTGCGGTCTCGATCTATCCCATTCTATTCGATTTTTTAACCAGGGTATCTCATTGACTCATCGACGAACGATGGGATTCCATGTTGAAAATATATTTACATGTAACTGTCACTGATCTGTGCACGATCACTTATCGAAACCGTTTACCTTTCGGTAATACAACCAACGTTCGTATGCTCGATAATTGAGAGATTACCGAGAAGGCTGATGAGGGTCAATAGACGTGGAGCAGACCAGAAGATAAACCTTGGAGATAATAAATATATTGATATAATAACCACGCGAGAATAAAAAGAGTGTCAGAGCCGCATGGTGTATTCGTCGAGTCATCACAAGTACCATTCACTCGATAATGGCCACTCTCCTCGTTTAGTTCTCTTTCTTTTTTATTCTTATTTGCTCTTTTATTTCCTTATTCTACCAGCGCGTTTTACACGACCCTGAATATCTCTGGTTTCCATTCACTGTTCGAGCTCTCGAAGCGCCGGGGGGCGCGGGGGAAGGGGGGCCCTTCGGGTGAACACTATAAACGCTCGAGTAGGTACATTTACACGTTGACCCTAAACTCGACTTTGAAAGCTACGACATTCGACCCATCGTAAAATTCTTCTTCTTGTTCTTCTTTCAATACAATGCAAACCGGATATTGAACGTTTTTTTTCTTTTAAAGACAATTCTTAAAAATCTACAGATGTGATTCATCCATCCCTGGTATTTCATAATAAGTGCAACTCTTGCGGTATTTTTCAAACGTCATGTTCGTCATTAGTTACGTCACTGCGAGTCTTAAGAGAACTTAGCATCCGGTGTTGCATGGAAAGGAATTTATATTTTTGGCAACGTCCTGATATTAAATTGTAATGATAACATGCGGAATTGATGTCAATGGTTCATTCATTTTTGTTACAATTATCGTGCAACTGTCAAAAAAACTGTGAGAAATGCTATTGGATGGATACAACAGACTCTCGTTTAGAAACTGTTTACGTCGTTATCCGGATATCGATAGAATGAAAGAAAGAGAGAGAGAGAGAGAGAAAACTGTGTTGACGAGGTTGTTCGAGAGAGAGAAGTTAGTTACCAGCATTTACTTGTGCTTTTAGATCTTAGTAGCTCCGTTTGAAAGTTTATGTATTGCCCGGGTCTCCTAAAAAATTGTTTGTAACAATTGTAACAGAATATTCGAAAAATATATTTAATTGGAGTAAAAGAATGATTTACTCGGACAATACTTTTATTTCATTGAAAACAAATTGTATTTTATTTACTGACCGTATATTTCTGGACTATAACGGAAATTTATGAAAAAAAAAACTGTGAGAAGTGCTGTTGGATGATACAACAGTATCTCGTTTAGAAACTGTTTAAATCGTCATCTGGATATCGATAGAATTAGAGAAAGAGAAAACTGCGTTGACGAGATTGTTCGATAGAGAGAAGCTAGTTACCCGGAGCTATTTGTGTTTTTTGATTTCAGTGGCTCCGTTTGAAAGTTCATATATTGTTTGTGCCTTCTAAAAAATAGTTTGTAACTATTGTAACGGAAAGTTCAAGAAATGTATTTAATTGGAGTAAAAGATTGATTTACTATGACCATACATTTATTTCATTGAAAACAAATTATATTTTCTGTAACAAATATCTACTTCGCACTCTCTAACCGTATATTTCTCAAAAAAAATTGGAAATTTATGAAAAAAAAAAAAAACTTTTAACGATGTTTATCAATCGCACGTCTTCGAGAACGTGACTTACTTGATGTAAATTCATGCAGTATTCCTCACTCGACATCATAGTCTCGCACAATATACAGTCAACTCGTGCATCGACAATTTCTCTGCACGTATTCGTCGGCTCTCGAGAGTCGCTAACTTCGAACCGATAAACGGGCGTGCGTTACAAACGCGTGAAAGGTATACGCACGTACTTAGTGTGTTACTCGAAGGTGTGTGCGTACTTCTCGCATCGTCACATAAGAATAATCGGTACAGGTATGCGCGTTGTATACACCGACGCGAGCGATACCTGGCAACACTGATAAGACGTCAGTTTGCCGAGATAACTACGCATACTTTGTTCGCTCCCCACGTTTCGTTATATTCACCACGCTCTGTACCTTTTTTAAATATTTTTTTTTTACATTCATCCAACGTATTTCAAGCTGGATGTCGGGGAAAAGAAACGCGTTCCGCGAGATTGTCAAAGACTCGGATTCGAATAAAACCGAAATCACGTTTAACGAATACTTCTTTTCCTTTTCTCTCTCTCTCTCTCTCTCTCTCTCTCTCTCGTTCTTTCACGCGTTTGCCCAAAGCGAAGAACCTCACGTTCGCTAAATCCTCATCTAAAGATCCTCGCGGTTGGTACGTGTTCAAAATTTGAATTTCACTTACAAATCGTCAAAAGCAAATAGAATCTTAATTCAAAACATGAATCACAATTTCTACGTGTTGCTTATAAGAATACAATCGACGAAAGGAAAAACGAATGAATATAACAGAAAGATACTAATCGGAAATTATAAACTTGATACTCGTCTCTTATCGTTAAATTCCATAAGTTTACGTCGAGTGATTTAATTAATTTAAAGAAAATAATAAACACTTGATCCACAGAACTTAAAATATTTCACAATTATTTGATCGCTCGATAATTGTTTTTTTTTTTTTTTTTTATTTATATCACGCGCAATGCATTTTATTTAATAACTCGAAACTAACTTTGACTTCTTCGTGACTTTAGTTTGCTGGCTGTCTTTCCCATCTTGTTCACATCTCTGGCGATCTTTTCACGTGACTTTCCATACGCTTGCCGAGTCCACGAACAATCGGTCCTTCACGACCTCCGGCTCTCTGGCAAGTGTCTGGCACGCTCGGAACACTCGTACCGTCTGGCACTGTCGCTCGGACCGTCGTATTCGTTGCTGGGGCATAATGCGATACCGCTCGCTCGCTAACTGGGCGCAAACAGAGTCGGTAGGTATATAAGCAACTTGATATACGAAACGATGGACTGTGCTGGTGAGTTCGACCAGTGAAAGAATGTATTACAGTCTGTCGCGTTTAGTAGCTACCGCGCTTTACGCCTGAAGAGAGAGAGAATAAACTGATAGAATTTTTAAGGAGTGGAAAGGAGAAGAATGCATTTCAAAGAGATAGAGTGCTGCATAAATGTTGCAGCTATATTGCTATTCTCGCCGGTGCTGATGCTGTTGTAGCGTTAAAAGCTGTTCCTGATGGAGGGAAAAGAACGTGAAAGACTATATGTCGTATATATATATATATGTGCACAATATGTATAGTCGTGGTACAAGGATACCGAAAGCGAAAAACTTATGTGCAAGGGGGAATGGAACAGAGACGTAAGAAAAGCAAGCGCGTCAAGTGTTTTACGCACACGTTGCAGCCACGTGACCAAAAGCAACTGGTATAAGAGTTAATATACCTACGTTGCCTCTCAATGTGATGTCATCGGAACCCAGAGTTGTTTCATAAGTGTGAATGCGATCAGCGTTCGTAAGATTGTCGAGGCATTCCAAGAGGGTTGTGAGAAACTGTCTATGAAATGTATGCATCGCTATCTTGTGATATTCCTTTTTGATTTTTAACTTATTTGGCAGCGTAGATGAGGGAAATTTGTTGGAATAAATTTCAATATTTTTTTTATTATCTAACGTGGTAGACAATTTCGTAACAACCATAATAATAGGAATAGCTAAAGGTCGTTGCAAGCAAAGAAAAATACCTTTTGCCATATGTTGAATCGTCTTTTATTTTTTTTTAAGAGGTTTTGAAAATTATTTAACTGGAAAGAAAGAAAATTAGATTGATCTTCTATGAGAAAGTGACTTGAAGCCTAATGTCCGGTTCAGTTATTATATATGTAGAATTTTATAGTTTTACTCATATAATCCCATGGAAATTAAGTATACTTGACATATACGGGATATATCATTATTTCTTATTCGTTTGTTTATTATATATAACGACAAGACATTCTCTTAATATCTTTTATGCCAAATATATCCTAAAAGATATATTTTGGATGTCTATAATATAGTTTCAGGCAAAACGTTTTATATCTTGTTTATATCTTTGGATATACTTGCGTTTCTTAATCGTAGCTGTCCTTGACAATTATTAATAATGATACCATACCAATATTGTTTACAGTCTCATTGACATATACAGAATATATAATCATTGCTTATTCGCTTATAAATTATATATAACGGCAAAAGATTCCGCTAATATATTTTATGCTGAATATATCCTAAAAGATATATCTCAGATGTGTATAATATATTTACAGGCAAAAAGTTCTTTATATTGTTTATATCTTTGTATATCATTTTTTTCCTTTAGCGTGGTTATCCTGCAATCATTAATAATAATACCATACCACTATTTTTTACAGTCTCAATGACTATTTTTTACTACCAAAAAGATAGTTAATGTAACAAAAAATGTTACAGTAAATATAAATATCGTAGCACGAATTAACGATTGATAATTAATGCTTGATAGCTGCCAGAAATACTACAATTTCTCTCAATATATACAGTTAGGATTGTTGGAAGTAGAGAGTTTCACGAATATCGAGCTATTTCAAAGAGAAATTTTCTCGCTGAGTCAACGCAACACCGACAATTACCTTTTACTTGAGTTTTTCAAAAGCTAACAGCTGAACAATTTACAGTAGCCACAAGATACGCTTTATCGCTGCGTATTTAAATTGTTGGGGTGTGCTGGGATTTAGATCGTTATCGTTTAATGTCCTTTACGCTGTATAAACATAATGTCGAACGCGTGAAACCAGTCAATTCGATCGACGCACAACGCGCTTATCGTTTCTCATGATCATATTTTACAATTGCTTGCAATAACGAGGATACGACGATAAATTAATAAATTCACATTCGTTTAGGCCATGTTTATTCGTGCTGCTCTGTTACGGGTACATCGAGTTTCACAATAATAATCGTTATACGACGATCATTTTGTTTATTTTTCTTTTTTAATCTTCTCATTCTTCTTGCACTTAGTCTTCCATGAGTAATAATATATGGATACGCCGTACATAACACAGTATAATTCTCTATTTATAATACATTACACGATAGTAGTACACAGTTAATGTATATACGAGCGCACGTAAAAAGAGAACAGCACGTTCGAGTATGCGATATTAACTCGCCGTTAGTTGCGCTAAGAGAATTTATCTCACGAATCTCAGTTATTTAATATGTAATTAAAATTTCAAATTACACTGAGTTTTCGTTATTATAAAATTCCTTTCAGAACATGTTACTGGGACAATTATATCAATCCATCGATTGAACTAATCGTCGTATCAACAAAAACGAAAGAATTTTTATTCAAAAAAATATATAAAACATATTTATTAATAATTTCCATGTGTGAATGGAATAACGTTAGAAAATAAATACTATAAAATGCACATAACGACTGCTCGTTTCATAATTTTCATAAAAATACGATTGATCATTGGCGAAAATACTTCTTTTTTTTTAAACCTACAATTATACAGTGAGGAACAGGTGAAACTAGAAAGTTCAGTAATGTTGCTAAAGCTGATTGTCTAGTTTTATGTGATCTTCACAGTACATTGTTTTATTTTTCAAATCGTCAATTAACCGAGCGTGAAACGTATATGGTTACGCGCCAGTAACGGTAATCCAACGAAAGAAAATAAAAGTTTACGCCCCTCGACAACACTAATCTCGTTAATGATACGTTGCTAAAATTAACGCACGAGAGAAACCGCGTAGGAACTCGGAAAAATGTAATTACAATTATATGTATGTATGTATGTATGTATGTATGTATGTATGTATGTATATATATATATATAGATATAGATATACCGAGATAGTACAGGATGATAAAAAGGTTTTTTTTTTTGGTTCACCAGCTTCAGCAGAGTTCAGACGATTTAAAAAGTATGGTTGGATACATAACTGCTAGCTGACTGGCTTCGCACAAATCGTGCAATGACGATAAAAAATGTTAGTTCGGTAAAAAAAGTTTAACGACAGTTTTCTTAAACAAAATGCCTTCAAGTACACACACGCGCACACACATACACGCACAAATATTCACAAAACAGTGAAAAGAAAGAAACGGACGTATTTTTGTGCTGTTTCATGAGGAATTTTTTGCTCATTATATTTAATGGATTTTCTTATTTTAATATCATGTGTCTCGGGATTTTATTTGTGGATTTGTTGTACTGGAAAATTGTGGTAGAAAAAATTAGTGGATCCGGGCTGTTATGTTACACGTAGAAAATGTTACAGCGAATCGTATCGGTTCACGTATATCGCTGCAGCAAAATGTTTCTTTCAATGTCTTTTCTTTTTTCTTTCGACAATACTTTACGTACAACGTTACATGTATTTATTCTTTTCTTTTCGTTCTTTCGCAATCAATTCGATTACGCAATGACCTGAAAAATACAACAGACACATCGTCAGCGGAACTCGTGTCTTTCGAACTCACGGATTTAACGTACGAGTGGCGCTTCGTCTGTACGAATAACAAAATCGATTTGTCAAATTCATGCGGGTCTTGGTGATATACACGCTCGACCGTATCACCGAAATGCTGGATCTCTCATGCGTCACCTCAAGATCATGTCACAAAATTGAAAGACATTAGTGAGCCTTTTTTTTTTCTTCTCAACGTTTAAAGCCATACGAAATCTCCGAACTCCGGAACGATACAAGTATACAATATCTCGCTGACGTTTCACAGTATATTCAAGTAGCATCGACACTCGCATAAACAACTGTACAATCTATTTATCTTTTTCCAAGTATAAAAAACGCGGCGTAAAAGTTTTGTGAGATAATACAATATGCAGGTACACTATTTTCTTCTATGTTTCATAAAGTATTCTTCTTTATCCTTCTCCTTTCTCTCACGAATCATATATTCTCCGTTTGTCTGCTGATGGACTATACAGTACAATAAACAATGTGTACATGCAGAAAAATTTTGCGGTTAATAGGAGATAAGATTCTTCATTGATCGAGATGATTATTTATTTAATTTTCACTTGTTTATCTATTTTTAATCTGTATTTACGTTTTATTTTTACCTTTTTAATATTATAAATTGCTACTATAGTACACTACTGCAGTACCTTGCTTTAAAAATTACATTGAAATCGATTGAAATTCATTAAATGGACAGAAATCTAATTGAAAATTAATCGATTTCAATTGATCTCAATGTGGACTTTTTGTCTCGCTAATCGGTGGAATTTTTTAAAGCAAGGTAGTCGAATAAGTCTTCAAGTTTTGTAATTCTACTAGCTCATTGTTCATAATGTAGCAAATTTTTTTCACACTTCAATTTGTATCATTGACTGTACAGTAAAGTTTACTCCTACATTACATAAAAGGCTCCAATAACTGAGTTTAATTATCTTTCGAAATTCCATCTCTCGATGTGCGAAGCCCTTTGCGACAAAGTAATTCATAATTTACCATAAAATTGTTCCACGTGTACATTGATATTAAAAAAAAAAAGAAAAAAGAAAAAATGCTTTGTCCCTTTGACAGATCGAGTTTATTACATTTGTTTGTAACGTTTTAGCTCTAGTTTTAAGCTCGGAAGCATTGTTGCAACCCGGCGTATGGAATTGACGTGACGCACGTACGTTTTCCTTTGAATTATAATACTTTCATTTGTTTCTCGGGTTATCAGCGTTTAAATTTTCCCACGTACCCGGGTCGTCGGAAAATTATTAACCAATCAATAAAACACACATGGAAGTGTGGCTTGGTCAAATTGCCATCATATTCACATTAATCATTTAAGCTAAACAGCCTAAAAGGTTATTAACCAGCAGAATACTTACACAACTCGTCTTCGGGTTCTACCGCTCAGAATTGACATTAAATTAATTAATTAATTATTAATTTTTCTTTATAACACCGAACAGTCATTAATTATTGACGATATTTATCCATTCAGTATCTCTATGTAAAGCTGTGAAATAGAACCACCCGTTTCGTCGCGCAAATTCTGCGGTCACGAGCTCTCTTCGTGCCCCGAGTCGAAATACAAAGTCTGATTTAGTATTTTTTATTCGACTTTCATACTATTTAACATGATTCTGAAAAATGATGAAATCATAGCGATTTTAATGTGGCAAAGAGGCTGTAACCTCCTCGGCGATAGAATAAAAATAAGTTCAACTTTTCTACTCGGGCATCGACCATTTATTAAAATTTCGCATTTCAATAAAAATTCACCATGTAACCCTGAAAACTCGTATTAACGTATATTTTCTTCGACGATTGTTTATACCTCGTTTTGTATTATTTTTTTTTCAGCACAACATTAAACATTTATCTCTATCTCACGATTGTTTGCTGTTTAATTGAAATATTCATCCTCTCGTAATAAACGAGAGATGAAAAAAGAAAGAGAGAGAGAGAGAGAGAGAGAGAGAGAGAGAGAGAGAGAGAGAGAGAGAGAGGAAGAGAGTAACATTGAGACTGACACAGATAGTTAATAGGTTTAATTGGCTTATTGATAAACCGTCTCTGGTACGTATACGAATAGCTTTATAGCAACGCTATGAGATACGACGTAAATCTCATTCAGACGTATATACATCTCGTTAGAACAATTTCTCTCTCTCTCTCTTAATCTCGCTTTATAAACAATTTATCGCAACGCGAATAAATCGGACCAAGGTTGAGCATCCACGTTGCAGCAGTTTGTTTAAATTCGCGCGTTTAGAGCTCTTTTTGCTCTCTTGAGACGATACTTTCCGTCGGAGATTAACGAGAAAGTTATAATCAGAAGCATACTGGCTCTATGTCCCTTACACTTTCTTTTGTGAACAATAAATTTACAATCACGCGACTCAATGCACTCTGGCGTATTATAATTATTTAAAATATTTCTTGCTATAAGTAAACGCACTGTCCGAGACGACTATGGAATCTTTTGTTAAAAAAAATAAGATAGAAACGATCGAACAAATTGATGATTCACCAAAAAAATACGTCAATTTAAGCTTTCGTCGATTTTATAATACTTAAAATATTGTATATTACGATAAAATAAGCACAATTGTTATTTTTCTGACGTGTTTATTCCAATTGGTATTCTGGTTCTCAATCGTTTCTATCGTATTCTTGAATTCAGAGTCGTCAACGTATCATAAAAAATTGTTTTGCCTTTGTTATAGAATCGTCTTAAGGTGGCTTAGGCAAAACTTTAGTCACCGACTGTACTTGTGATACACATACATTCACATAGAGAATATTCTATCGGTACAACGGGTATTATTAACTCATCGTCGCGTCAAGGATTTTCGTGCGTCAAATGGCTAACATCGCTGCAATTGATATTCATCGATATAAAAATGTTCGTACGCTGCAACAAAAACACCAAATATGTAAGACGTAACAAGATTTAATATTTATTATCTCAAATGATGTTTATTAAATCCTGCTTTAATCTTTCTCATAGGAATACCGCTGGTATCTCTGTTCGAGATATAAACGTTAACGTACTGTGACAACCGGTCCGTGCGACGGCGTAACAATAACAGTTCAAGAAGGAGTACTGTGGGCGACGTGAACTAAGGCAAGGAAACCCCTTAAGCTGGCACATGCCCATAGCGTGCGTGTACGCAATCAGTGTGCTACGTACTTGAACCCCGTACATACATCGTCCCAATCGTCCGCTGATTCGCGTAGATGAAATACTCGCGATAACCAATTACATATATGGTTTTATGTTAAGAGTGCCGAAATAATGGTAGCTATCCTCGCGGGATACATATATATAAATATTAAAAAGAAAATCGAAGTGTCAGTTAAACAATCTCACAGGTTATGCTTAAAAATTGAGTATATTTATTTGCTAATATGTTAGCTCGAAAAATGAAAAATAGGACGGTTGGGTCTGGAATACGAACGAGAATTCTCACAGGAATTCTATTGGAAACTATTATACTGAGTAAAAGGAACGTCGTATTACGTCGTCGGACGACGAATTCCGTTTCTGGAGACGAAACATTGTCCATCGGAACGAAGGGCGTGGGCTAGTCATCCACTACCATCACTACTCCTTTGGCGATTACGCGTCACGATACCGGGTTGGGGCTGTTGCCGCAACTTGTTCATTGTTCAGCGGCCATATTGTTCGACGGCGTTGACACATGAAGTGGCTCGCACGTTGATTACACAATCGCATCGTATATAAAGATAAGTGAGGCGACGGTAATGCATCGCAATGTACATTTAATGTTCTCATTTGGCAATTTACGTTTATGTAGCGTGGTGGGAGGCAAGTGTATGACTGCCGCTGGTAAATTTCAAGACTTCCAGTCTTGAGGTGATTGTGTTACTCATTTAATAGTGCAGGTACTTATGTTCTTTCATGAGAAGTTACATTTACTATTTAGAAAAGGGAATAGAGACGCTCCCCTGTAGAGCTATCAATTTGTTAATAATTCGTAATTCGTAAAAGTGCGAATCGTTTGATATGCCATATCCTGAGTGGACGGAACATAATATGTATTCAAAATCTAACAAATGAATCATTAATAAATAAATAAATAAATAATAAAATTAAATTATTACAGTACGAAGCTGTTTTATCATTGAACTGTAATTTAAATGAATGATTTAATAGCTTGGATCTTAAATTGTCGGGATTGTTGTCAATTGTTGCTTGCTCGAAAATCCTTAAGGCGCATCCCGATGTGCGTGTCTCGAACTTGTTTACTTCATTCGGTATTACATGTTTTATTTTTATTTCATTATTTATCGTTATATTCAAGCGTTACCTCAAATATATTAAGTACTACGTCATTGTTATATGTTCCCAGCATACCTAAGTCGTTTCCGGTTTACAAAACTCGAGAAACCACAAGCACAATTCAATTCCATACGAAAAATACAATGTCTCCGTGGGCGAAACTTCGCTGGAGATCCTTGACTACACGTAATCAAGACAATATATCCAATGATGTATACGTGTTTATGTAAATGTGTTTTGTGTGCGTGTGCTCATATAGCGCGCGCGCGCGCGCGTGTGTGTATGCATGTATGTGTACGTATAGCGTGTACATGTATGCGACTGTGCGTTTACAAAAGGACGCAGGCAGTGCCATGTAACACTTCGGCAATGTAAATCGGCGACCCTGCTCCCAAACCACCATCGGTTTTTCCTTGTTCGTCTCTTTCGTACTCACAGTCGAAATAGTGACTCTGCAAATATATACAAAAATATCGATAATACATATATAGAAACACAGTGATAAAAAGTTGAAGAATTAAAAAAAAATGTTTACGAAACTCGACTTTTAGTGTTCATTATTAAGAACACAAGGAAAAAAAATGGTGAGTTGACACAAGCAAAATATATGTTGGGACGATCAATCGATTATCTTAATTTTCTTACAACTCGGATTAGTTATGAGAGGCAATTATAATTGATTGCACGAACCAAGTTTCATTGGCAACCTATCAGTTGCGTAACCCATTGACAATTGGTTGAAATGTTATCTAATCGATTGGTCGGTACAACCATTCAAATGATACAGTCAACTATTAGATTCGTCGTACTTACGATCTCGTGAGAAATAATCATAAATATTTAAGATTGCTATACGATATGGTTGTGGCACTGTAGCTATCACAATTTAACTTATTTTTCACTTGCAAAAGCACCAGCGCTTGATCGGCGGATTATAAAAAAAAAGCTTGCAAAGTAGAATATTGCACATTGCTTCCTCATTATTTTCCAACTTTCATAAACCCATCTCGCTCACCCGTCAGCCACCTTCAAAAAGAAAATACTATGTTTATCGATTTTGGCTTTGCTATAGGTGGAAAATAACGAGAAAGGAATGTGCATGATTCTACTTTGCAGCCTTGTTTAAATACAATATGTGCGCAATATTATACAATATATACTCAATATTGAGTATATATTGTAAAATATTAAGTGTTGACTCGAATACAATAACAGTATATTGGGAAATCACAAAAGTTACCATGACATCTGGTGGATAAATTTTAACTACACCATCCCAGTAGTCATGACCTATAATTTTTTGGAAAATATTAAATGCTGCATTATTTAAGCAATTATTAACATTTGAGAAAGGCTTTGCCTTACAAATATTTGTTAATACTGTAATATTGGTTATTTTTGAAGATTGCAAACTTTTAACCGACTGGGTTGAAGCAGCTATTTTTCTCTTGTGATGATTCCCATTAGTTAATATTATACAGAATATACTCAATATTATTTACTATTGTTCAATCACTTGAATATATGTACAAACTTTCAGTTTGATAGTTCATGACTCTGTATATTCATAGCGCTTTCCAATGGTAAAACTGAGTTCACGTTTTAACATGCATTGATATAGAACAGGGGTCTCCAAACTACGGCCCGCGGGCCACATTCGGCCCGCGGACAGATTTTGGACTATTTCACTTTTTACCACCGGCAACAATGATAATATGGTTTTGGCCCTCGGAACTTACTGGAGTAATCAGTATGGCCCTAAGGCTGGAAAGTTTGGAGACCCCTGATATAGAAGATGCATACCCCGAGTATATAATTATGTCAATTGCACGCAGTCACAAAACTGGATACGGTCCACACTCAGTGAACCAATGGAAAGCATCATTAGGATCTTTATATTCAAACGTTAAATTGAAACAAAATTAATATCTACTGAAATTTGAACGGTTTCATAAAATTTTTCTAAATTCCTAATGCTCGTTATCAGTCGATATTAATATTAATCTATTTGTGTGGAACTATTAAACCCGATAATTCAAACATTAAGCGAACTAGAGCGTCAACATATTTTTTCAACAGAATTTAAAGCATCCGATCTCCAATTTTTCATCATATGCGTGCAATTAAACTTAAATCACGGAAAATATCAGGGACTGCCACTCATACAGATGTGAAGTTTCAAGTCAATGGATCAACGCGTTCTCGAATCATTGTGGTTTCAATTTTACAGGTCTGACACACATGACAACATAACCACATGAGCGCGCAACCGACCTGGAATTTTTTCTGAATGTGATTTTCCAACTATTTGGAACATTTTGAGCATTCTGAAGATAAAAATTTCAAATACATGTTTTTATGAAAACAAAGCTCCTTTACCATCAGAAAACATAAAGTAACTTGAAAAGTCCGTTGCTCATTTGTCATTATTTTTCCAACCAACCAACTATTTGTATTTAGATCAACGATGATTTCCACTGCTGAATACCGAATAGCTGAAGATAGAATTCCAGCTCGTCGAAGTTTGTAAATGTGTGCTGCGCTCACGTAACAATTGATACTTTTTATACCGGATAGGATAATGTAAATCGATACATCGATCGAGTGACTCTCACCTGACAGTCAAAGCATCTGCACTGATCGCTCATCTTGCACGTTATGCCACATTGCTTGGCCACGGCTCTGTACAGCTCTTTGCTGGATTTGTGAAAGATTTCTGGTCCTTTGGCTGGCGTCCTTCCACCACCTCCAGGGCCACCGCCGCCACCTCCGCCTCCACCGCCTCCGCCACCACCACCCGAATTCCTCTGCGTCTCGGTGGGCTTGTTCTGGTGCTGGTCGCTTTTTTTTTCTACAGCCTTCTCCTCTTCTTCCTCTTCTTCTTGTTCCTCTTTGGTATTCGTCGTTGATCGCTTCTGCCGTGTCTGTAATCAGGCGAAATAATGACAGTAAAATTGATTTGTCTTAAATTTAACTGGCTTACCAGACACTGATTATCACTTTCCCAAGACGTTAAATTTATAGAAAAACGATAATCTCAATTTACGTAATGATGTAGTCCAACGTCCACAACGTCGAACTTTCATCCCTCTAGTTCCATCAACCCTCAACTACATACCCAGTGCTAAGAGACACGAAAAAAAAGTTAATTCGGTTCATACTTTTGCGAGATAAGTATCGTTGTAACGTCTTTTTCCCTAAAGCGAATATTTTTCTCTATAAAAAAAACACAGCCTTAACATTTTTTATCATAAATATATAATTTTAAAAAATAAAAAATAAACGGGTTTTTGCAATTAAAAAAAAAGTCGTTTACATTTATGAACCTAACTTTCTTAATTATCATAAAAACTTTTTATTTCTTTAATGTTTTTAATTCTATACAATCTGGAATTGTGTTTAAAAAAAGGAAGTGAAAAATCTTGCAAAATTCGTGGAAACTAGTGTCAGTCAACGAGATCTTGAATCTCTTGGACCCAGAGATGTGGATAAAAAAAAACAGTGATACAGTCAGAAGAGTTAAAACGATTAAGAATGTGACTCAATGAACTTTTCTTCTCTTTCTTTAATAACACGTAGACTCCACAACACGCAATATTTGAACAAAATCTGCATCATTGAAAAAATATCTTTTTTATAATTAAATTAATTTCCAAAACAGATGGAGCTGTCGAGTGGATATTGCGAATAAACATTGTACCCACATGTTTCTCGACATCATAATTTTAATATGAAGATACGATAGTGTTTTGTTCGATCGTTGCGTTCAGGAGCAATTATCCAAAATGCGTTGTCACCAAATCGGGTCATCATGAAGTATCCGCTGCCAGCAGCCACTGCGACGTTCAGACCGCGAAATGAAATACCAAGGTTCGGTGTACGTGTGTTCAACGCACCGATGAAATTGTGCGGTGTACCACATACGCGAATGCGCTTGTTCAACCCGAATCCGAGAGCCAATGTTCCAAACACAATGTTCTCGCGTTAGTTTCCCCTTGCAAGCCGTCACGATAAATTAGTTTAATTTCAGAGCTGAAACGTACTGCGTACTGTGCTGATACATCGAACGGTGCGAGCAAGTGTAAGTAAGGGAAAGTACGTTAGCGAAGCTATAATGGAGAGAATATTCGAGCCAAATACCCAGAGAGTTGCCAAATACGTCGTGTTATCGTGATATTCGAAACATATTTAGGACAGCTACAAACTGATGGTGCGTCGTTTCATCTAACGAACGACAGTCGTATCGAAATATTTTTTCCCATTAAAAAAGTATTTTTAATTTATTTATTTTTATTTATCACCGTCCATCGATATCATCGATGGATGTCAGATGGACGCCAGTAGATACGAATCAGCATTAAAATTCTTCCAGTCCCGATATACGTATAAAAGTTAAAACAAAAGTCGCTTGATAGTTGGTTAAATTCAAATGAAAAAGCTTTAATTTTTCAATTATTGTGTTACACGATTGTAGTTACACGTGTGTTGGACCCACTTTTTCCTCGAATAAAAATAAAATGCACTCCAATCTGACTCTTCAACATGTCATTCTGTTTGCTCGATGAGATGTACTTTATCACCTTTTAATAAGAATTTTTTTAAGTCAATTATTTCTATTAGGTCGGAAAATGTAACTAAAAATAAAAAAAGATAATTAAAAAAAAAGCTGCTTCATCTTTCAAGAGTTAAAAGAAATGTTTATTCCTTATCTGGCAACATTGCGTTTACGTCTATAGCATATCGATACACCGGTACATTAATTCTATCCAAAGTTAAACCGACACATGAAATCTTATCGATGATAAGTGAAATACATAATTCGAACGTCGACCCGATATCATTCTCTTTTGAAGAGGTCAATGAGTTTTAAATATATTTTAACTGAATGTGCGACGTAGGATATTTTGTACGACGTTACTCACTTCTTCGAGAACATATTGATAGGACGGTGGTGGTGAATCTGGAAAAGCTCCATATTCGCAGACAATAGCTACGACGCCGTTGCAGTCTGTGCCCGAAGTTTCCGGTCGGCTATTGCAACCGGCGAGTGCCAGGGTATTGCTGTTATTGGGCTGCTGTTGCTGGGTTGGTTCCTCGCATTCCACGCTGTTGCTCCGGCTTCCCTTGCTGCTTCTGCTTCGTGACATCGACATCTTTGAAAAGCGAAGCTTGAATGGAGCCATTGTTGTTGACTGTGTGTCTATTGGTAGCCTGAGTCTCGAACTTTCCTTGTATTTGAAAAACCTGAAAGGCAAGAACGGAGGTTGAATATAAGAATAAAAAAAAAAAAAAACAAAACTAATTCATCATCGAATTGTTGGAGTATTGCAGAATCCATAGACATTTATTTGCAATTATATAAAGAAACGCATGCATCTCGTGATTTATATTAAACATTAATCGCTCGAATGACAAACCCGAGCGAATCGAGCGCGTTAAAATGATTCGTCGGAAGTTCGAAAGGTTTCGAACGTAATTCTTCACTGAAAAAATGGGAGATCGTTCTTCGCGTCACAATTCCTATCAAGTTTCGAAACCTTTTTTTTAAATCTTGTATAGCTAAAGTCTCTGCTGATCCACTGTAACTTTACATCCGCACGGTATAATCACATATATATGTCTTATCCGTATAGTGACAACCGTTAAAATGTAGTTTTCTAATAATTAGCTGACACATTGCATATAACTATAGGCAATAGAGACAAAGACTGGAAAGATAACATAATAAAGTTATGATTAGCGTGTGTTGTAATCCTAAATATAATAGATTTTATAAATATGATCAAGTAAGCATAATGTTCTTCACTCTGAAAAATAATTAGATTATTGATATATAATACTCTACCGAGAAGATTTTCTTTTGTTCAAACCGCGTACATTGAATTTAATATACGCGATAAATAAACTTCCTGCAAAAGTATATTTATTGTCAGAAAGAAATTTTATTTACAGTGCTTCAAACAAATAAAATATGAAATAAAAATCCTTAAACTGCCAAGATTAATAAAAAATTAATAAAATAATAATATTTTTAAACATTTCGAAGCGCGGAAAGAACACTGACTTGGGTTTCTTCAGGCACAAATCCTTATTAAGTTTCGCTAATTTTTTTTCTTCAACCTTATCTAAAGTCTCTGCCAAGTTTTAAGGAGGGTCGAGCGCTAGGCTCCTGGGACATTAAATCCGGCGAAGCGCGCAGTGCGGGGTATGTAATGACGGAGCGAGAGGTCCGCTGTGCGGAATCTCAATCGTGCCGGGACAAAAGCCGAAAAATTCGTTTCATTCGTATTAGCTGAAATCCGAGACGGCGAATTGTTTTGAAATTTGTATGTACGTATCTTGGTAGTATTCCCTTGCAATTGGTATACCTGAATTTCTCAATATTTATCGAGTCCCTTCTTTTATAATATATACAAGTAATCGTGTAATATATACAAGTAATGCTATTGCCACAAGAGTCAACGCACAAGAACGAAATTTCAACAATTTATTATAGAAAAAGTACGTAGGAAGAAAATCTGAAATTTTGCAAACGTCTTTTGTTATTATTCATTAATATCATATTTTTATCTCAGCCAAATCGTGCTTGAATATCCTTAAGCTATTTCTCTGGTCGGTCGTGCGGACGGTATAATCGTATATATCGCGTATCCGTTCATTGACAACCGTTAAAGCGACGTTTTCCAATGACCAGTTGACACATTGCATATAGCTATAGGCAATAGAAACAAATACTGGAAAGATAACATAAAAAAGTTATGAGTAGCATGTGTTATAATCCCAAATAACTAGATTTTATAAATATGTTTAAGTAAGCGTAATATCCTTCACTCATAAAAATAATTGGATTATTGATATACTTTAACGGGAAGCTTTTGCAGAAACCGGGTACATTGAATTGAATATACGCGATGAATAAACTTCCTGCAAAAAAATATTTATCTTCATAAAGAAATCTTATTTACAGTGCTTCTACAAACAAAAAATGAAATAAAAATCCTTAATCTCCCCAGATTAATAACCAATTAATAAAAATACCCGTATTTCAACAAAAAGTAATAAAATATATTTTTTCTACAAAAAAAAAAAAATTAACAATCAATTCAATGTATTTCAATGTACAAATGTTTTCACAAATCTTATTTACTTGTAGACTTTGTTATAATTTATTACATTCACTGTAATAACGTTCTTTATAAAAATTAATGTACTTTTGTACAAAGCATTAATGACGTAAAATGAATCAATTAAACACATTAACGAGGTAATGTTTGATGTAAAGGGTGATTTTTTAAGAGCTTGAGAACTTTTTTTTAAAAAAAAACGCATAAAATTTGCAAAATCTCATCGGTTCTTTATTTGAAACGTTAGATTGGTCCATGACATTTACTTTTTGAAGATAATTTCATTTAAATGTTGACCGCGAATGGGCCCTAGAAAAGTTGGCAGAAAATCCGCTTTTTTATCGACAAATTTTGTTCAGCGATGAGGCTCATTTCTGGTTGAATGGCTACGTAAATAGGCAAAATTGCCGCATTTGGAGTGAAGAGCAACCAGAAGCCGTTCAAGAACTGCCCATGCATCCCGAAAAATGCACTGTTTGGTGTGGTTTGTACGCTGGTGGAATCATTGGACCGTATTTTTTCAAAGATGCTGTTGGACGCAACGTTACGGTGAATGGCGATCGCTATCGTTCGATGCTAACAAACTTTTTGTTGCCAAAAATGGAAGAACTGAACTTAGTTGACATGTGGTTTCAACAAGATGGCGCTACATGCCACACAGCTCGCGATTCTATGGCCATTTTGAGCGAAAACTTCGGAGAACAATTCATCTCAAGAAATGGCCCGGTAAGTTGGCCACCAAGATCATGCGATTTGACGCCTTTAGACTATTTTTTGTGGGGCTACGTCAAGTCTAAAGTCTACAGAAATAAGCCAGCAACTATTCCAGTTTTGGAAGACAACATTTCCGAAGAAATTCGGGCTATTCCGGCCGAAATGCTCGAAAAAGTTGCCCAAAATTGGACTTTCCGAATGGACCACCTAAGACGCAGCCGCGGTCAACATTTAAATGAAATTATCTTCAAAAAGTAAATGTCATGGACCAATCTAACGTTTCAAATAAAGAACCGATGAGATTTTGCAAATTTTATGCGTTTTTTTTTAAAAAAAAGTTCTCAAGCTCTTAAAAAATCACCCTTTACAAGTACTATACAATTCATTTATTGATGTAGATTTATTATTTCTACGTATGACCTTCCGGCCTTTTACATTCACTTCCTTCTTTCAAGCTTCATTGTTGTATATTTAATTTGATATATCAGTTGCCTCATACCGCCTCATACCTCTATAAAGAAAGAGAAATATAGTCCCAGGGGGGGGGGGGGGGGTTAGCGAAAACAAGAGTAGCTGTAGTACATCGCCCCGGAACACACATATGTATATACATATACATCTGCTCGTCGACCTACTGACCGGATTTCCCGGCGTATCGTGACACTCTCATCCCCGGAGACGGGGCGCGCACCGGGATAATTTACCCCACGCTCCTCGAAAGCGCAAACTCGAAACGAACCTCGAGAGTCGTTTCGCACTCCGGGATAATACAGAGTGCATCTTCATTTCTTCTATATTACCGTTATGTTTTTTTAGTTTGGCAATTGTATCATTCGTATAAGAAAATGTTATAATTAAAATAATTATTGAAATAATTGACGCAAATACTTCTTTATTGAAAATTTGAAATTTAATTTTTATTTAAATGTGTTTACTTTATCGAAACGTAATATAACGTAATTGAGATATTTAAAAAATTGGCTTTTATCATTTATGAGGTACACGCGGGAAACAGACCCCAAGGGAACAATTTTAATTAATTTGTATCGTTAAGTATATTATAGTGCTGTACTCGTGTAAAAGGGTTTTCCTATTCAACATTTCAATTCGAGTTCATGCGTGTTATTATAATAAATTATCAGTTGCTAAAATGTTCAATTAACAAGGGCAAAGTTTGTGACTCCAATATTTTACTTTTTGATTCCTCATATTTTTTAAATATAAATATATATTTATTGACTTACCGCTAATACCGGCGAATAAAATAAAATGATAATGATACCGAGATTTATCTGGCTCAGACATTTTCTATGAATATTATGAGAAAATTCACTCATGCGGAATAATTAATATTCAATATTCCGTTTAAATATCCAACTCTGGTAAGCTTTTCGTATATTACGGTAGCCCGAGTGCCGCTATAGTAACCAAATCCTGTTCCAATGAAATTTACGTAACACACACATACATATGTGTACATGTAATTACAAAGTTAGTTAGTTGTTGTACAAGAATTATTAATTTAACGAAGGGTATTAGTGGTCGATTCGCACGTCACTGGCTAAAACCGCATCGATGGAGTGATGAACGGATGAAAACGGGGGATTGAAAGCAACGGATGGAGGGTAAATACGTGTGCAGTGTGAGCGTGAGCGCTAAACGAACTCAACAGCGTTATCAACCCGAGTGGGGAAATCCCTATCAAGGTCGACAAGCGTATAGATCGGTTCGATCTTCGTTAACTGGTTAACTTTCCGCTAATAAATTGATGAAACGAATTCGTATTCGAATCGGCAACCAGGGAAAATATTTTAGTAATTGTTCACAAGAAGGAGTTTTCCCAATTTTGATATTTAAAAATTATTTTTACGCTACAAATGTTTGTTGCGATTCCAAAAATAACAATCAATGGGGAGAGACTGAAAAATATAAGACACACAAAAAAAATCTCAAGTTCTTCATCTTATGAAAAATAAATTAATTTTATTATGAATGTTTCATTATTTCGTTTTGAATTAATATGTTGTCAAGTACAATGATCTGAAAAATTTTGTGAAACCGCTGAGTGCGATCTAGATAGTTACGTTTGAAATAAAATTCGGTAATGTATCCATCTATATGTTGCTCGCGACGTCCATAACGCGGAATATTCGAGCGATCTTCTCGCCATAGATGTTCAACATTTTGTGTTTGTGTTCCTATATTGGGATCCACAAAATGATATGTATGATTGACAGTGAGATGCTGAAATCTTTCTTAATTATAATAAATATAATATAATATAATATAAATAATATTAAATAAAAATAAAGAACCTGTAGAACCTAAAGAACTTCAGATTTTTTTTGTATGTCGTATTTTTCGGCTCCCCCCGTTGATTGTTGTTTTTGGAATCCCAACAAACATTTGTAGCGCAAAAATAATAAAAAACTATCAAAATTGGGAAAAGTCCTTCTTGTAAACAATTACTAATATTTCTTTTCGGAGATTCGTCAAACATGTCATAGACATATTTGTGTCGGAGCGTTACTGGTCTATGAAACTACATTAACAAGTTCAAGACCTAAAAGTTAAGCAACATCGAGATAAACGAGTGCTATACTAAAAGTGCAAAGTTTTTACATCGATTACATCGATCATCCTGATACTTTGCACACGTATCGGGTGGCAACCCCCGTCAGTTTTCTGCAATTGCTCGTTGCGGCCAAATCGCTAACGGGTGTCTCATTTTATGGTCATTTAAATTAATTAAAAAAAAAAAAAAAAGATCCACGTTGTTCGGTAATGGCAAGAATCGATCAAGACGTTTAGATTTCAAAGAATCATGAATTTTTGTAATAAAAAAAAAAATAAATATTAATTTTGCACTAACTTTCGTAAATGTTCATCTGTCAAACTGAAACTTGTCATACGAATTGGTTAGGGGATGAGGATACTTAGTCTTGATTTTGGTGAGATTCGATTAAGGGGTTTAAACTTAATAAAATTTGCAATTTTACCAAATTTTCATTTTATTGAAAATTTTAATGCAACTCCCTCTACGAGGAAGCCAGAATTGAGATAATCATAACCGATAAAGAAGAATCTGTGGATGAGCGAGAAACAAGAAGATGCAATGTCCAATTGTCAAATTTGCGTCCGTTTTTTGTTTGTCAAGTGGTTTTTCTAAAAATCGAATCGCAAGATTTTATTGTGTCAAATTAAATTTGATGATGACAAAATATTTACAATAATAACAGTGATTCGGTAATCTAGTAACAGAAGTAATTATTACTTTAAACATAAATATGTTTGATTTTTTTGTACACCGTTAAAAATCCGCGGTCTAAAACGCTGTCAGTGTCTGTATTTAACGCTTTTTAGAATGTCAAATAGACACTTCGGTGTTAATACTAACGTTTTTTTTACGGTGTCTAATTCACAAAGACGATTTCGTTAAATTAATTTTCGTGTCAATTCAACCTATCAACAGTAGCGTAAGGTGTTTTTCAAAATATTCTACGGTCACGAGAGCCTTTTGAACACGAGTTTGCGTTTGGGCGGGTACCATTTGATGTCAATCACGCGGTGTATGTGGTAAAACGAGCCAACGAATGATGACCAGTTCAGCGTGGAATGTCGCAAATCGTGGATTTTACGTTGTACACGCTGTCGCGTTATTGTTTGTGTGGATACTGAACGCAATGTCAATAGGTAACACATGCGTATATGAATGTATCGAAATATAAACAACTGTTTGAAAACCATGGAAATTAAATTGTTACAACTGCACGTATGAAATATTGAAATATGATTAAAAAAAACCATTTGATAAGCACAAAAATAAATCTTCATAAGTGGAATATGTTTTCAAGAGGCGTTCTTGCTGTTGATATATTTCATCGCTAGAATTACTATGATATATTTCTTCGTATGATTCATCTCACTTAATTTCATCACGCTGTAGACATATATTTCATTATTCATAAATTTTGAATTAGCATAATAAATCTCTGGAAAAATGTATTTCTACGGAACATTAGGAAGGAGACGGTGAATCTTGGAACGACAGGAACCTGGATCCTACACGTCCTAGGCGCTCGCAGCGGGTGGTTGCCTGGTGCATCGTATTCGACGTGGGCAACGACATCGGGGTAGGTCGGTGCATACACAGCTAAGTAGGTTGCAGCCCCGCGGTGGGTGAAAATCCGCGCGCGTCCTCTGCTCCTCTTTTCCCCTCTGGCCCCGACGGTACCCTGGTTTTCCCTAGGAGTGGACGGCCTCGTGTCATTGGCCCCAGCTAGTTCAAGCCCCTCATCCTGGGCTCGCGCAACTCTCGCGTCCTAGTTTCACTCTCCGCTTCTCTCCATATATACCTCATAACCCTCTTTCATCGTACTCTCTCTCTTTCTTTTGCGAGACTGATCGTCCTCCTTCTCAACTATATCCCTCGCAACTACCTCAGCTGTGCATCACCCTGCTGCCGCTGCTGCTGCTGCTGCTGCTGCTGCTGCTGCTTCCAGAGTTTCGTCTCTCTTTACTTTACTCTCACTCGATTCGTTCTGGTGTTCACTCTTTCCCAGTTTCCGCAGCTTCATCGAACACTCCCCCCGAGTCCGAAGAATAGAGGAAGGATGGCTCCTATTGTTTCGACTGTGCAACGACGAAGCGCAGACCTCCCCTACGCCTTTACTACTTCTAATACTCCACCTATTCCACTTTCTCGTACTTCTCAAGTTCCCTTCGAGACTCTCCTTGGAACTATGGATCAACGACGGTATATAGGTATTCTAGAATCATGAGCCAGAGTGGATGAGGTTTCCGCATTGTCGGTGACTCGGTACCGCCTGTTTAACAATCCCGAAGATGCCTCAAAAATCGAAATACCTCACAGATGGGTCTCTACAGATGAATTGCCGGAAGTAGCGATGGATTATGTGAAATAGAAAGAAAAAAATCTGTTGTCTGTACTTTTAACCGTTACAGACAAAAGAACCCATTTTATGTTAACATTTAACGGTAAGAACGACTTCCATAAGTGAATAATTGGTTTAACTAAAGACAGATCGCATTTTCAAAATATTCGGCGCATTATACACGGAGAGATCAACTTGTTTGCAGAGAAAAGTACTCGGTTCATTTTATATTCTCATCTTATCAGCGATTCTATAAAAGTGCCGAATTATTAAAAATTAATTTCTACTTGAATTATTATTATATTATTCTATTATTTTTCATCGAAAAATTATTTTTCTGTTGCAATGACACACTCGTAAGAACGTTTCCACAGATGAAAAGTGAAATTGTCTGGATGTAAATCGCTACTTGAACTTGAAATTATGTTTAATTATTATTATTAAATTATGTAACCACTCAGTTTTTAGAGAAAACTTTATTCTTCTACTTTTCATCGAAAAATTGTTTCTGTGTTGCAAGACACACTTGGAAAAACGTTTTCACGGATCAAAAATAAATGATCTGGATGTAAATCAGTCGAATGTTAATATACATCTGATTATTTAAGCAATCGATGATAAATGCTTGAGTTCCAGTAACCGGTACTTTCATTATTGTAGAATTTTCGATTGCTAGAGATTCGTGTCTGTCGGTCACGGGGCCATAGCGAGATAGTTCGTCCACCGATGTAGGTCAGCGAGTATCGCGCGAGAACTCCTGCTGGACGAATACGCCGGTAATTCGTAGCGACTTCGCGCACGCGAATGATTGGCATCCTTTCAGCGAGGAACCAGACTGGACGAACGCGATCCGTGGACCACAAGATCGATATAATATTTCCTTTTCCTGATCACGAAGCTTCACTGACAGACGTGATTTTGACTATAACATCGAAACTTTCCTCTCGAGCAATGCCAAACGCTTTTCGTACGGGGGATATTTCCGATTACACGTATGTATGCTGTACTCAACGGATACGACAACGGACAGACATATGAGAGACACACCGAAGGCCGCGATTGATGACGCATTAGCGCTTTACAATAGGAAAGTAGCTCGAGCTTTGCTTCGAGATAACAAGGGGTTTGCGATATTACCCGTTTCGCTCACCCTCGATTCGCCGTAGGCAACACCGTCTCTGCAAGTGTATCACGCGGACACACATATAGAATAACATACCGAGAGAGATCAAACGTGCTGTCATCTTCAGCAGCATCGTCGTATCATATTCTCATTAGTCGAGAGTGTGGCGTGAACGACGTTGACGTCATCACCTTCGTCTACAGTACTTTACGTCTTAAAAGCCAAATGCATCTTGCGAGTACACGTAGGACAGTGCTTGTCGCTTATTTACTTACTTAATACTTTGTCTTTGATCAGTGAATTTAAACAGATGTATTATAATTACATGATATATGTAATTTACTTCGACTGTCCTCGCAAACTCTTAATAATTTTGATCTCATTTCATATATCATATGTTACACAAGAATATCTTACACTGAGACAGTTTTCATAATAAAAATAGTCCACGCAACTATAATAACGGTCATACGGATCAACAATTAATCGTTGTCACTTAATGGGACACCAAGTAACCTAATAATCATAAATTGACATTGATTTGGGACTGTCCGTATCAAATATTGCGACTTTATATTAAAATATGACAAGAATCAAATAAATTTAACCTTTTCCTAAACAAAACGTTTGCTTCTGTAGCCCATTTCACTATTGCAAATATTTTTGTTCTATTTTGAACGACTTGTTGCATTCAGGTTGCACACACGGACCAAATTAGCTTTGCAACGTGTCATTTTCTTTGTGAAATACTCTGTCCGGTCCTAGTACAAGAATTTCCATTTGAAGCTTTTACGCAGAAATTACAGACGAATTTTTATTTAAAAATTATAGCGTAATGAATAATTTTCTACAAATACATCTTCCGCACAAGACTTTAAAATGGAAATTCTTATTCTTATACACAGAGCATTTTCACAAAGATACCTTTCAAAATCAATTTGATCTATTGGTGCAACTTTAAGGTTACGTTCTACTCCTCGGTCGGTAACAAAAACTGTAATGCAAATTTCTCTGTAACGATTGATCCTTTGAATAAAAGGAGAACAGTGAATGCGTCTTACAATTCCACAGTTCATCGTTCTCATTTTTTATCCGAATGATTATTCGCTGATGGGAAAATTCTGCTAACTCTCTCTCTCTCTCTCTCTCTCTCTCTCTCTCTCTCTCTCTCTCTCTCTCTCTCTCTCGCTCATGCATGGCGATCTGAGAAAGAACGACGGAATGTATTGCATCGTCTTATCATTACGACAGTTGAAAATGGAGGGAAAAAAAATTGCATCGTTGTATTGGACTGCATAAAAATATTTTACTTTAAAAAATTGTTTTTTTAAAATAAATATTTCATTTCTTTATGGTTCTCAAGTTATATTTTATATCAATTCGCAATACTTGGTATGTGCAATTGCAACACAATATTATTTTTATGATTTTCAGATGAATCAACCCTCTTAATAGTTGCCAGAACTACCACGATATCTCTGAGTGTACCGATGGTTATTACTAAACTTTTGTAAGTCAATGAAAGCGGAAAAGGAAAAATAAATAATAATTTTTTCTGATCTTTCTAATACGAAATTTTGGATGAAGGTACATCCAAACGGTCAGAAGATATGCCCTGATAAGCTTGGATCCAACAGTATCTCATGTTTGTGCATCTACAGTATGGTTGTGTTTACCGATGTAACCCCAGATATCACGTTGGACCCCTGGAGCTTCTGGGTAAGATAAGGTTGCACGAAGTGATCTTCATTTTGTTTGAATTTCCGTAGAAGACCTCGTCGTCTCCTTGCTACGCGAATCTATAGGGTGAGTATCTGGATATAGCCTGGGGGTTCAAAGCTCTCACGGGATGAACCTTTAGATGGATGTTGAGGTCCATCACCATGTGAAACACGAACCATGCTCGGGGTTCTTGACTTCCGAATGGTGGTATTACTTCGCCGATACCTTAGGGCATATCGTCTAGAAATTCTATATCGACAAACACGAGATACACGAGCAGGAAAGTGATTAGTCGAGAGAAGCAGTTGGTAGATGCATCGTCTTAAATTTGTGAGTCGCACCGTATACTTTCGTCGTTTCCATGCAAAAAAAAAAAAAAAAAAAAAAAACAAAAGAAACAATTGAGTATAAATGAAATCTCGATATTAAATAAATCATGGGATAATAAATTATAATTGTTTATTATCGTTATTTCCAAGTGGCAAGAGAGATCTCTACACTTTGAATGATTAAAATTTTATGGACGAACTGTGACAACTTGGCCCGCAATGCATTATTCGAAAAGTGTGAGTCTCGACTATGCATCATTCGTTTCTCCATATAACGGAACATGGGTCTCACCGTCTGTACCTTCGGATACTAGTAGCAACATTTAAACAGTGTCATAGAGTTTCAGAATATACGAGCGGCAGGAAGGAACAGCGGGAGCCGCACTGCCTAATCCACTTTATCTACTTTCCGCGTTCACCAGCAGTAATTAATTTTCGCGCATGTCCGCTACGTAGTACATTCGTGTTAACTCTATGGGTTCTATGCATTAAGCACGTGGCGACCTACGACCGAACCTCACACAATTCATGTCTGACAACGTCAAAAGCTACGATGGAAATTCTTCTCGTAAACGGGACGTGTATAGTCGGGGGGAGGGGGGTGGGCCTGATGTATTCGGGGAGACTCTCGAATAGAGTTAATACGCTGCCTGTCCTTCTCCCTTTTAGCCTTCCAAAATTCGCAGCCTGTGGTCGAAACAAGATTCGTGCACGTGCACGTGCTGCTACTGTTACGCTTTGAAATGTGTTTATAACGCATGAACTCAGAGAAATCGTGGTAGTCCTTGAAACTAATAAACGACAATGATTAATTGTCGATCTATGCAATTATTTTGATATTAACTTAAACTTGTTTCATTATTATCGTAATTACGAAACGCAAAGCAAAAATGTAGTTACGGTAGCAATAGAAAAAGTTTATGTAAATATAAACATAATTGCACGGACAAAAAATTAATTGTTTGTTTCAGAATTGTCGGATCTGGTTTCTTAATTAATTTTTATTTAATCGGTTCAAGCAATTAGATCCGATATTTATAATGATTCGCGAATGCGGAATTTGAATCAGGTCATTCGTTCCCGCGCTTTGAATCGCGATCACGGATCTCGCACCCTCAGTTATGTTTCGCTAAAATATTCATCCTATTGAGCGGACATGGACGCTGTATCTGATATAAATTGTTAAGCTTACACAGTCGCTTGCCTAGAATTACTGTGACAGATTAATAGTTTTTACTCGAGGCCAGGCGAAATCTCTAACTCCAGCCATAAGCGCGAAAGAGATAGGCGAGTATGGCGCTTACGGCGGAGTGAAAGAGAAGCAGCACATCTGTGTAAATATGGAGGTTTTGCTTCGCCATAATATCGGTAGCAAGGAGTTAATCCCGAAACTACCTGTTTCGAAGATTGTTGTAAAAAGTGAGACAGAATATACCCCTTCGCGCCTCCCAATATATTTAAGGCTTTCCATGGAAACTTGACCAGTGTCCAACCTTGACCATCTTCGAATCAGTTCATTATTTTTATCGAATTATTTACCGGTGTCGATGTTGTTTGTCTAATTTTTAAAAAGATTATTCATTCTGTCTTCCCCTGACTTACGATGTTTGCAATTGGATTGACAATAACATTTCAAATGCTCGGGTAAAAGGTTAGGAGGGAATGAAAATAATGTAAATACAGAATAAATGGAAGCATGAAATGTCACGTGGGCAACAGTTTTTCAGCAATCGAAGGGAATTAGTATCGTACGAAGAACGGTGCTCGAAAGTACATCAATTACAAAACCACGAAGCACGTAATAATGAATAATGCGCTGTTGAAAAGGTAATATACCATATACAAGTTTAGTGGTTTTGTGCTCAATTATACAAAGGATGACCCCGTATCATGGATAAATATTATATCACGGAATTACGTGAGGAGGATGCACGTGGCCGATAAACTCGTGCAACGAGCGCGGGCGAACGCTTTGACGATCCGTTAGAACGATAGTACGTAAAGACTGGAATCGAGTTGTATGTGGTCCATTGCTATTCGTAATGATTATTGGTCCAGCATACAGCATCGTCCGACATTACATGGTCGTATCGGTTGCGGCTACAACCCCCGAGTTTCCAGCGTAATCCGATGTTTTATACCATGATCGACATTTCTCTCTATATTATGAAAATATATCACCGCCATGCGAGAGAATAAACGCACATGGACACTCACATACAAAATCTCAGTTCTCTCTCGGAGCCTCCCCCTCCAGGCTATGATTATTATCAGTCCCCCCTAGGAACCTCCCTCTGGTCGGGGTAGTTTTAAGTCCCCCTTAGGGTGGATGGGGGAGGGGAGGACAGTGCCAATGATTAATTGCGAGGAAAATACAAACATAATCTTATTTACAATCGTATTTTGAACGTATAAAAAATTTTGTCACTTCAAAGAGACTGAAATTGAGACTGCAGTTCTTTTTTTTTAGTATTTTTCATTTATTTCATTGATCACTTTTACTTCCTGACACATACACTAGTTGCAAAGAGGTGGCAATTTTTTTTTCTTCATAGATAGATTAAAAAACGACTAATTTTTTATTTAAAAAAAATATATCTATCTTGTTGACTCTATATGATGATTTCACGTTGCCAATTATGCAAGATGCTAATCCATTTAGAAAATAATTGTGACTTCCGCCATCCCAACAATTTTTTTAACCACATCCGGAATTCACTTTAATTAACCATAAGTCTTTTCGATAATCGGGTCTGAATGAGCTATTCATTTTCAGTCATAGATATCAAAGACTAAAAAATTTGTAGTCAAAATTGTATGTCAACATTTTTATGTGTTTTTATGCATTGTACATATGACGTCGACAAAAATGGAGTAATTGCATTTTATATTTGTGCAAATATGAATATTTTCCTTCCTCGTAGAGGAAGCTTTGTTTTGGTGAAAAAAATGTTCCTGGAGATTTTTATTTCCGAGTACTGAAAATGTTTCAAACGTCGAGAAATTATATTTAGAAAAATGTCTGTACGCATGTGTGTGCATGCGCGCGTGTGTGTGTGCGTGTGTGCTTGCTAAATTGCAAGGAATATATATTGGGAATAGATTTTTAAATCATCCTGAATCTTTGGACACGGATTGGGTCACAACACCCGTCAGTTTGCTGCAATTTTCCCCCAAATCGCTAACGGGTGTCTCATTTTATGGTTATTTGAATTTTTCGAAAAAACGATGTACACTTTCGTAAATTTTAAGCTATCGAGTTAAAAATTTCTACAAGAATTGTACCAAGAGACAATTTTGTTTGGTATTGAGTTTGGTAAGATCGATAAAGGCGTTCAGATTTTAAAGAATCATGAATTGTTGTAATTTTTCTAAAAAAAAAATAATATTTTTGCTCTAACTTTCGTGAATTGTCATCTATCAAACTGATACTTGGCATACAAATTGGCTAGGGGACGAAGAAACTTCCTCTCGAATTTCGTGAGAATCTATCCTTGTTTTCAAACAATTTTACAACAAAATCTACGATAATTCACACAATGATTTTATTTTAATTTCTCATAAAAGTAAAAATAATGAATCATAATATTTTTCAACTTAATAAATAAAAAAGTTTATACATGCATCTCGGTAATATCAAGTACAATGTTTACTTTGTTATTCCATATTCTTGTTTTACAATTGCAAAACAATGATCGAGACACACGAATATACAGTTCTTCATATCGAGATTCAGATAGTCACCGAGTAGATTATATAAACCACTATTGTATATATCGTTTGCGTTATTTCTCTCCGCGAATCAGACATCTCTTGCAATGAAGCAATTCAGCCGTTTGTTTTTGCGAGACTTGGTCGAACTCTCCACAATCGAGATAAAAACTATGTACGTTATACATATCTTACGAAGATGCCGGAGAGTGAGATTGCGAAAAATACATAATACATATTGCTCGAACTCGGTTCTCTCCTTTGGGAACTTTCCATCGGTAGAAGTATATGGCGTAGGTGTTGCGCTTGAGATTTTTGGGTCTAAAGTAATAAAGGTACAGATGCGTTACGCCATTAACTTTTAGAAACCATGTTCTCGTACGTTGCTCGAATAAAAGCTAAAGTTTTTATTCAAAACGTTAGCAGATTGATGCTCAGTGTTGTTTTTTTTTCCAACATTTTTTATCAAGGTTGTTATCGATGTAATATTTTTGCTTTTAACCTTCCTCGAAGAAATAAGTGGATTCGATTGCATCGAAAAAGCTCAAAGTACAAATAAAGTTTGGAAAAATCGGATGACGCATTGGACAGTGGGACATGGGTAACGGATTGTCTTTGCAACTTTAATCCATCTATTGAAAAAAAAAGTAATAAAGTCGATAGCCACAATACAAAAACTTAGATATTTTTTGTTAGGTTATAACGCGAGGGTTACTCGTACCTTCGATATCATCAACGTTTTGACAATGATTAGTAAAATGTGTGTGTTTTGTTAACGCAGCTGATATTGTGCGTATCGTGATTTTACTGATACAGTGATCAGTGAGAAATTTGACAATCGCGGCTCAAAAATCTCTTACGGGGACGGAGGTCATTATACTTTCGTGGGAAATTAGTTAGTGTCCATCGATCTACTCACAACTGAAACGTAGATCCGCGAGAATTCACCTATACATAAACCTCCCTTAATTCTCGCGTGCAATCTCTATCTACATTGCCATTCGTGAAGTGAAGACGCGCAAACAGGCTGCAATGTAAAAATTCATGCAGAACACGTAGAAAGCAGGGTGTAGGCCTAATTGTCGAAGCGTTTACTCACGGGAAATAAAATTGTGAAAGCATTGCGGAAGAGGGGTTTGAAGGTGGATTGCGAAACGAGGGTGACGAGTCCGGTTTAAGGGGAAAAAGGGCTGCGTGAGGATCGAGAGGGTTGGTTTTCCCGAACAGATTTTATGCTGGTGTGTCGGATCGAGTGAATCAGTGGGGGTTCGGAATGAGAGAGAGAGAGAGAGAGAGAGAGAGAGAAATCGAGAATCAGAGAATCCCCACCATTTCGTTGGCCGAGGAGAAAAGGACACACGTATATCGTCAAAACATACCACCACCATCGTTTTATTGATCGATGTAGCTGCGCGGTAGACTCGCCGGGTTCTATGCAGCTTCTATAGTTAAGAATTTTTTTCAAGAGTAAGAAAGACCACGAAGAATATGTAATTGAAAATGGATGATTGAACTGACATGCCAAGTAGTGTATCACGAGTACTCACGTTAGTTGCCGGAGAACGAATTGTACCAGTGACTTCTGTTATGCGTTCGAGAAAGCACCATGGGCTCAAGGGATGTCAAGGTGCGACGGCCATATTATGAGACCTGCAGCGCCTCGCAACGGCAACTTCTCGACACGAAAAGCTCGCAATTTCACTCGCTAGGAGTTGTAACACCGTGGAGGTGGCAGCGTCAAAGTGTGTTCAAACGCCAGCGAGGTGCGCACAAAATACCTAGAAGGAGTCAAACTTGACACTCTCTCTTTCTCTCTTCCTGATACTAAACCCCTTACCTTCCCTTTCTCTACGACGGAAATGGAGTAAACAATGACTACACGAGCGCACTGCATTTCTTGTTCAAGATTAAATATCCAATCCAAGTAAACAACTGGGTCGTGTGCGTTAAATTGACGCTAAAAATTATTATTTATTTTTCAAATAACATTTAACTACTATGATATTATTTTTCAAATAATTCTTTGACAAAGATTTCGATAGCTAATTCGATGGTGTTAATGAATAAAAAACAATTATTATGAAGGCAAACTTATCTAAAACAACAACAAAAAAAATCATTTCATTTCTATCAGGTAATTTTAAAGCATTCTCGATACTGCAGTTTTTTTTTCAATTTTAATTATTCAATACAATATATTTTACAAATCATTTTTACTGAATGTTACAACACTACACATTCCTACACTAACACACTGCACTACGATAATATTACTACACTGTTTACGATATTTAAAAAATGTATGTATCGGTACTTAACTTTTTGTAATGATGTAAAATTGAAGTACTTTTATATTAAACACGATTTTTTCAACGTATTTAGTACACAGTGTATTTATTTTACTTCATACAAGCTGGAGTACTTTTATAAAGGGTGATTTTTTAAGAGCTTGAGAACTTTTTTTTAAAAAAAAACGCATAAAATTTGCAAAATCTCATCGGTTCTTTATTTGAAACGTTAGATTGGTCCATGACATTTACTTTTTGAAGATAATTTCATTTAAATGTTGACCGCGGCTGCGTCTTAGGTGGTCCATTCGGAAAGTCCAATTTTGGGCAACTTTTTCGAGCATTTGGGCCGGAATAGCCCGAATTTCTTCGGAAATGTTGTCTTCCAAAACTGGAATAGTTGCTGGCTTATTTCTGTAGACTTTAGACTTGACGTAGCCCCACAAAAAATAGTCTAATGGCGTCAAATCGCATGATCTTGGTGGCCAACTTACCGGGCCATTTCTTGAGATGAATTGTTCTCCGAAGTTTTCGCTCAAAATGGCCATAGAATCGCGAGCTGTGTGGCATGTAGCGCCATCTTGTTGAAACCACATGTCAACTAAGTTCAGTTCTTCCATTTTTGGCAACAAAAAGTTTGTTAGCATCGAACGATAGCGATCGCCATTCACCGTAACGTTGCGTCCAACAGCATCTTTGAAAAAATACGGTCCAATGATTCCACCAGCGTACAAACCACACCAAACAGTGCATTTTTCGGGATGCATGGGCAGTTCTTGAACGGCTTCTGGTTGCTCTTCACTCCAAATGCGGCAATTTTGCTTATTTACGTAGCCATTCAACCAGAAATGAGCCTCATCGCTGAACAAAATTTGTCGATAAAAAAGCGGATTTTCTGCCAACTTTTCTAGGGCCCATTCACTGAAAATTCGACGTTGTGGCAGATCGTTCGGCTTCAGTTGTTGCAGGAGCTGTATTTTATACGGTTTTACACCAAGATCTTTGCGTAAAATCTTCCATGTCGTCGAATAACACAAACCCAATTGCTGCGAACGGCGACGAATCGACATTTCACGGTCTTCAGCAACACTCTCAGAAACAGACGCAATATTCTCTTCTGTACGCACTGTACGCATTCGTGTGGTTGGTTTAATGTCCAATAAAGTAAACTGAGTGCGAAACTTGGTCACAATCGCATTAATTGTTTGCTCACTTGGTCGATTATGTAGACCATAAATCGGACGTAAATCGCGAAACACTTTTCGAACCGAACACTGATTTTTGTAATAAAATTCAATTATTTGCAAGCGTTGCTCGTTAGTAAGTCTATTCATTATGAAATGTCAAAGCATACTGAGCATCTTTCTCTTTGACACCTTGTCTGAAATCCCGCGTGATCTGTCAAATACTAATGCATGAAAATCCTAACCTCAAAAAAATCACCCTTTACTAAACACGATTTTCTCAACGTATTTCATACACCGTTCATTGATTTTACATACAAGTTGAAGAATTTTTATACTACACACAATTTTTTCAGTGTATTTAGTACACCGTACGTGTAATTTTACATCATACTTGTATATTAAATTTAATACACCAGTTTATGTATAAAAAAATTTCCAGGACCGGTAAATAATTTAATTTTCAAACAGTTTTTTTGTACAGTTTATATAATTTATCAATTAGGGTTTGTGACTATTAAGTTGACAGGATTTAAATAAATTCGTATATTACGCTTATATTTATGTGAATCTTGAACGTGTTAATAATACATGATCAATCGTTACTAACGCAACAACAAGCGACGTTATATCACAGAGGTGACTGTAGGGAGTTGAAAATAATTATAATTCCGTGTACATTTTTTTTTTCGTTTTTATGTAATTTTTTAATGACTTTTTATAGTATTCTTAGATGTCTTTCGAAGGATCCGGGAGCATTGGATTACCTTCATTGTATAGTTATTTTTTTGCAAGAATTCTCTACGGATTGCAACAACGAAGCAAAATTTTCGTTCACTCCGAGAGAAATCATGGCAGTTCTGGCAACTATCGAGTGACAACTATCAACACTATGTGGAATTTTCTTTAATAAATTCAATATAGAAAGCATTTATTAATAAATTGGTTTTCTAAATTTAATATATTGGTTTACGGACAAATGCTTTCTCTACAATTTTATTAATTTTTACAAATATTTTTATCAATAAATTTCCAAGTTCATCCAACAATTTTAATAGTTGCATGGTTGAGTTTTATAGTGAAACCAATTGAAGGTAGTTACGTTAACCATAAAGAAAATTGTCGCATGGACCAACAGTAAATAGTTTGCACTTTTAATAATTACCAATGTAATTTTCATCAGTGTTGCGATTTGATGAAACTCGTATAAAAACTATCATTCGTATATACAACAAAAGAATGTCGCTGTGTCGCACTCGAGGTTTTCTTAGATTTCAGACAGCTGCCAGTCAGCAAACGTATTTCCCGTAAAAATTTTATATTCAAGAGGATGAATAAATAAAATTATATTTACCATAGCGAAATCGGTGCAACCATGGATTCGAAGTTACATCATATTCACAGTCGCACAAGCGGTATACAGATATGTATCTGCGATTGACGTAACTATGATAAGACTCGGGGTATACGGGAATGCGATTCATCTCTTTGTACAAACTTTTAGCTCTTACGCAACTTCGATTTGGTAGTTTCACGCAAATCCCATTAAACTCTAACAAAAACCTTGAAGAAACAGTCAATAATTCTATTCGCGCAATAAACGTTGTATAGAGATAACACGATTTCAACACCGTTGTGTAGTTTCGATAAGTCCATTACTTTGGTGTATATCGTTGATGTAAATGAACGGTGTAAGAGTGTCGGTATTATTGATTAATACGATACTGGTAAGGACACCATTTAGTGTACATTTGACACCGATGAAAGCATAAATGATAATTTGGTGCAGTGTGCAATACCCTACGGAATAATATAATTCCATGTCAAAGAAAAATCTATTTTTTCGCTGATGTAGTAACTACCTTAACCCTTTATAAGTCACAAGAGTATCCCCACTCCTTGACTCTGTCGATAGAACGCGTTACCCCCCACTCTGCTCTTTATCGTTTAATTTCGGAACGGTTTCCGTCGGTGTGACTTATAAAGAGTTAAATGCCGCACATTCTTCTGCGTTCACTGCATGATAACAAGCAACGGAATTGCAGAGCCACGTCCGCTGCTACACCGTTTCTTACTTTCCAAAACACCTTAAAGGTTTTAATTGAATGTTTAGACTACGCGACTGCTGTGGGAGTTTCAGAACTTCAGAACTTTATTGAGTCTGAATTCCGTTGCACATTACTTCGGTAATAAGTAATGGATCATGTACATTTGACACCGTTAAAAGCATAGATGATAATTTGGTGCAGTGGTTAAATGTACAACTTCCTGAATACTTCTCACAGAGTTATGTCGATTTCTAAGGAAAGCAACATAAATAAAGAACAATGGTGTTTAATACACTACTTGGTGTTTTTTTTTATTAGAGTACACCGTATTACCGGTGTATATCATAGATCGACGTACTTTTAACATCGAAATAGTTCTAATTATAACGTTTTTTTTACCATTCATACCATTGTGGCTTACACCATGGATTTTTTATAGTGTGCGACGCGTGAGTCCCAAGTAAAACGGTAATGCGACCTATCTATTTGTTCAAACATTTGACTCTCATGATACGTGTCTTATGCGACGACTATATCAATCGACAAATGCACAAGTTACATTAAAAAGGTGACATTGGAACATTTACAAGAGCTATAGAACGATAACGCTAAAGAGAACATGAGAGAAAAGATGCACGCACGTTTACGTCAATGAATAATGTTAGAATCATTACATTTTGAGTCTACCGACGATCATCCCAGTTTCATTAGGGTGGCACGTAATCCACAGTGCCTTAATTTGCATTCCTAGATGCCATTTTTATTAGCCCACATGGCTTACATTCTTGTTACTTTTTAAGCGTTTCGAACTTTTATATTTACTTGCATCCACAGAGATTAGCTTTATACTTAAGGTAGCTCTAGTGGTTCAGTTGTGTCAAATGACAGTCTAGAAAAAAAATGTCATTGATGTATTTAAAAAATATATATTTGGTATCATCGTGTTCGGTGCAGCGAGTAGTTTGCAGAAATGTATAACATTCTGTTATTTATCCCAGATACGGATAATTAATTGAAAAAAAAAGTGTCTTCCCCAGGGTTACCAGCTTCATATTTGTCGAATTGATTCAGAAAATAAAAGTAACTTCTTAGCGGTTCGAATTATTCTATATAAGTTAATTATTATTTTATGAGCATCGAAATTGCAACCAAAATGTGGCAACATTGGCAGCATTTCAATGTTGGTCATAACGGTAAAAGCACATGTTGACTCGTTATGTCTACACGTGTTCTACGTACTAGAGGCTCTGTATCTTCAATTAAAGAATATACTTGGAAATTTCCATTTCAATGTCACAGTAATAATTTGCAATTGAATTGCACTCTTGGGCTTTGGATTGCTACAGAGCACGTTGAGCGCGCCTCTGGTTATTTTGAAATTGGCGACGACAGTAAGGTTAGGTGCCACCTGACTTCTGAACGTTATCCGCTGTTGCCAAATTTCAATGGCCGATCTAGCCACAAGTTGCCCTTTAGCTACATTTTATTAGATTTATTAATATTAAATATCTTTTGTTGCAATGGTAAGCTTACGTTTTCTTTTTTAATTGTTCGTCGTGGTTCAATTGTTACGATCTTTTGTTTTTCAAATGTTGATATTTTTTAAATATAATTGTAAAATCTTGTAAAATACAATTATACACCTGTCGCTTGTATAGTCTGACGTAAAACTGGCCAACATTGAATGCCAATAATTCTTATTATCACAATAATGGCTAATGGAATCTGAGTTCCGTCCAGAATTTTTTTTATAAATAATGCATTTTTGTTATATTTAACGTTTCGAAGCTCTGATCGCAAAAAGCTCCATCGCATTTTCGATCAGATTTTAAATATTTCGTGATCAATTATCGAAGAAATATATATTTCGGTTAAAAAGGCGACTTTGATATCTTATCATCCTGATCATACTAATTGTAAGTCAATTTCACCTCAGTGACTGTTACGATTGTCGATTTATAACTCTTTACATTTAAAAATTCAATACTGCTTCCAACAAGTATTCCACATGTATACTGCATTGTACCAATTAGTGTTTGTATTGACAACTTTTAAGCACCAGAGATCAAATTCAATTAAATCCTTAGCGCTTTGATTGAAAAAGATACGAACATATTGGCTGAATTAAAACTAATTCGGTCTGTGTCGATCTCGTTAAAAGATGGCGAATCGAAAAAGAGTAATTAAAGTTGCCATTGCGTAATTCCCTTGAAGAGTATCTTCCGATCGAATTACTGTTTAAAAAATAATTCCTTGACAAAGAGACAATTCCTGGCGTTAATCTATAAGCATACGCTGCTACATTTTCATTCCTGCTAACGTACAAACATGAAATATGGTAACATTCTTTTTTCACTTTGATTTACTTGGAAATAATGAGCAACTGCACGAACACGTTAATCCCGGTACAAGTTTTCTTTGAAATTTCTATTTCGAAGCTAAGTACACGAGGAATCAGTGCCATCAGTCATGTATAGAAGGATTTTAGAGAGTCGTTTTAAGATGCGCTGCGCAGTATTCGTTGGAGCGCGAAGATTCCGTTGAGCACGTAAGAGAGATGTCAGATGTGTACCAGAGTATACTATACAAGAGTGGAGGTGGAAGAGAAAACACCCTTCAAGGTTGTCACAGTTATAATTAATCTGACTCCACTGATTTCCCTCTCGAAATCGCAGAGAAAAACATTTCGTATTAGCATAACGTTGTGTGCCGAGGCGTAGAGGAGGTGAATATTGTTATTTATCTAATCCCACAAAGTTTCCGCGTATGCGAGCAACCTTCAACGTCATTCAACCTCACAACGAGGTTGAACGGGTATATCCCAGGCCTCTTACGTTACTACTCTCGGACGCATGGAATTACAATTGTGTTATGTGATATAGTTTCATTATTTTTACGCGCATTCTATAAATAGATAATAATTTTCCTCGTAGTGGCTTTGAAGATTGGACACGTTGGTCATATTACACACGCGATATCGATTTACGTATAGCAACGCTCCTTAATTCACTTACAAATATAAAATAGCAAACATAACATTTAGTTTTGAAATCCTCGACTGCAAAATATTGATTCAATAACAGTTCGGTACAGTTTTTTTATTCTTAATTCCGTAAAGAACCGTTTCGAATCGAATATTAGAGTCGTGGAATATATTATTGATATCGATTGCCGAGCGCCGATCCATATTATCAAGGGTGCCAAAAATAATCGTCAAGCAAATATTTGAAAAAGACCAGAAAATTTAACGAATTTACGTTAAATTTTTAGCCACTCTGGGCCAGTTTTGAATGCTTGTACCAAAACTCATGGCCAATTTTGGTACAATGTTGATGTTACGCGCTGGGCCGGATGCTAACCACCGGCCCAATGCCGTACGTCGACTTTACGACAATATTGACGATGGATTTTGCACCGACGAATCACGATACGATTGCAATCCAGCGCTAGCATTCGATTGACCCAGACCCGGCATTGGGCAGGATTACCGTGATCGGGCCAGTAATACATCGATGCTAGATTGTAACCGTACGCAGGGATAACTGAATCATCTGGACGTAAAACTGAAGTTTATACAGCGAATGGAGTTGCGATAACTGCGACACTGGAAAGCTCAGACTCTTCCTCAGTTTCGCATTGATATGCATCCGTTTAAGATTGATGGATACATGAAGTAAAATCATCAATCCGAAGGAGGTTAGGACTGACACTTTCCGAACTATCAATTCGGTAATTCCTAACCTTAATCGATCACTCGTCTCTGCGTCTCTATTTCCTTATTTTAAATGTTTATATTTTTTAACTCGAGTTCCTGAATTTTATATAATTAATACCGGACATAAATTCCGTGACTCTATGGCGCATTAAAATATTGGGAATAACCGTTACTAGCCATTACTAACAAAACTATTGATCAATCGAGCCTGTTTGCAGACAGAAAGGCGACACAGCTTCAAGACCGCATTGGCGCCACCAGTTGTTGCTACATCGTATAAAGAATTTCGACCACCATTGGCAACATTTATCGACCAGATTCGGTCTCCGATGTTATATTTCGAGAGTCAACACCCAAAGCCATGCAGTACACGACCAAGCGTCGGCAGATCCTACCGTGGATCATGTCCACTGTAAAAAAAAAAAGCAATCGCATCGATTTTTCAATGTCATTACTTTGGACATACAAGCTGTTAAAAATATTTCGAAATAGATTATACTTGTACTGGTAGTATTTATGCATAAGCCGGTGCATTATGTTGAATTTACAATCGTAAATCAATATTTCAATAATTGTGTATGGTATACAATTTTTTTTTAAAACGTGATTACTATTAATCAATTCATCCGTTGATTGTAAAATTCATCATATTTGTATATCAAATTTAATGTACCAACCTACAGAATCAATGCTTCGTATACAAGTTTATTAGTTTTCACAAAGAATATTCTTACACGCGAGCGTAGATAGAATCCCAACAATTGTAATTCTTATTATAAACGTTGTCCTGTGAACATTTTCCATATTTCTTCAAGAACTCAATATTTAATGGGCTTTCAGTCGTTAAACAATCTCCTAATTGATTGGCCTTTTTTCATTTTTTAAACGTATTTACTATTAAAGAATTCATCCGTTCATTAATTTGTAAAGTTCATCACATTCGTATGTTAAATTTAATATACCAACCTACAGAATAAATGCTTCATATACAAGTTTATTAATTTTTATAAAGAATATTCGTTCATAGTATTTTTTCCATATTGTACAGACTAATAATACAATATTTCAATATCGTGTATACGAGATTTTTTTTATGTTCTATCGTTACGCAATAAAAAAGAACAGACCGCATTCCGCCATTGTCATTATCAATAGGTAATGACCCAGCGGTCATTATTCCAGCGGTTTCTCCTTCCCCAATTTATAACGCAAAGCACGAGAAAATATAGGACAAATTTAGTATCGAGGAAATATATATATTTTTCACTCTTTTTTGTCCCCATTTACACGATCTATATCTATATCGATGAAGCGTGAAGCGTAAGGAAATTGGTAGTTGCAGTGCTCTCATCGTTTACTTCCTTCTCTTTTGACCTTTTCGACGAATCTCTCTACCCGTATCGGTGCCTTAATCAATCGTTATTGCTCAACTCTACGGAGCTTGAAGGTATTGCTAGCGGTTTGATAATAATGTGGATACTAAGGATACAAGGTCGAGTTTTGTGTAGTTTCGAGTTCGGCGTTCCATTATAAACTCGAGATTTAACGAGCAGTCTCGAGAGTTAGCGGTTTACCGAAATTCAAGCACAATTCGATCTTAACGAGACCTTAAATCGATACGCGATCAAGCGTGAATGAATAAAATTCGAGTGAGAAAGATCTGAAACGCCACAAGAATCACAGCGTGGGAATGATAGAGATCCGTCGATCGATATTTTCCATTTGAACGTCATACAAAATCCGCCACAGAGCTCGAACAGAACTATATATCAGATTTCAATGTAACCAGACAAGTGCGAAGTCAGTTCGGGGATACGCTGGTGCAGTTTCTCTTCTAAACCGGAAGCGATGCGGCTACCACCCTTCGCGGTACTTCGGACCCCGCACCCGTCTATCCCTGTACGATTTAAAGTTGGAGTTCGCCGAGGCAGCGAACGGGCAGCGGATGGCTTCTGCCATAATCGGAGGGCGCACGGTGGCGATGAATTTCGCGGTGAAGCGAGAGAAACGTGTAGCGGATTGCGACGCGTGCGCCACTGTCAGTAAATCGATGCGAAAGGATGGAGAAGTCCGTTAGTTGCTCTGTCTCTCTCATCAGGATGAAAGCTCATAGTTTCGAAGAGGAACAGGACAATGCGGATCGGTTAACGATCATTTCGTATATTTCTTAATAAAAATTAATTCTTTAACTAAAGAAAATTTATACAAAAAGCGTGATTCGTCTGTTACTAAATATTTCAAAGTTGTAACCCGTGACGTTTTCGTTTGACAATCAACATAAATAAATGCTGCAACGATAAATAAATATATCAGCAATAAATGTCGAAATAAAAAAAAAATGTTTAACACAAAAACCCAAACTATGTAGAAAAGGAAATGTTTAAAAAGTTTCTATATCAATAGCGTTTTAGGCATTTTTCTTTTTAATGAACGTGACCCGGATTACCCATATCGAGACCTCCCCGTTCGCAAGATCCGCGCGCTCGTTCTCCTGCATCCCCCTGGTGCTCGGTCGCGCGTCGTTCGCTCGAATCAGCCCCTGCGCACGTTACACATTCCCCGGCATCCCCGTCGCCATCGGAGGCGCTCGGCGCGCCGGTAAGTTAAGCTCGCACACTCTAACTTGTCCTTCTCACTCGGACTTGTTCGCCGAGTCCTCACACCCGGTATCACCTCCGCTCACTCGGTTCAGCGATAGTACAGTTCGCTCACTCGGAGTCTCTCGCTCACGTGCAACCACGACGATTCGCATTCAGTACTATTCTGCAAGCCCGACGAGCAACATCGGAACGTCGTGCTCGTGCGAGGGAGTGCCGCTGGACCTACTTATACAAACGGAACACATATACTACGTCGTCCAACATAGTAATACTTGCCTACGATAACAACAATAACAACAACGGCAACAACAGCAACAACAGCAACCGTTGCAGTAAATTGGAAACGCGGATGTCCGCCTTGTCGGACAACTACCCTCACGTATCTCAGGTAATTCGATTAATATTTATAATTTTGTTTTTCTTTCCCTCGGGCTTCATCGCGTCCTAAGGGGGTTACCAATATTTGTTTGTTTTATTCATGTTTTTGTGCGCGCTGTGTGTCGACGTGAATGTTTTTTTATATCTTAACCCGACAACACGAATGATCGACAGATTTGTTGTGTTGATTTTTCGAATGAAAGCACCGGTTCCTCATTGATGATTACGTGCTTCGGCTGTATGTGCTGCCTTTTGCCCCTCGGCCAATTTTCGAGAGGGGTTGTAATTCAGGAGGTTACGAGTTGTAGAGCATTCACGTGTGCCAAATGCGAGGGAGAAAGAGAGAGAGGGCTCGTGTCCGCAGACTCGGCGGCGTCGCTCCCGCCGCCCCCAACCAGTTTCATTCACCGTGTGATGCGTATATATCGATATATATCGTGCTCCCCACGCACAGCACAAAGTTGAATGAAAGTACAGGTTGACGAGGGACTGAAAGGACCCGATGGGAATTCTATGGGTTTTTTTGTTTTTTTTCTTCTTCACTCCTCCTGCAATCTTTCATAATTCGATGGGTCAATCCGTTGGCCAGTCGAATAAACGTTGGAATTTCCATTTAATCTCGGGTTCGTACAAATATGAAGAATGTTCGAAACGATGTAGATAATAAAATTCTTTAAACAAAAAAAAAATACATTAACAACATGAAAACGTTGAAAATATTACATTTTTTCGTGCCACGCGCACATTCCGCGCGAATGCTGCGTGGAAAATTCATATCAACACATTTTTTTTGTCAGTGATGAGGTTTAAAAATGAAAAATTAAGAGAAAATATCACGTGAAAACGAAAATTAAAAAATATTAATCAATCACATTTTTTCATAACATTCTTGGGATATTACCGTTTGAAGTTCGGAAATGAATTTTTCTAAAAGTTAATTTTTTGTTGATAACAACGACTAATGCAGGATTATTTAAATTTCTTTATTTGCGAGTTAAATATTTTGTGTACGATGAAAATTTATGGAATCGAATGATTAGAACATTGCGTAGCGAATTTCGTACTATCCCGTTCTGATAAAGTTTGAAAAGTTACATTCGATTGAAAAAAAGACAAAATCTGGAATAACAATTAACAACGATCGACCAGAAAAAATCGAAATCGTGAGAAACCTTTTTATTTCGATAAATAGAATCCCTCCTTCTAAATGTGTAATGAGCTCACCATTAACATTGTAACGCAGAAAATAAATTTAAGAATTAAAAGGGGTGTTCGGGGGTTTAGCGAAAAACCAAGAGGTTTTTGAGGTCTTTTTTGGGATCGCTCTCGTGACCAAGTTATTAAAGATAAATGGTTGCTGCCATTGGCTTTTTTTATAGGAAATTTTATGTTCTACGAGATTAATTCTATTAGTTTTTGTTCTGTTTCCCATATTTTCTTCTATCGTCTATTTCTTTTTTGCAAAAACACGCGGGCATTGAGTCTCAACAATTGTAATTCCTATTATGTCCGTGATTCTGAACATTTTTCAAATTTCTTTAGGAATTCAAGATTTAATGGCGTTTCAGAACCAGAACAAAGAATCTATTTGACTGGGCTATCGTTGTCATTTTATATCTGAAGGTATTAGCTTCAGCATTTTTAGAAATAGTCAGACCGTCTCAAATAGTTTGATGACTTACTTTGGTACACTTGGAGTAGAAGGGACACTGTCCGACGATAACTTTTAAGCCACCGCCCTTGACGTTCCTACGGTGTTTGGGATAAATTACTACCCTATGATGCTTTTTCTAATTTACTCATTTACGTGGAATGATTACTCAAAAACTTATTTCGGATGATATTTTCGCAACGTATCGCATATAATATTATTTGTCATATTGCGTACATAATTGGTCTTTGTTTATAAAAAAAAAACATTTAATAAACAGAACCCGGATCTGATCCCACGATCGCTAGATTCTGATCTGAAAGCGCGAGAAAGCCTTGCAGTCTAATCATTTAATCAATCATTTTAATTGAGCAACCAATAAATTTTGTCGAATTATTAAAAGAATACTATGATTGATAAATATACTGTATGATGCTTATAAACATATCCGTTGCATAGGAGAATTAGTTTTTATATTAAAAGAAATCTAAATGAGTAATTTTTCCAAGCCTATAGAAAGCTTAAACCGTTGATCCCTCCGGTCGAGTCATATCATACCCGGTGCATAGGTTTAAATCCTTATTTCAGGTAATTTATTTTCATAATTTCGTAACTAGGCCTCTCATTCTCGCGCTTAAAATCGTGATCACGTATCCCGCACCGTGAGTTGTGTTTCGCCAAAAATGTCTATCCTACGAACTGTATAAAATATAAAATATTTTATACAAATGTCCATCATATTGACCGAACCCTATAAAAAGAACTATATAAAATATCCGAATTATATAAAATGTTTCATATTTATTATGTCAGTCTGGTTTGGATAAAATATGAAATATTTTATATAGTTCGGTCAGTAGGATAGACATTTTTGGTGAAACACAACTCACGGTGCAGGATACGTGATCGCGATTCTATATCTACATAAAATAATATGTATATCTATGTAAAATATTAAACTTATACGGTCGCTTGACTGAATTTACTATGGTCAATAAAATCGTCTACAAAATAATAGAAAACTGTGAGATTAATTTTGCCAGGGCCACGGTGGCGTAATTGACAACGCACCAGGCTAGAGTTGTGGATGTTCCCGGTTTAAACCCGTATCGTGGCAAAATTTTGTTCACAGTTATTTTGTTAAAGAATTGCCGAATCTGGCTGCTTCATCAATTTTAATTGGTTCAAACAATTAGATCCGATATTTATTATGATTCGCAAATGCGGAATTTGAATTAGGCATCTCATTCCCGCGCTTTGAATCACGATCACGTATCTCGTAACCTAAGTTGTGTTTCGCAAAAACATCGATCTTACCGACCGGACATCGACGCTAAATCTTCATAAAATGTTAAACTTACACGGTCGCTTGCCTAGGATTACTATGGTTAATAAAATCGTCTATAAAATAATAGAGAATTGCGAGATTAATTCAGCCACCGTAATTGGTAAGCGTCAGACTAGAATTCTGGGTGTTCCCGGTTCAAACCCAGGCTGTGGCAGTTCCTTTGTTAAATAATTGTCAGACTTAGTTGCTTAATCGATTTTTATTTAATTAGTTCAAGGAATTAGAGCTGATATTTATAATAATTCGCAAACGCGGAATCTGAATTAGGCTTCTCATCATTTCCGCGATTTGAATCACGATCACGTATCTCGTAACCTAAGTTGTGTTTCGCAAAAACATCGATCTTACCGACCGGACATCGACGCTAAATCTTCATAAAATGTTAAACTTACACGGTCGCTTGCCTAGGATTACTATGGTTAATAAAATCATCTATAAAATAATATAGAACTGCGAGATTAATTCAGCCAGCGTAATTGGTAAGCGCCAGACTAGAATTCTGAGTGTTCCCGGTTCAAACCCAGGCCGTGGCAGTTCCTTTGTTAAAGAAATGTCGAATCTAGTTGTTTAATCAGTTTTAATCTAATTGATTCACAAATGCGGAATTTGAATTAGGCCTCTCATTATTCCCGCGATTTGAATCGCGATCACGTATCTCGCACCTTCAGTCGTGACACAGACGCTATATCTATATAAATAATAATTTCGTAACGACGGCAATTTCATTTTATCGCTTAGACTCGATTCGATATATGAATTTCTCAATATATGAGGAAAACGTAACTTTTTTTAACTTACCACAAAGTATCGTTAAATTTTATGCATTTTATTGATTAATAATTGTAAACAACAAAGTTTACGAGTTAATGTACACTGTAAAAAAGTTTTTGTTAAAATGAATATTAATAAACTTGTACGGAAACATTTAGGCTTAAACTGATGTAAAATTAATCAATTAAACATGTTAACGCTAAATACATCGATTTATAAACCAAATTATTAAATGTTTCCTACAAAGATAGTTTGATTTACCAAATATTTTTAATAGTGTACTTAAAAATTCGATAATCATTTTAACACGAGGAAGAATAATTATTTTTAAAAAATGTGCAAATATTGTGAGTTTCAACTAAAGTGTTCGTAGTAATGGAGAAACGTATAAACCTTCTTTTCTCACTCGACTGACCCATTTTTTGGTCACTTCTATTCAATCGATACCTTTCCTGAATATTTCAAGAGTTTTTTTTTGGTTTTCTAGTGGAGCTTTTTGCGTGTAAGTCTTCGTCGAAGTCGCTATAAGACGAACAAACTGTAGCCGAGATATATGGAAAGTAAAATATTTCTACCGTTGTAATGTTGAATGTACCACTGTTGCTGTATAAACTAAACAACCGAGTGTACACGGCGCGTGAAGAGCTTTCACCCTCAACAATGTCTACGCGCATTATGGCCCGAGGGAAAAGCGAGATACGTGAAAGGTACCGGTAAGATCTTTTCTCAAGAGGAATGCGGGAGGGTCTGACGTTACTCGTCAATCTCTGCGCATTGTTAATGAAAGCTTTCAAACTTTTTACCATGTAGATCCCGACGAAACCTAAGGGAGTAAATATTTACGTCGCGGAGAAAAAATAAATCTGCTATTGTGAGGATTCCAAATTATATTGTCACCAATTATCGAACATGTACGCATCACTGATGTCTGGATCACAATCCCTTGTGATTTAAATGGCGGACAGGTTAGTCACCAACCAGGCACAAATGACGCGTACAGTACCGATAATAAAAATTATTTTGCTGTTACGCGTACGCGGAAGATTTATTGAGCGCATAGTTATCTACAACACTTGTTGTTGTTCTGTTTGATCGTAGCTCGCGTGCGTGATGCACAATGTACCTCATGGCAAATGAGAATGTTCAAGTTTATTTTCCAAACTTTGATTCTCTCGTCTCACGGACTCCTGTATGCACTAGATACAACAAAAATATTTCAAATTGTATTCGTTAAATGGTAAATGATAAGCAACTGGTTAACGGACCTTAATTAATACGACAATAATATATAACTGAGACTCTATTGATACTTATCGATCGAGAAAGTATTAATTGGTCTTAACGTGTTGTTACTTCAACGAGAAATAGGAGCTGGAAATAAAATTCACAGTGTTCTACAAGCGTCATAACCGAAAGGAACTTATTTTAAAAATCGGATTTACCGATCTACAAATTTTTTTTCAACTTAATACACTTTTTTATTCTCGCGTCGTGCTTGCTTGGAAAACACCTAAAGATATCAAGCGTAGAGGGAATGAGGGAATACAATTCTTTGCGATCTTTTATCTCATTACCGCATTCTCTCTCCAGCTTCTTCATTCCTAACGAAGACAGGTTACGGATGAAATAAAATGAGTTTGTAATCATAGTCGTATAGTAGTATACGTGCACGATAGAGAGAGAGAGAGAGAGAGAGAGAGAGAGTCAGACAGAGAGTCGGACAGAGAGTCATTGTAATTAATCACTTTTTTTTTTGCTATCGGAGCTTGGGTGATCGTATATAGGGAGGGAGGTGCTGTGCTCGCCTTCTCTCCCCAGGTAGAAAATCGATTTTTCATATCTTTTGTGACGCCGGCTACTCATGCGTTCGTTCGTCTTCAATTCCCATTAAAATTTTTTTTTGCTTCCTCGTTTTCCTTAGCCGCGACGTCGTCGTACGTATCTGATAAATCATTTTTTGTCATTCGCTTGAAGCATGTAAATAAAACATACAAATGGAGCAAAATATGCCCTAATTTAGATAGTAATCTTAAGGGTTACTATTTCATCCACCTTAGGGTATGAACCAAAAAAAAAACTTCTGAATAAATGTCCTTAATAAATCTCAATTTAACAATGAAATATTTAACTGAAAAAGACTACTTTTTTGTTAACTTAATATAATTTTTTTAAATCATGCAGTTTTAAATCATTTCCATTGGATTTTTAACTTTGTCATATAAAAATATAACGGGGGCGGTTGGGTTGGGGGATCTCATACTTGTAATGCAGGTATTCGTGATAAAGTGTAGTCGACTTGAACTATTTATAAAGCCAACCAAAGAATCATCTAAGGGTGCGTTGAAGCGTGAATCATACTTGTTGAACTTTTAAAGGCAAGTACCAAAGGTGACAAGACAAAAAAATGAAGTTTCTCATTGCAGTGATAAAAATAATGAGTGTTGGATGTGGCGCTCACGCCACAGGCTCGTAAAACAATCAATACGAAGCCAGTAAGATAATTTTTGAAAGGTGTATAAAACTATTTTAGTTACCAGTAAAGTTTAAAGCATACATTGCTTAAAGTACGCAGTAAAAGTTTTTAAAAAACTTAGCATTGTAATTATTATTTCTAAATTCTATTGAAAATTCATTTAGATAAACGAGCAATGTTTTATTACAATACATCCATAGGGTGCTTGGTGCTAGTGTAGGGTGCTGTACCATAATAGGCTAGCTGTGTATGGTGCTGTCCTGTAATAAGGTATCTGTGTAGGGTGACATCCTGTAATAAAATAGCTGTGTTAGATGCTGTACTGTAATAAAAGGATAGCTGTGTTAGGTGCTGTACTGTAATAAGATAGCTGTGTAGGGTGATTTACTGCAATAAAGTACTTATATAGGGCTTTATCCTGTAATAGGGTAGCTGTGTAGGATGGTGTTCTGTAATAGGGTAGCTGTGTAGGGTGCTGTCCTGTAATAGAGTAGCTGAGTAGAGTGATGTACGGTAATAAGATAGCTGTGTAGGATGCTGTAATTAATAAAGAGTATCGTTTATCCAGTGAAGATAGAATTTGTAATTTTATTAAGTTCTTTTGTATAGTAATTAAAACGTTAACTTCAACATTTTTGTTTTTAAGGTTATCGGTATTTAATTGATGACATTTTATATAGACTGATATGTTTCTTTTCATTTGAACGCACATCCACATAATTAATTCTGTCGCTGCAGTATTATTACGTTTTATTGGTTACCCTTTTACGAGGAGGAAATCTCTTCGAGGCAAAAGGTACTTTTTCTCCGTGAATCGGTTCATATTTCGTTCACTCGAGAGCTGAAAGTGCTGATGGCAAAGAGCGAGGACGAGTTTTATACGATATCGCAATTAATCAAGCCCGTGGGGCAGCGAACGACGTGGCGCGGGTCACTCAGGTTGCTAGATTCTCTTTTCTCAGCGTTACAGTTCGTATATGCTACATGAAAAACTACCTTATTTCTTATACACCTTTTTTAAAAATGTTTCTGCTTCGTTCTTTGCAGTCTCGTTCTCTCTCCCTCTCTTTTCACTCTTTATGTAGGCGCACATCGACCCCGTCTTTCCGCGATGCTCATTCTTTCGTTCGGAAACTCGAGTATCCACACTTTGCACTGTCGACACGGCGTGCACTCCTCGTCGCTCAGGGGGAAACCTCGTTAAGAAACTGCTGTACTTTCGACTCCAGCATCGATCAACGGTACAAAAATATATACAAAAAGAAACAAAGTATAACGAAACACTTGTTAAATGCCAATTTAAAAAAAAAAGTTAATAGCCAAGTATAGTCCTTAATCCAATATAATTTCAGCAATAACGTAACACAGTGGTTGAACTTTTCACTCGATACGTCATCACTACAGCAGTAATGAAAAAAGTTGATTCAGTATAACGAAACACTTGTTAAATGTCAATTTAAAAAAAAATTTAATAGCCAAGTTTAATACTAAATCCAATATAATTTCAACAATAACGTAACACAGTGGTTGGACGTTTTGCTCAATACGTCATTACTACAGTAGGAATGAAAAAAATTCATTCAATTAAAAAATTAATTAAAAAAAAAAATTAAAAATCTCTAATTTATGTGAGTAATGTCAATGTAACGGCGAAGTGTCATGTATCGATCGATCAATTATAATATTTAATTCTAAATTCGTTTGAAAATCAATTTTTTTTTTAATGTACACAATTGGATTTTTTTCTCGCGTCGCACTTTTCTTCTTCATTTTTGTTAATTTTGGTTACCTTGTTCTCATTCACGTGTTGTTCTATGGTTTTATCTATACACCGAAGCATACACATACATCATACCCACACTGGAGCGTCGACCATGACATACACACTCAAGATACGCAAATTCAAAGAAAAAAATACAAATACATTGACAATCGCGTATCCTCAAAGGTTATCCTTGCAATTTTAACTATTCGTTCGTTTAAAAAGAATGTTCGCGAGTCGATTTTTGGCAAACAGATATTTTCTTACAAGAGAGTTCATGAATCAATCTTTGGGCGACCAAATGTTTTATTTATAACGGGTTGACCGTTAGGATTTTTTCCGTCTGTAAATACATCTACTTACGGGGGACGCTAACTCTTAAACCAATCGTGTTTTATAGTTTCATCAGTTCGACATTTAATCAATGACGATTCACGCTGCAAACGCTCGAAGGCTCTCCTTCCCATTAAAAAAAAAGGAGTAACTCATCGCGAGTTTGACGTTTGTAATTTTTCTTAAGCAGTCTTCAGCTACGAGTCGTCAAGTCAACTTCGAGAGAATAACATCCGCACACGAAAAACCTTTGTAAAATTAATCGTAAAGTTTAATATATAGTTGTATTACTCGTTAAAGTCTCTATTTCAAACGTAACCAGTGGTCGAATATTAATTTCGTCTGCAACACGTACCGTTTGATTCCTTTGCGTCAAAGTACACGAGAACTTGCAATTCTCGCGGAGGTAATTAATTCGCGAGATCGTTCGGTACATTCAACATTCACACCGTTAACAATTTATGTTTGAAAATTAGTGAAATGTATATGAAATTTCATGGATATGCTGTATATAAAATTATATAGGCAGCTATGTCTTTTACCCTTACAAAGCACATTATTTTAGAATATGTGTCTGTCAATTATCAATGTCATCTACAATTAAACATTAAATTATTAAATAACCAATGCAATGATCAATGTACATGAATTATGATTAAATGTACCAAGTTTCTACATTTCATATGACTTTTGTATATTATATACGTTGTAAAGTTAACAATATTTTTAACAGTCGAGTTATCTACCGATTGAAAATCATTTTACATTCGTTTGTTCGAGACGGCCTTCATACCTACTGACATAATAATTGTTCCTTTTGACAACTGAAGGGAAAAATGTAATAGCTATGGCTAAAGAGACCTGGGTAGCACCGAAGGAAAAATAAATCCAAGAATTTTAATTAACCCATCTCTAGAGAAAACCAGAGAAAGTGGAAAGATGGCGGTAGAAGGATAGATATACACATATATACATATCTTAATGTATGTATATAAACAATATATACATGTTCTACTGTATATATATACATATATACATAAAAGAAAAAAAAGCTGCTCTCTCTCCTAATTACCAAGACTCGAGGCCATGCCGTGATACCTTTACCGCTTGAGATATAGTACAGTCAGCAGCAGTATTAGAGTCAGAGAACCTCTTCCTCGTCTTCTTCTTCTTATTCTCCTTCCGCGCCATCTTAAAAAAAAAAAAAGGCTCACCTAATTATCCACACTTCAGGCATGCACGGGTAAGAAAGACAGAGATACAGAAAAAAATTGAGAGAAGCAAAAAGAGTGAAGAGAAAGGGTCGCTCGCGAGAGGGGTTTTCGTTAGGCGTGGGGTTTGGTCGAGAACCGAGTGTCGGTCTGTAGGTCGACACGAGAGATACTTTATCTTCTCACTGGCACGGCTCTATCGAGCGCATATAACCTTGTAAGCCAAGAGGTGGTGGATAGGGTGAGGGTCGGGGTGGGGATGAGAGTACAGGGTGGTTACGAAGGGGTGTCGGTACGTTCAGAGAGAAGTAAACAAGCAACGCGAAACCGGATCACAGAACCTGATGTGCCTGTCGCCGACTAATGCAGATGCTTCTCCATCTTTGCAGCAGTGCAGTTGGAACATCGAAGTAGATAGAAACTTAGCCCAAGTATGTTTACTACATACATGTATACACATTACACTGAATCTCACAGAGTAGGCAATGGTACGCGTGCATACACACTGACATGTACTTTTTATGTACAATGTTACATGGTATTTAAATTCTTGTAGTTTGAAGTCGTTATTTTTTAAATAGTTGTTAATAAATAAAGTTAAGAATAAAGCTCTTTATACATATATACAATAATGTAGAAGTACACACTTACCTCACAGTCAAGCGACTTTACTTTGATTTTTCTTCAACCCTTGCATTTCACCGTTCGCCTTCGTCTATTCGAACTGCCAGAGTTCTGCAGTTAACTCATCCCTTTCAAGCTTATCCTAATGGCTCGCAAGTGTACATCGCGGTGAAACTCACTGGCTTTGCACACTCGGAATCAGGATTTATTTTTGAAACTCGTCCATTAGCGATTCACTCGGTTGTTTCATTCCTTCCCGTTACTCCGATAGTAAACTTGTATCGTTAGGAAGAGATCAGGGAATTTTGGATTATCGGATAATCGCGATAACTCTTGTTACCAATTTACAGAAATTATTTATAAAAATAACTGTTATTTTATCTTCTGTACAACAATAATATTAACTTAGGCAGTTATACTTATTCTCAATGTATCTACTCGTGAAAATATTTTTAAATGGATAAATCTTCGTTTGAAGCTTTGTGAACATATTGACAGGATTTAATATAACTTGGACATTGGCGAAGTAATTTGATTACGTGTACTTTCTGAACTCACACGAGCACATTATGTACTTAAGTATGAGGCATCACACTCCACTTTTTTTGGTGCAACTTTTGTACAACGATTACGACCGAAAGTTCAAAATTTATGACATTTTGATTTTTTTTTAAATGCGAGCAATCTCTATCTTTTGTAAATTGACAGCTATCGAGTCTTAATTTTTAAAAATTGCAGATATATTCTAACCATTGAAGTTTACTGAAATTGTAAAAGGGTTTTTGGATTTTACAGGATTTAAATTGATATGGAGAACCAGAAGTTAGTACCCAAATGTGAGAACATTCAGCAATGTTTGGCACAACAACGTTTTGTCTATAAATTGTAACAGATTTCAAGGGATTCAGAATTTGTTCAATTCGTCACTGCTTTAATTTTCACAAATTTTGAGACGACGAACCGTTCTTTTATATATATATCTAATAGCGTTAAGGTTATGTGCTACATGTCTTCTCTCTTAGATCGTAATACGTACGAGAGACAGCATTTTTCATCGCAAATTTCTCCATCATGAATTGTTTTATGAATGAAATTCGTAAACGGTGAATTGCATAAAATAGCGAAAAAGTCATCGTTCTTTTTCTTTACTTGTATGATTTGCCTTGAAGTTTTTATCACTGATCAAAGGATAGAAAATCGTCTTAAGACGATGTGCTACGGTCGTCTGTTTCTCTCCGATCGCCATAAATGTGAGAGAGATAGCAGTTGCCAGCCATCTTTCATCTTTCGGATAAAAAGACGAGAACGGTCAATCGTAGAATTGTGAGACGCATCTAAACGTTTTTATTTTTCAAGGGAAAGATCAATCGTCGGAAAAAAATGTACATTACAGTATTTGTTACCGACGGAGGGGTAGCACATCATCTTAAGACGATGTGCCACATGTCGTCTTTCTCTCTTAGATCGCCATGCGTGTAAGAGAGACAGCAGATTTGTTTCATTGCCAATTTCTCCGCCACGAATGATATTTCGAATAAAAATTTAGAACGATGAACTGTAGAATTGTGAGACGCGATTCATCGTTCTCCTCCTTCGTGCGAAATATCAAACGTGACAAAGATATTTTCATTTAAGTTTTTGTTATCGACCGAGGTGTAGCAAATTATTTTAAGGGATGCTCAGTACAAATTTAACCGAAAATAGATAAAAGGCTTCGAGTGTCACACTAGATTATATTTTTATTCTTATTTTTTATGTCGGATTAGTCTTACCACTTCCGCTAATTTTTATTTATCGAGTACAAATGTTGAAAGGTGTAAGCGACCGTATATAAATACAAATATGTAGGATTGTAGGCAACTACATCGTGGAGATGGCGAAGTAGAAGTTGCCTACAATCCTCAATATTAATCAAGCACAGATGATGTACGCATTATACAAATAAGCCTGCAAAGTAGAATCTTGCAAATGACTTTTCAAAATTATTTTACACTGTTAACAAAGTTTTCTCTATGAAGAAGATAAAATTAGTAAACATATATCTTTATCACGGGGACTTTGTGAAGAGAGTAAAATAATGATGAAGCAATTTGCAAGGTTCAATATTGCAGACTTTTTTTTTTTTTTGGCGTAGCTTTAAATGGCGTTTCTCCAATTACTTCTGGGACATGAGAATCCATGGTGACCGCAACTATTTTTAATCTGCACTGGACAGTCGTAGGAGAGTACGCGGCGAAATAAATAATTGGGTACCTCGGCTCATATTAATTTTTCTCAAAGAACAGCTGTCCATGAATAATGACATTTTTTAAATATTAAAATAGTAAGCTGACGTAGGCCAAAGTTTAATTAGATCTGAAACAAATAGATAAGTTAAGATTTTTATCTACAGCTCCACTCAAATAAATTAATTGGGTCCAATGCGTCTCATGGAACAAAATTCTCCGCATTATCCCCTAAGTAGGTCGTCTCACCCTAAAGACCTTCAAGTATTAAGAAGTAGACACATGAGATGGTTTTAATCGAGCTGTATTTCATTGTGAAAAATATATTACATCTTATTGTTTGTGACATTCTGTCTCCCCTACGTGTTTACCGAGCATAGCTAGCGATTTTCTTCTCGACTTGACACATACCATGCGCTCCGGAGCGCCTCCGGAGCGCACATCTATCCAGTCCTTGGCTCTTCGTTCACTCGCAAAGTATGGAAAAAAGGAATGAAACTAAAAAAAAAAAAATACGAATGAAACGTTTTCCAGTGGGTGGTAGTACGGTTGTGAGAAAGAGCGGGAAACACGCGTGCCCACGGGATTTATTTCCAGCCTAGCGAATTCCAGATGAGAGCGACAGCCCTCCTACTCTCAAAAGTACCGCAACCCTTCCCTCTTCCACTATTCCTCGGTGTCGAGGACTCAGTACGACTCTGTGTTATGCTTAGTCTCGTACGTTCCACGTTTTTCCGTTACTCTGTTATTACATACTGTACATGCTGCTCAGAGGATAATACATAGAGCGCACCAACAGCAGACCATTCCATCGTGCACACGTAATGTGTACATGAGAATTGAGCCTCGTGTTCGCTCGCTCGTTTCGTTCTTCTTGAAAAAAAAAAAGGCTCCGAGCTCTTTTCGTCTCATTCATGCTGCGCGTTTTCAGTTTTCGGCTCGATGAATGCAACCAGTTCGACGATGTGTTTGCTCAGCTTCTTTCGATCATTATCACTCGTGCAGAATGGTTAAATAAATAAATAAATAAATAAATAATGTAACATCTTTTAGTCGTTAAGAAAAGATACACATCCCTTTGTCATTTTAACGAAACAGGAAGTTACGCCCTCGATTCTTGCTGTTCCTTTACATAAACAGATGTTTTATAAAATTGTTTATTTTTTTTTATTTCAAGGTTTTCTTAGGCTTAAATCTCTTTTAACGAGTATCGAATGCACTTATTAAAAATATTTGAAAAATTAATGTACTTGGTATAAGATGATGCATAAATTGTGATATTAAATTCAAGGTGCAATTATAAAGCAATATTAGAATACTTGAAACGAATATTTTTAACGTCTTCAGTGTACCGTACATTAATTTTATATCATACTTGGATATTAAATTTAATATACAAGTTTATGGATAAATACTTTCGATAGAAAATAATTTTTATAAAGAAGATATTTACTTTGTAACATAAAATTTAATATCCAAGTTTATGGATCATTTTATAGATGGCTTTCGATATAAAATTATTTATATACAGAAAAATGTTTATCGTTGAAGATAATCCAAGTGTCATATCGATAAAAGATTTTTATTTATTTAAGAAAAATTATATTTGACTACCGTATGCATTTCAGGTAATTAAAAAAAAATTTTTTTTGTCTCAATTGAGCGTAGAAGAGATATAGATGCTCAACAAGCTCTTACTTATTAATGAAAGTGGGAAAGTACACTTCTGCCTGTACTCGCTCTTTCGCGAATGAACTAACGAATGATCGAACTTAGTTCGTGCACAAATTTCAATTCCCAAAGGCCGGCAACTCGCGCTTACCTTCGCTCTTTCGGTAACCTGCTTCATCCAGACGAAGGAACAACGATGAGAGAAAAAAAAAGCATTGACGTCCTTTCGTGGCGTATTATTCTGGTGGACTGAGACGACCCGTGTCGTCTTGACACTTTTCCACTCTTCGACGTCATGGTTTTCACGTGTTATATCGGCGTTCTTCCGAACATTCGTTATATTTTCCACATATAATTCTGTCTGGATTCATGAAAGTAGATACGAGATTATTGCTAGATGTGGTGATAAGTACGAGCTTAAAGTATGTCTACTGGGAGCTTTAGATATACTTAAGATATCTATCAAATATGATTGAAGTATTTTATTCACAACTAAACACGTTTTGTGGTACAGAAAATGTATCAAGGCTTTCACAGATATTATTTATGAATCGTTAAGTATTCATTTGATGATAAATATGTTAAATTTTATTTTAAATATGATATTCATACTTCTGTTACTCACATTTATACCGCAAATGTTGTTGCAAATGTTGCTGTTTATAATATATTCGTTGAAACAGTAATGTTTTTAAAACTGAATTTATTATTACAAATTGATAAGAAATGTTAGTTGATCTGAGAGACTGGATAATGAGTCCCTTTGACATATTAACAATTAAATTATTGTTGATACTTCGTTACATTTAGAACTCTACCATTGATTTCTCTACCAAAAAAAACGACTCAATGATGATTTAATTACGGACAACGCATCTGCCACATTACAAATCTATCATCTTATCATTCTACCACGAGACAACTCTATGGTTTTACACCATCAGACATTTTACTATCAGCAACGCTGTAGAATTGTCTCGTGGTACAGTTGTACTCTGTGTTGTATTATAGCCCAAGTGCAAATATCTTTTGTAGTAGATAAATAAATAAATAATTAAGAACAATAACAACTTTTAGTTATTACATAAAACAGGTCTATCATAAATTTGTAATAAATCTACCCGTGTTGAGGCGATCGATAGAAAGTCTGCAATGAATTCACGACATATCTATCTGCGTCGTGGCTAATAAATTCTAATTCTAATAATAAGTGAACGAGTCTAGTGTCCTGCCCACATGCTGACTTTATTGATTGATCAAACATTGATCAACCTTTGACATTTGCTTTTAACTCAGGAAATATTTCAGAAGGATGAAAGAAAACTTGGGTTCTAAGACATTTACGAGATGAGTCTTACGCTTATTTATGTTATACTTTCCCGAAAAACTCGGTGTTTTACTTGACTGATAGTTGGAATGAATTGTGCTCTATACAACTTAAGTACAGTATTAGCGAGGTAGACTCTGCTTAGAGTGTCTGGATACTTAAGCCAGATCTGATATTGATCCTACCACTCATTTTTTTTTTGCACACGACGGCCGCTCGGGTCTCGAGTATCCGTTGAATGTTGGAGAATGACACAAAGGGGACATCATCATGCAGGATGATTAATATTCGACACGTAGAGAACGATGATAAACTGAAGTATAACTGAGAGATAGCACGAGACCCTGATATAATAATCCTTGCTACAGAGAGCAGTTACAAACTGTAGTACAGTCGTAAGACCCGTAACACCGGAGTACCTCATTAAAAATGTAAAAAGTTATTCTGCATTTTGAGTAAGTCTTCGAGTGTGGTAAAGCAGGGTCTATGCAGAGTAAAAGCAAACGACAGAAAGAACAGTAATAAAATATTGTTAAAAAATGACACAATGCCTTCTCATAATTGTCTTTCTCATGTGTATCTATTTATATAATTCTTTCTCCTTGATAAGGACGAAGCTCGAGTCCTTGAGAAAAGCGTGTAGACGTGGCGTCATTGTATCGTTATTTTTTGAAGTATCTCTTACTTTTTAGTCGATTGAACGTTTAAAATAAAAATTTCGACTAATCGTACACGCGGTTCATGTGTTTTTTTTAAGTATTTTAAAGTATTGATAAGAACTTATCCGACAAGAAATATGTCACTGGTTGCGAATTGAATAGATTCTTTTTATTAAACTAAATAATTTTACATATATCGAATAAAAACAACATAAAAACTTACTTTTTGTTGATTTTTTCACTACGCATACGATTGAAACATATATTCTTGAATATTTTTACTCACAAAGTGTATGTTACATACATTTTTCACATATACAATACGAGAAAAATATATTTAATCTATTTTATGCTCCAAAAACTTGTATATTTCTATGTTATCCATATATTTCACTTATATACTTTTTTGTTTGGGTAATGACACCATTTTGTTTGAGGTAGGAAATGTATTTTTAACTTTTTACTCCACTACAATGTAAATATCAGATATATATATCGAATACCCCATATATATATACCCCATATATATATATATATATATATATATGGGGTACCCCATATATATATACCCCATATATATATATATATATGGGGTATTCGATGCAAAGGCGACCTGACTTGAAAGCTCAATTGTTTTTTTTTTAAATTCGTATGTTGCACTGTGTCAAAATAACACTGTCGACAGTTTTTTTTCAAATGTTCAGAAAATACTGTCTCGCTATTATAAAATCCAAAACAACAAGAAATATAATTAACACTGAAGGACATCATCGTTTTTTAATTCCTAAACATAGTAAATATTTTATTTAGAGAAGAGCGTAAATTTTTTATTTGCGAATTGCTTCTTCGTGATTTTCGCCCACCCGCGGATTCTCCTGTAAAGGTAATGGTCATCTCAATTCTGATTTTCTCAAAGAGTAAGTGGTATCAAAATATTGAATAAAATTGAACATTGAGTAAAATTGCAAATTTCATAAAGTTTCAGCCCCTTAATAGATTGTCACGAAATTCAAGACCAAGTGTCCTGGTATCCTAGTCAATTTGTATGCTAAATTTCAATTTGATAGATGAAAATTTACAAAAGTCAGCGCAAAAATTGTTTTTTTTTTTTCAAAAATGAACAAAAATTCATGATCCTATTAAATCTGAATGCCTCGATCGATTGTTGGCAAACTCGATTCCGAACAATCTTGTTCCCTAGCCAATTCTTGTAGAAAGTTTTAACTCGATAGCTAAAAATGTACGAAAACTAGAGTGCGTACCTTCTTTTTTCGAAAAAACAATCTTAAAATGAGACACCCGTTAGCGATTTGGTCGAAAATTGCAGCAAACTGATGGGAGTTGCGAAATAAAAAAAATATATATCAGGGTCCAAGTCAGTTCGACTTGGCTTCAAATGCCCCGTATATAAAAATAAAACACGTGTCATTACTGATTTTTATTCACAAGAATGTTTTAAGAGACTGACTAAAGTGAATTTTCACTGAAAAGTATCGGCAACAATTGCAATTCTAGCGCGACTGAGAAGCGATAATCGAAGAGAGACAGAAACTGTAAGCTCAGTGACCCGATAGTGACCTAGTTCCATACATCTCTCTCACAGATATAGATATAACATTGATATTATGTACATACATATACGTATATCTATATATCTATATACTGGCCGCGAGAGTCAGCAGGCTAAAGCACGAAAGCTTCTCCTCTGGTTCGTTGCAATCCCACCAGCGTAGCGACCGACTTTACTCCCAATTCCAGTTTCCTCCAGCGTCCCCCATCGCCATCAACAACCCCACCGCAGTAATGGCACAGTCAAACCCCCTGCACTGCACTGCACTGCAATGCAATGTTCTACTCTGCTCCCTGGAATCGACAACCTCGGGGCACTGAACGATCGGAACTGCGGCCTACAGTTGCAACGTGAACGCCTATTGCACACAACACGTTTCACGATATTGTTGTTGTTTGTGCGCGGCTGCGAAGGGAAACCAGGCTGAGCGTCCACTTTCTCTCCTTCTCTCTCGCAATTTTCATTTTCCGTAATTGCCCCATTGTAAACAACGCTTTTCCCTTCTATTCTCAGTTGATATATATATATATTTGCAGTTATATATCGTACTTCATGGCGTTCGACACAGCACTCTGGCTTTGTGTCACCACATTCGTTTCTATATTTTTCATCTCTGTCTGTTCTTCACCTATCATGTTCTACACGCTCGTTCGCGCACGTCAGCAGTTATTTTTCAATACCCCGGTACACTCACTGACTCAAACGTTCCCTCAATTCGATCGCGAACGACGAGGTATTGTACACTTTTCACGTTTGTGGAACGAGACAGCACGGGTGAGAGAGGCCAGGATAGATAAAAACCGATGTCGACGATTCATCGGTTCTATCTTGCATACCACTGTTCTACCCAATGTTACGTACTCCACATGTTTTAACCCTATGGATAACTATATACATTTTTCTATGGATTTTATTCAGTGCATACTTTTTTTTTTCATTGCCCTTCCGTAGAAGTTACTTTTAAATGAGTTTTCGATATCAGTCAGTGAGAATATTCACTATTTATCAGCCACGAAATAGTAAAGAAAATATATTTTTTAATGCGATTACGCGGTTTATTTACAATTAGGAAATAAATGTGAACATTTCAATCGCGATCGTATATCGGAAAAATGTTTCTTTTCTTTATCGGTCTCTTGAATTTTATGGAACCTTCGAAGTGTTATTGAAAAAAAATTAAATCAATCTTTCGTAATTGCAAATTGACAATCGATGACCCCGATACTTCGTTTCTTACTCGTTTAGAGAATTTCCACGATTGAACGATTTGAAATTTGCTAAACGGATAAGGCGAGAAAATTTATCAGGATGAATCGCGGAAAAGCGTGCCGCACGATACTGTTTATGTGGCTACCGCAAAGATAATGACTAAGGAAGAATGGGAGGATTTAAAATGTACACCGCAAAGAAACGACAGAGTGGAAAGTTTCGTGAGCAGTGTGGAAATAAGAGAGAAAACTAGAGATCGGAGCCAGAGTCACGTACGTGGTGAGCAAGCATGATCTTCGTGAGGGTTCATCCGCAGCCCGAAGGTACCTTAATCCTGGCGATCGTCTCGCATCTCTGTTCCACTCCCTTTTACGTTTGTCACAGACTCCAGGGAGAATCGTTGCGGTAGTCACCGCTCGACGTCGCTCTGTTTCTTGTCCCGCGATAAAAGTCACACGGCAAACGTTCGTTAGTGAGCTTGATCGCAAGTGCGAAATTTACCGAAAAGCGACCAGTTGACGCGGCGACGAAAGCTCACTCGACTCGCTCGCTACGGGATTGACTCTCGGGAGCGTTGCAGGGGTTGGAGCTGTTCGGTGACCCGAGCGCTCACCGCTATCGCTCTTTGAGCTTCCACATATTCCGCGAGATCCGCTTGTACGCGACACATCAATATGCATTCGGAGATATAGGTAAATGTGTACAATGACAAGAGCCGGATAATGGTTGAGCTTTTCCATCCGCTCAACGCTCTCATTTAGCCAACGGTACCTTCGACTCTACGAATATTTAACTGGAGAGATTGTCGGATTTCGGAGGGGTCGAAAGATTATATATCGTTGGAATATGTAATCGTCTACCGTGTGTACATAGCTACGGGAACAAAGAGCTTTTACGTCAAATACAAACGCAAATTTCCCCGGAGATAGTATCCCTATGGATAAAACGCCTGTGTCAATGTTTTATCACGTTTTGTCACTTTTTGTTTCATGAAACTTGGACAGAGTGAGAATATTTTCCGTAAATATATCTATCTTAAGGATTAGTAGTGGTCCGATATTGTATATAAGCTTTGAACTTTGTTCGACAGATACGTGATTCTTGAGAAGATCAATCAAAAGTGAATTCAAAAATTCTACATTTCGATTCATACATTTTTATCTTTGAATTAATATCCTCGATGCTCGAGTTTTAACTTTAGATTCTCTAAATTTCTTCTCGAGATAATAAATCTAATGCTAACGAATCGTATGGAAAACTTACTAGACAATAGTGTGTTGTGTGATAAGGGTTGGCGATTGCGACGAGCGTGAAGTTTGCCGCCCTCGAGCTTAACGAGGGCACCAATCACACGAGTGATTGAATAAAAAAGTAAATTTTTATTGAAGAAAAAAACATAGTATATAAACATCAATGCGCTTTAAACTCTTTATTTAATTAAATTCAATCATTTTTATATTTCTCAATCATTTTTTCTTTTTCCTCTTCTTATAGCCTTAACAAAATCTCGGTGTAAATACAAATGGTTGTTCTTTCAACTGCACTGAACATAGCTGCTTGTCGCGATACAGTCACGATACATTGTGCATGTGTTACAAACATTATATTCATTACATTCAATCGAAATATATTTTTTAATATTTTTGGTAAAATGTTACTTAAATAAGATACAAATTTAAGATATCTGTGGATTAAATTTAGAAAAATAGATTTTTACACATATTAAGACATAAATTTCTATCTGAAATTCATTTTAGCTACAAAATCTTTGATAATCCACTTTTTTTTGCTTCATAATAAAGAAAGCTATGTGATAGTGAAATAAATATTTTTTCGGGATTTTCATATCAACGTGTGTCGAAAACGTGTCGAAACGTCCAGCTAACATTTTTTTTAAATATTCAGGCTTATGTGTATGCAATGGTGCTGCAAAATTCGAATATCGATAACTCAAGAATGGCTTGGAATACAGCGCTCCAATTTCACAAACAAATAAAGCAGCACGGCCCTTTCATTTACTGTAATTTATTGTAACAATTCATATAGCGATTAGTTTATATAATTACGAGAAGAATGTTGTAACTCACGTATTATTTTTCACATTTCCGACAAAGCTTCCTCTATGACTAACTCAAAATTGATCATCGTACCTTTTCATAAAGTTTGTAAAACGTGAAAAATAATATGGAAGCACCGTGCTAGGTTCTACTGTGTACCCTTCTTTTCATTTCTGTGAGGGGAATCACTTTACAATGTATACTTGTACTCTGTATACTTTACCTACATTGTATTTTATGTTTGCATACATTTTTCTATTTAAAATCTTTTTATTACTGAAGATTTCATGTGTATGACCAATATCAGGATGATAGAACTATGTTTGGAGGATGTTAGACTTTCTGGAACGTCCTGGAAAGTAGACTGCCTAGCAGGGTTAAACAGAGTTTGTTGTGCACAAAATACCGACGGCAAGGCACGGATAAAGTTTTTCACCTCATCCATAGCGAGAAGAGTCAGAGTTATGCGAACGCGACGAGACGAAGCGGGAAGGCTAATCTTTGTAGAAGCAAGGAGTACCAACTTCTTCTTCCTCCGCGAGTGCAAGGGCCCAGCTGTGAGCGAAAGCTTTTCTTTGAACGTTCGGTACGTGAGCTCCATATATCGCTGATCCTTATTCACGATAAGACGAGTTACACGCAAAGTCTGCACCTCCATTCTTCGCAAACTTATTTTCTTCGTCTTATCCTACGTTTTTTTTTTCTTCAAGTTCACTCTCGTATGATGGTATTCTTGAATATAGATTATTCCGCATCGTTGGTATTCTCAAAGATCCTTTGCAGATTGTTTTTTTCGAACGTTCTACCGAGGGCTCGCGATGATCACATCGCACAGCGACGCAATTTTTCGCTTCGACGGTGTCGCGTCGCAATACCCGAAATATCACATTGTGACATACGGACCCATTTATATCGAGTTGACCGTCGATATGCCAGTTAGTCTCTTATCTATCGAATGTCAAGCTCCGGGATTGGAAAAGTAAAACACACACACTCACACATACACAGACACACACATACAGAGAGACAGACAGAATCCAAAAAAAGCGTTGCGGGAAAGGAGGAAAAGCCACTCGAAATCAATCCTCTTGCAAAGCCGATTAGATTCGGCGTCCGCCCTCGCTCAATCTCGTTAATAATGAAAAAAAATGAAATGAAGAGGGATTGCGTGTAAAATAGAAGGGAAGGGTTCAGTTCGATTAAAAACTTGAAACGGAGTACGGGAAGAACGATTCCACGATGATTCTTTTGGAAAATAAAGTTATATTCGAGAGTTTGTGCTGTTCGTCTAGTTCGAGTCTACGAGTTTCATTGATTTTACCCACTTTGTCGTCCTTCGCTAGTAGATGCCAGAGCGCAAAATTCCGAGGAGGTGCAGAGACGCGTTAAAAGTTTAATCCGGTAAAGGGTTTTTCGCGAAGATAAGAGAGAGAGAGAGAGAGAGAGAGAGAGAGAGAGAGAGAGAGAGAGAGAGAGAGAGAGAGAGAGAGAGAGAGAGAGAGAGAGAGAGAGAGAGAGAGAGAGAGAGAGAGAGAGAGAGAGAAAGAGAGAGAAAGAAAGGATCAGGAGGGCTGAAAAAGATATCTCGTCGCTGCAGTTCAATATCAATTTGCCAACTACGGTGCAATTGCATATTATTATTATATTATTAAAATCTCTGCAGAAGTAAAAACGATTCTACATAATATAACTACAGCGGGACCTCGCGTAAGTAATTCAAGCGAGCGGTAAATATATTCGTATAAATTTAATGCATAAAATCGTATAATTTTTCTTGCTCTTTCGAATGTAAAAAAAAAAAAGTGTAGCTGCCGAAATGTGTAAGGATATAGCGGAGTCGAACGAGGTACTTTAGCTATTGTAATCTATAGCTATATTGACTTCAGCTATTATAATTATTGTTGATATAAATTTGAAGTAGAATCGTAAAAAGTTTCATGAAAACCAACAAAAAAAAAAGTTGAAATACTGGTGCATCAGACTGGGAATTTGTACATTACTGTCTCTTAAGAAGCTCGAATCCAACTTTGAGATCTGACATTTTATTATCATATAAATAAGATCTTTATGCAAGGATCTCCAAAATTTGTAGAATATTGACCGTGTAGTTTTTTCGTAATGTGATTCAGAAGTTGACCATTTCCATAAGAACAAAGCATTGCGTGTATGAATTCACACGTTCCGGAGGCAGCATTTACAAACTTTTCGTATGGACACAACCAACTTTGAACTTTGGAAAGTCTGCATTAGGAAGTTTGGTCACGGTAGATCATGTAAAAAATATGAAATGCGAATTTAACCGTATTGTTTTGACGTTAAACGAACACAAAGCTTATCTTTACGATGAGAATGACGAGTCGCGACGTAAGATTTCGAAGTAAGAACCAACAGCTGATGTCTTCAAAAAGTCGAACATATGTTTAAAACATAAAACGACTGTTCCTTTCATTACTTTAAATCCATAGCTTTAATTTCCAATAATTCCTATGTGTTTTCATGCTAATTTCAATTGAATTTAATCGATTGAGTATCGTGTTGGATTACAAGTGCCCGACAGTGATTCCAGAGTCGTTGATTATCTCATATTTCGATTTGGAATTAATTAATTTTTAAATGTTGTAAATGTTTTTGAACAAATGTAGACACAAGAGTGGTTGTCGAAAATAAAGATACCAATTGAGGGCAATTCGGGAGAGCTGCAGTCAGATTTATTTCAAACACATGTTTGACTTCAAAGTAATAGTCGTATTCCCTTGACATACGAGGCTAATCGTTGTATCAACATTTCCAGTTGTTTTATGGATGTATACGTATGAGTTCACGTCATTCGTATCAGCCGCTCGTCCCGTTAGTTTCATTCTGACGTAATTGCAGGTCAGAGAGGTCCATTCGTTATCGTCACAGAAATCAACGTTGAACAAGTTGAATTTTTTTCTCTTTTTTGGTGCACGTGCACACATAGTCATCATCGTCGTCGTCGTCGTAAATAAGGAAGCGCGTACAATGTTTATAAATTTTAAGGATCTATTTTTCGAGTACGCTCTTTATTTCCCTCATCGATCTCATCTCATTTCCACTATCTTTCTGCCTTTACTAAACCTCTCTGATAACGAGATGCGTATAACTCTATGGCTCTCGTCTCCTATAGCCTGTGGGATTTCCTATATCATTTAATTCCGTTTTGCGACATTCATGTCGAGGCTCTGCGCTCGGTACTCAACACTATATATATAAGTATATAGATACTGCATAGTAAATATATAAATACAGTATTTTATATAGGAACCTAGGCTCGTGTATATAGGTACGTCATATATATACATATATATATATCGATAGTGAGTCGATTGAATAGGATGTGACCCCGATTCGAGAGCGGCAGAGGTGGATTACCCGAATCCAACCAGCACCACGACGAGAGCAACTATCGTTCTCCTTCCTCAAATTCTAAATGTATATAGGAACTCGTCTTTCCTTCTTTACTTCTTTTCTCTTTTTTTTTTATCGACTTCAACCTTTTTCGATATCCTGCTACTTCTATTACATACATTTCGTTTTCCTTATTCATTTTTTACGTTCTTTTTTTTCAGCACTCAATACTCTCAATAGCAGCTGATCCTTTTTTGATTAGTCAACCCCGTTTACGTAATGGCTATTCATCTTTTGCTCTCTGTAAGAACTCGCAGTTTTGCTCGCAGTTCCGTCGTTACCGCGAGGCGCGAAGTGACGTCAGCAGTAATTACGACAAACATTTGATTGGTATTGGCAATTTGTATGATTTAGTTCCAATTACCAATTACTTCCCTTCTATAAACAACTGGTTTGTTCTTGATACCGGTGAACTACTTCTAGAGGGAAATGACGCCATTGTTTAACACGATAATTGCATGTGACCTGAAATGCACGCTCGAAAGAACGTGCATTTATCGTTGAATTTATTCAATATATAACAAGTAAACAGTGAAATATTGTGAATAGATGGTTTTCATTTGTTCGAGTATTGCGCTAAATACTTGGTAATCCTCGTTATTGCAAATACAAAATGTCACACATTTAAGCGTATCCCATATATAATTTTACATCCAGGATCTCACCGAACTGATTGGTTTCACCGACTAACCGGTGCTGAGCTGAGATTGTTATCTCAATTGGTAACTATTACAAACGGTATTTTACGAAGGATATCGAAGTTACTTCAATCAATCGAGTAGTTGACGCTATATTAACTATTCTAGTCGAAATCTATTTATTAGCTTTCCCAACTTCCTTTATCTTTCAGCGTATACATAACGCTAAACACAGGACACGTACAATACGTGTGCCGAATTATATTATTTAAGTTAACTTTAGTCGTTTTGGAGAACAATAGTGACAAAGGAAAAGCGTTTATATACAGCTGATACCCGAGTAGAAAATCTACAGCGTTTCATACGACGCGAATCAGACACTGTTAAGGCCTTGCACGTAGAAGAATGATTAGTCGAGAGAAGAAACTTTCAAATGCTTGGGGGGGTATGTTAGTTGCGGGACACATTAAATTTATTACTGCAATTACCACTAAGCACTTTCCTCAACCATTTTTAGTTAGTTGAGACGAATAGTACGTATAAATAACTTGAATGGAGGAGGTTACCATTCGAGTTAGTATTCCGTTTTTAATGCTCATTTGAACTCACAACACGCGCGTTCTCATTCAACCTTTAATTCGGTTGGTTTTTAGTTAGATCTTCGTTGGATTTGTGTAGAATCAGACAAATGGTTGATTTGTGCTAAAAATCAATCTCAAACGAATCAACCGAATTCCAACCGTCATATAGCAGAGGCAAAATTTCGATTAACGTTTGATTTTACTGGAACTAACCGAGTTTTAGCAATCGTATAGCAAAGCTCAGAATTGGATTGACGATTGGTTTTACTAGAACCAACCGAGTTCCCAGTCAGACATAGCAGAACGGTTGGAATTCGGTTGGTTTTTAGCACAAATAAATCAGTTGGAATTGGGTTGGTAAAAAGTTGGACAAGTCCGCAAGGGAACAATATTAGTCGTAATCACGATCCGTGAGTTAATCCAAATAAAAATGCAGTAGTTGCTGCACACATGATGAATGATATACACGAATAATCACTTGATTCTCGCAACTTCTAAGTGAGATGTTGTTATCAATGGAATTAATCCCAGTAGCCAATCGACAATGAATCAACTGCGAACAGCGTCGATTGCACATCGTGTGCTTTGAAAAGTTGCGTGTGTTCTGCGTGAAGATCTTCTTCAATGATATTTAATGTTTGTTCGTCGATACATTGTGAATGGATAAATTTCATAATTATTGTTTCTATTGTGATAAAAAAAAGGACAAATAATAATTTATATCACGCGAAGAGTGTGCGTGCTGTCCTTACCTCAATTTTTCGGAAATTATTTGATTAAATATACAAATTTGATTGGTTTTACTACCAATCGGGATGATGGCTAGGTTATGATTACGGTTTACGTAACCACCGAAACGAAGCAACGAAAGTTGGTTCTCATCGATAATTTTTTTTATATCATATACAACTATGTGGGATGATTCGTAGCAATCATTTACTTAGTAAAACTGTAGAAAAAAATTTCTTTCGCCGTCCGATAGATAGCCTTGACATATGTAAACCGTAAAAATTTCAACTTATTCTGATCATTACTTTGTCTATGGCACTCTTCCAAAGTTGTCAGCTGACATTGTCTGTCAACAAGAGATAAAATTGAGTATCACGCAGTGATAAAATTTCTTCATTTCAAAGGAAAAAAGACTCAGGAAATAAAAGATGAGTCAGACTCTGTATACGGTGGAGCCTCCCCTTCATTTACAACGGTCAAACATTGGATGGCCGAGTACAAACGTGGTCGTACGAGCATTTTAGACGAGGAACGTTGGTCGATTTATGTCATAGATCATCATAGATAAACTGTGATGGAAGATCGTTGATTGACTGTTAAGGATATTGCTGAGGCTTGTGGGATATCATCCGAACGGGTGCACAAGATTTTACATCAAGATTTGGATATGAGAAAATTATCCGCGCGCTGGGTGCCGTGCTTGTTGTCGATCGACCAAAAGCGCGTACGGACGGACATTTCACGTGATTAGTCTGTATCAAATAAATCCAGCGGAATTTTTGCGGCGAATGATAACAGTCGATGAAAGCTGGGTACACCACCATACGTCTGAGATCAAACAACAATCAATGTAGTGGATTGCGGTGGGGAAATCAATTCCGAAGAAGGCAAAGGTCGTTCTCTCTGCAGGAAAAGTAGCAGCGACAGTTTTTTGGGATAGCCGTGTAATAATTCTTATCGATTACCTTGCAAAGGGTGAAACAATCAATGGACGGTACTACGCTGCATTGCTGGATAAATTGAAGGCCACGATTAAGAAAAAAACGTCCGCATTTGGCCAAGAAAAAAAATCTGTTTCACTAGGGTAACGCTCGGATTCACACGTGCATGGTCGCAAAGTCAAAATTGAACGAATCGAAGTTTGAATTGCATCCACACTCACCCTATTCGCCAGATCTAGCTCCGAGCGACTTTATCCTGTTTCCTAATTTGAAAAAATGTCTCGGAGGAAAAAATATAAGTCAAATGCTGAGCTGGAAAACGTTGTAAACCAGTATTTTTCAGGTTTAGACAATCAATTTTTTTCTGACGGTTTAAAATGATGGGAGAAACGTTGGACCAAATGTATCGAATTGCAGGGAAACTACATCGAGAAATAAATTTTCTTTTGCTTCGAAATATGTATTTTTCTTAAAAAGGCCGAAAAAGTTTCAAATAGCCCTAGTACTTCCACACGTAAAGCTTTCTCTCTGTGTTTTCGAAGACATATCTTGCATGATAGTGCCTTAACAGTGGTTACTTCTTACTGGATGTAACGCTACAGTTTTTCTACCCGGGTAATACGTAAAACTCACTCTGACAGGGCCTTAGCAGTACTTGATACTCGCTGGTTTTAACCCTACAGTTTTTCTACCCGGGTAACATATAAAACTCATCCTGAAACGGCCTTAGCAGTGCCTGATACCGAATGTAACGCTATAGTTTTTCTTCCTGGGTTATACGTAAAACTCACTTTGGCAGGGCCTCAGTAGTATTTGATACTCGCCAGATGTAACACTATAGTTTTTCTACCCGGGTAACACATAAAACTCACCTTGATAGGGCCTTAGCAGTGCCTGATACTTACCGGATGTAATGCTGCAGTTTTTCTACCCAGGTAACATGGAAACTCATCCCAGCTCCTATTTTTTTAGCTCTCAGCGCAATTGGGAGTTCAAATAGTTATGAGAGCGTACGAGATTAAAATCAAAGCGAAGATGCAATCCAATAAACGTGAAAGCAATGTCGGTATAGGAGAGAGAACACGATACCGTGTAAAAGCTTGACTATGATGCTATCTTGGCGGGGATATTCGTGTTGTTTGCAGCTCTCCGGAGAGAGATAGTAACTCGAGGAACTTGGAATGAACTTAACTCTCGAGAGGGCAATCGACGCGAGCGGGACAAGTTAGCCATACGGTTCGCACACGGGAACGCCGAACACCGTGAGATTAACTTTGATAGGGGACTATAGCCCCTTTGTTCTTTACCGTTTTTACCTACCGTGCATTACCTTTTTCTCATCTAAGTTAAGACCTGCTTTTCTTACAGATTTTTTTTTACGTAGACTTTATTTCAAATTGTCTCGTGTAAAAAAGCTTTGATAGACATAATTTAAATATTACGCGATAGACGCGAGTAGGGTTTGTAAAATGCAACGAGTCTATAGGGTGTTCAATAAGTTAAACACTGTAGTCTCGTATCATGTCCGTCTCATTCGCATCAACGTTAACAACTGTCGTACTTTTCCCGTACCTTTTGGTTATGCCTCGATACATCGTTAGAATTCTAGTTCGTTCGAAACACATGTCACGTCCTGTTTTAAGAATATCCGCCAATCGCATTGCCAAAAATCAAACGCTACACATCAATAATAACGGATACAAATAAACAATGTTAAAACTTCAATGTTAAAATAAACCCCGCGTAGTGTTCATATGAATCCACACTGACGACCGGTGTTAATGGCCAATGTACAATAGCTAGTGTCAAATTGTCTTATAACCTCAAAACGTTAAACATATTTTACTTGACAATAAGTGAATAAAATTCAATGACATTTTAGGATGTCATTCCTTTCATAATTTTGCATTAATTGCTAACAATTTATTGATTTTCATCTACTCATCCCGAATATAAATGTGTTTAAAGTTTCGAGGTGGAGTCGAATAATTTTAATGCAATACAACAACGTGAAAAGTGTTACTATACCACCAAATCTGTCAACACTGATCAATTATCCAAACCACGGTAGTACATACAAGTCTGCCAACGAAGTAGAATTTCAAGAGTGGGAGTAAGCGCTCTTGTTGTCCAAGTTTTGTAATACCTCTTGCCATCATTGCGCGTCGCCACCTGTACAGGGATATTCATTTCCACTTACCCCTCACCATCGCCTATAGTTTTGTAGAAACAAATAACGTTTAAACACTCTTGTTAAAACTCAATTTCGTATTTCAATCAACACATCAGGCTACATGATTCATTGCATGACCGCAGATATAAGAACGTTAAATTGTGTTACGGGCTTAGGAATGTGCTAATAGTAGGGCAAATTTTCGATAGACGATTATTTATATAACTTTTTTAATGCCTTAAGATTTATGATGTAAGTTAGTTCGTTATTTGGAAGTAAAAGCTTGACCTTGAAGGTATTAGATGCTTTTATGGCCTCGTAACACCACTTATCCTTGATTTCGTTAAATATCTCATCATCGCACTATCACAAGCTACATCAGTTAACCTTGGTTGGGAGGGAGGGGGGGGGGGGTTTATAATATATGTTGCAACCATCTTGTTCGTGGTGGTGCTATCGCCAGGCAAGGAAACTGCGTACGTGTCAGAGAGAATATTCACGGTTAGTGTCGCTCGAGTAGGTGCTCAACGAAACTCGGATGGTTTTCAGCGAGAACCTGGCATACATGTACCAGGCTCTTGCTCGTTGCCCGCGGAGCTTGAGACTTAGATGGAGCTTCTAGGTAGTTGGCACTTCTAATAGATAGATATCATAAACCTGTCGAGATCATAAACGATGTATATATGTATATAAATGATTGTATATATACATATAACGCTGCGTATCTTGTAGATAATGTCTACAGCAACGCATGCACATTATGTATATATAAACTAATAAAATACAAGCGTAAGATGGAGGGGAATTGGTAATGATTCGAGGATTATGAACGTTCAGATAAATCTATTTATTACTTGCCACATCAATATTTTTCTAACGAATGTAATTCTTTAATTATTTGAAATTATAACCTCTAATCACAATTAGCTGCCATATTGGTTTTTCTATAATGCAGAAATGTTATTGGCTGTATACAATGAGGACCAATCGGAACTCAATAGCCCAGTGGCGCCACTAAAGCTGATTGATTGTCGCTCGATGACCCAGGGTTGTGATTCGTGGATTTCAAACTACCGCTTCGAGTTATCTGGCTTCGTGTGGCTCTCATTGTACATTGTTCTATAAATATATTTCTCGAAAAAAAATTTTGCAGCGGATGTCGATTAGTTAATATTTTATTCGGCTGATACAGTTACCGAGGAAAAAAAATCAACGAATAGTGTCACAAGTTGACTTTATGGTTGACTCGGTGACTTATTGACATGATCCTAGACCTGGTGGTTCATTTATGGTAGACTCACGGTTCATTCGCGATGATGCAGGTAGATTTGTCGTACATTTTGTGAAAACTGCCCATCGATCTTCTCAACATCGGTAGATTTATCTCGAATTCGTAGTGTACCGATGTCCAAGTTCGTGATAAATATATCCGTGTCGAGGAGATTGATGGGAACTTTAGAATAAATTCGTCAAATGAACCCTAAGCGTACCATAAGCGGTATGTGGACCATAAGTGTACAATCGTACAAGTGGGTTAACTTTATTGATTGATCAACTGTAGAATTTTTTTTGACAATTGTCTTTCCCTAATTATCTAAACAAATAACATAAGTTGCCACAAATCTCAAATCAATGAATATAATTTGATCGAATTTAATGCAGACAGATTTTATAAAGCCCGTAAATCTGCTTTCACATGGACATTGTTTCTTTAAAAAGTTGTATATTTCCAGAATATGTTCTTGCATCGTTGATTAACAATGAATTCCAGTACCAGGGTCAATGATTTAAACAATCTCGGACGAGTACAACGTAGATTCCATTTACGTAATCTTTAGAAGGTCGGGTTAGCGAACGGACCTAGTTTAACAGAGAAAATACAAAATAATATCCCTCGTAATATACATGGTCGTAAGCTCCCAGACGTCCTTGGACCGTCAGACGTGACATATACAAGTTGGGAAAACAAACGAGAGAAAGGAAGAACGAAGTGAGCGTGGCATTGTTTCGGTTAATGAGAGACGGCGTATCGTAAGCTATGCGAGAGAAGGCCACGAAGCTGCAAGACAATGAAGCTCCGTCAGTAAGAAATTTAATTACACCGGACGTATATACACGCGAACGTATCCATGGCTTTTCTGCTCATTGTCATTGCCGCCTGTCTATAGGGAAATGGATATTCAAATGAAGAACGAAGCCTAAGCTCTATTTGCGCAAGTGACAGACAATATAATTCACTACATCCCTTTAGTTATAAATTCAGACGAATTTTTGCTCTTGCTTAACATGTAAATAATAAAAACAAAACTCCAGGAACTTGTGTACAATATACAATTTTCTAAATGCCATATGTTGGCTGGATTTATTAATGTAAACGCGATGAATAAGGTTCACCAAAATAATCTGAACTTGTAACGAATACAAACGGAAAAAATGATTTGACAAAAATTATCATTTATCCGATGATACCTGCTCATCCTATAGCTTGAGATAATGTTGTCACCCATCAGCAAGTACGAAATTTAATGATATGTCTTACCATATATGGGATTTTTCACGTTACTTCAGAACTATCTGGATTTACAACGTCTGTGCCAATTAGGTCATAGACCTTACGCGTTTTCGTTTACGAGCAAATGTGTTGTCATGGACGATATTTCGGCAACTCTGAGTCGAATTATGATTTAAAAAAAAAGGGATTGTATTTTGTGTGACAAGGGACGAACCATCCGCCCCCTTCATTGAATAAAAAAGTAAATTTTTGTTGAATTAAAATCATAACATTTCAAATTTAGCCGTTTTCATATTTCTCAATTACTTTTACGCCCTTTCTCGTTACTTTCCACTGTACTTATTTCTTTTTTTTTCTTCTTATTTTATTATTCTAACGAAATCTCGGTGTCAACACAAATGGCTGTTGCTTCAACCGAACTGAACATAGCTGCTTATCGGGTTATAGTTCGCGATGTCGGCACTGTTATCGTTTGCGTTCTGCAAAACAGGGGCGAAAGTGAATAGAAAATCTCCCAAGGGATAAAAGTGAAGCAAATGTGGACTGCGCATGTACGAATTTAGATTTTCAATACTGCCATCAAATTGACCACTTTGATCCCGCAAAACTGTCAAACAAAACGCGACGTTTAATGCACGCGTGACAAAAAATTCTTGGCTCTATTTTCAGGATCATTCAAGGAAATTTCTCGACTCATTTTTTATTCTTAAATTGATTTTTGGATAATATTTTTGGTATACGCTTTTTTCAAAAGCGTCTTATTCTCTTGTTCCATGTTATTCGAACTGCATTCTGCATGCTACCTTCGTAGGACATGTAACATTGAACTTTGATCCGAAGCACAGAGTTCAACCGAACTTATATATCCTCCATGCATAAGTAGAATTGAAAAAGCTCATTATACGCATCACCGAAAACCCTCACACTGTCCAGGTATCCTGGCTGAGACACTGCTAGACAACTTTTATAGCGACGTCAATATAGTACAACGTCTACAAGGAAAGCAGTTGCTCGATTATCGGAGCTAAATTCCGTACAACGAAAGACGACGAAGGCAAATCTTGCTCGTCCCGACCTAAGGATCCTTTCTTCTCATCTCACTCTCTTATAGCTGCAATGTTGTTATCCAATCTCTTTTATCTTTATCTTCGTATTTTACTTATTTTTCTACTTTTCCTCTGTCTCTGGTTACACAAAGGGAAATGGGAAGCGGGATACCTCAGCGCTTCCAAATATCTCGATTCAGATTACGTCGAGCGTGTCATCCGATGGCAACGGGGAAAACGGGATGAAAGGGAGAATTGAAAGAAGATGAAAGAGCAAGAATTCAAGGGGCGCCGAGGGGTCACTTTGTTCGTGATTTAATCCGGTGTGTTCCGATCGCGATTTTTTTGTTCTTATTCAATCGAAATTCATTCATATCCAATGGAAATAGATAGTCACGTAAGCGTTCGTTGGAAATTTTATTCGACGAATTCTAGACGGAGTTGGTAAATATAAATATATTTCGCGCGATATTTCACGTGGTGACGAAACCTCTGATCGTCACCAATGATCGATTGACTCGAGGGAAAAGAACTCTCCTGTAGTAGTTGTACGCGTAATCTCGTATAACTTTGACGAATGGTTGAAAATATGAAATAAAAATTCTCTGGGGTTAGAACTGGAATAAATGTGGAAATAGGGAAGATTATGCCTGGAATTTTATATAAGGTGTCAGGTAAGTAAAATACTTTCGAAGTGTTTACGAAGGGAATTTCGTGACAGACATTTATTGGACACAAAATGTCACTGAACCGATGTCACACGATGTTCCGTTTACATCGTTCATAGTTCTTTAGTTCCTGATAATTTTTAGCAACAGTTCGTTTTAGAAAAATTCGTAATCGTCGAATCGATACAGTGACTTCTCGTTGCATATAGTTTCTTGAAAAGACGTTAAATCGCATAGGTCTCAATGAGATTTATAGTTCTATAGTAGAAACAATAATATGTCTGCAGTTAAATCATTTGAAAATGTTTATTTATGAATTTTTCTTAGAGATTCACATTTAATCAGCCCAGCTGCACGAACGTGAAATACGCTGTATCGAAAGAATTAGTTCTCGACTTGTTCATTAAATAACACACGATATTTATAGTTTTGCTATCGATATGCGAGGGTAAATCTGGCAAGTGGCTATCTATAAATAATTATTAACAATTATTATTAAGTTGCCCATATTACAGTGATGCTATTGTTGCTAGATCTTTTGATGATATTCGAGTACAGTTTTGACCACTAAACATGTTTAAATAATTATAAACGTTCTATTATCAGCATGTCAATCATATTATAGTGATATGCTATTGTTATATGATAAGGTGTTGTCTCGTTTAAGGACTCACACAATAATTCTAGATCTTGTGATGATATTGAAGCATGAGAGATTATCAATCGCCAGGATTATGCTTAATTATCATCAGGGAAAGTACGACTATTGTATGAGGTATCGAACAAGCACAGAACTCGTCATAGAACAAGAGCATATCACTGTAGTATGGGTGACATGCTGATAATAATTGTTCATAATTATTCAGACACGGTAAGTGATCAGAATGATGCTTTAATATCATATTATATCAAAGGATCGTTCTCCTGACTAAGGAGGCCTAGGACTTTTGAGTTAATGCTCCGAATTAACCGAGAACTCATGAGAGAACCATAGCATATCCCTATAGTACGAATGATATACTGATAATAGTAGTTTGTAATTATTCTGACATGGTAAGTGATCAGAACGATACTTTAATGTCATACGATATTAAAGAATCGTTCTCCTGACTCAGGAGGCCTAGGACTATTGAGTTAACTATTAAGACTATTAAGACCCCGAACTAACCGAGAACTCGTCATAGAACAATAGAATATCACTATAGTATGAATGATATACCGATAAGTGTTCATAATGATTCAGACATGGTCAGTGGACAGAACGATACTTTAATATCATCAGGAGGCCTACAACAGTTTAGTAAGGTCTCGAACTAAGTAAGATAATCATTTTTTATAATTATTCAGAGGTAGTCAGTAATCAGAACTATGTATGAATATCATCAAGAGATCCAGTAAACGCAAACAACTATTATTGAAAATTATCAAACACAATAGAACTATGTTGAATGTGAATATAAAACGACTTTTTATTTTTTATTCATGCTGTAATTAATCGATGTCGATCATTACCGATAATTAATGATGCTGATATGCTGATAAATAATATCTCTGCCAATTCACGAACATTAAGCTGTGCCGTATATCGCTATATATATTTTTTTTTCATCCCAAAACGATTTGTCTTAAGGACTCGAGATTTTTTCTTGTATTTATTTTTTAACTATAATAACCCTCTTAGTCTGCTAAGGTAGCAATCATTGAAACTGGGCCACTCTAGATAGGAATAAGATAAGTTGACATCTATAGGTCCTCAAATTAATGGGAAAAAGTTCATAAAATTCACAATAAAGATGAGAAAAAAGTGTCTGCATGGTGTATTATACGATATGACTAAGTTGAATAAACAGATGAATGAATAATGACAAGAAAAATAGCAAAACTCGTGGAAGACGAAGTAAAAGAATAAAAGTATAAGAATAAGAAGTGAAGGAGTGCAGAAACCAAGAGCGAGGGAGAGAGAGAGTAAGAGTGAGATAGGAGCGGGTGCTATGCAGCTGATGTAGGGAGTGAAACAAGGATAAAAGGTGACCCAGTTCCCAAAGGGTGGCTTCGAGTGGGCGATGCCCCGGTGTTCACTGGTTCCTGGCCCAGTATGACCTGATTTACCCTGGTCTTGCACCCCTTTCCGCTTTACTCCCGCTAACTATTCCTCGCTCTCTCCTTTTCCACCACCACCACCACCACCATCACCATCATCTCATCCCATCTTTTCAACAGCATCGGATTGTCCTCGCCCACACGATAAAAGCGCACAAGCCGATGGATTTTCCCACGAAACCAGGATCACCAGATGTACTAATATCTCACGTATTCTCGAGTCGCATGAACTGACGTCTGATAAAATATGCCAGTCTCACGTAAACTTATCTATATTTAGCAGGACAGACGGGTAGATGGAAAGTGGCTCGGAGGTTGTAACAAGGGAATGTTAGCAGGGAAACGGCGTACTCGTGAAATTCTTAGAAAATATAATGATGCATGACATCGTCTTCTCTATAGACTTTCTTCTCTGATAGACGTGTTGCCAGGCAACACTCCGCATCAAATGAAAACGCCCGAGTTACATCAGACATTCCAGCAGTGCTGTTCTTCAGCGCGGTCTTCCTCAGAATTGACTCGTAAAATTATTTCATTGCATGGGAGTAAATCTTCTATACGACCTTTCCCAAAGGAGTTCTACCGACTGGGTGACTCATATATTTAATATAATTCTATTAAAATATTTGTCAAGATGCAATCTTGCTTGAAGCAGATACACTGCACTATTGAGGGAACACGTTGGTACTACAATTTTCAATTTTTCTTACTCGTATAATATATTCAAAACAGTATCTGAGATATCAAAATTAATTCGATGATTTTTTTCTAAAAATCTTTGCAGTGATTGTACCTGATGTTAACATCAATTATTATTTTTCTCTAATTATTTTTTATCCAGAGGTAACTTTAATAAAATACTCAGTGCAGTAGTATCGACAGATACGCAGTGATAAAGCTTTTTACCTCGCAAAGGGCTTTCACACAGTGACTATAACACTTGCATTACTGTGTATTGTTTTTTTTTGTCGCAATTATTTTACGTAACAATGAGAGAAGCGTAGAGAAAGAGAATTTTTATATACATTACTGCGACGTTTATGCGAAACACGAAAGAGAGAGAGAGAGAGAGACAGAGAAAGAGCTCCCTCCCTCTGATAAACGCGAAGAGACGCGAGACTAAAGAAATGGAATTCAACGAGGCAACACTCCTTTACTCCGTCTATTTCTTTCGTTACAGGTATATTGGTTTACACATCTCGTTTTATCCGGCTGTCATAAAGAAATGAGAAAGAAATGTTTTACAGACGTTAAGCGACACGATCGTAGAAATAAGAGGAAGCATTTTTTTTTTTTTTTTTACTATTTTCCGGGTCTTGTAACGGCGAGGAAACTGCGTGTTTCTATTTCCGCCCGGGAATCCAACGAGGTATAAAACGGTGCAGCGCAGTATATCGCAAACGGTGACTCAAGGGTGAAGCGTGTTGGCCCGAGGACCGTAAAGGCACCGGTGAATGACGTTGAATCGTTATTTTCCCTTTATTACTAAAAGCCGCAACCCGTTGAAGATGAAGGATACAAGAATTTTTAGTACGTGTTCTATATGTATAGATAACGATAGAATTTCATAGATAACACGTGCGTCTATTCGACCAACTAAAGACGGAGAGATGAGCCAAGAGGTTCTATGCGCTACGACTGCAAAATCGTTTACTTCTTTATTACTCTCTCTCTCTCTCTCTCTCTCTCTCTGTATTATAAAAATACTTTGACGGTACTGCCGCCGCGTAGAATAATCGAGAAATATTTCTGGAGTCTGAGAGATTCGAAAGCTGTAATTTTCCAAGTTCTTTGGGTTCTTAAGGTTGTCCTATACGGCGACGACGACATATTTTTATAATGTGTAACGTAATGTGTAGCGCCACAGGGAGTTGGCGCGCAAAGTGCGCAGTTAGGCTATCGTCGTAAGTAGTTCGTAAGCATCGAATCATTGAAAATTTCGACAAGGATATTTATTTGTTTGGAAGCTCTTTGAATATTTAATATTATTAAAATATACTTGATACGTGTTGCTGTGGTCAATCAATAATATAAAAAAGGTGATCGCTGCGGCAATGTATGGACAAAGGTTAGCCCGATACGTTGACGTTGTAAACGGAGGTATTTTCTCATTTACACGATGTTCTTTATTTTTAATAATCTTTATTATCTGTTGCGTATTCGATCGTTGATTCCTCGTGACATATTCAACAGTTTTGGGCTTGACCGATTTGAAATATATACCCGCGGTCAACCACCATCGCTATACATTCGATACAGACGCATACTTTCACAAATCTTTCCTTCTAGAACGACTCTCGTAGTTGGGAGATAATTTCTTGTATATAAACATAACAATTAGAATTAAAGTTTCATAAGAGAATCCACAAAAAGGAACGAATATTTAAAAAAAGAAGATTTTTTCGTCGGGGGCATGTAACTAAAAATCTCGTGTTAACCTTTGGCCATACATTGCTACAGCGACCATCTTCCTTCTGTCATTAAAATATAATTATGTGAATAATAAGAAATATTTAAAATTGACAGCGGTAATGTCTTGGGTAGAGCAGGATGATTAATAAATAATATTGCGCCCATGAAAGGTGTTGTAAAAGCCTTCATTTACCGAAATTGCCTCCCAAATAATTCATTCACGAGTGTTATCGTGCTACGTACATTTATCATTAAATCCGCAGTTCTGTTGCTCGCCGGTAATTTCTATTATAAATTATATTTAACCTTCATTATAAAGAATTTCTTGGAAAGCTTCTCGGTAAAATAATTTAGCAATTACTGATATTTTTCATCCAGTCATTCCATTTCGTGTAAAGAATGTCTAACGAGAGCACGATATGTTTCTCGATTAATGACCGAGCGTACGTGAAACCACTGTATACGTACTGATGCTTCGTAAGTACATAGTATCAGTACAGTATGATTGATGTAACATGTATACATAGACTATCTTATGTATACATGCTACATACTATTGTTCGGAGTATAGTTAGTTTTTCAAAAAGTTTGTTATACCGTTCATGTTACGGAAAGTTAACCAATTGAGCTCTGAGCGTATCATCAAATTATTCGGCGAATATTTCAGCCGTCGAGCGATGTAAGTACCGGTATGTACGGTCATTGTTCCGTGACGTTCGTTAAAAACTGTTTCAACTTCGTATTTCGAGGAAAATTTACATATTTTATACGAAACGTTGAAATTATATTTGCTATGTTAATGTTAGATACGGTAAAAAAGCTCAATGAACGTTTGGCAAACGGTTCTCTCGTATAAGTGAAGAGTACCATCATGTTTGTTTCGTTCAATACTTAATTAAGGGTAATAAGTGAAGAAAAAAACGTGACTCACCAATGAATTCAATAACTCTTTCAGTATTTTGATTTTTTTTTTTAAACCTTTGATATTTTTAATGCTGGCTTTTAACTATCAACTAGAATTTTATCATTTTATTACGTCAATATTTCTTCTGATCTACACTCGAGCTTTTAAAGGGTCCGTAAATATCGACGACACTGAATAAAAGTAAAAACTCTCTTGGTTGTATACCTTCATGCTTCGTTTATTTAACGAAGTACTTGGTACATTGTTAAATAAACAGCGTAGAAATTCCTGAATTTTTGAGGTCCCTTAAAAAAAAAAACTAAAACTCCTTCTTGTATCCCACTTTAATGTGTTTTTAATAAAGTTTCGAACCCTTTTAAAATTAGTCAATAAAAACGTGTTCCAATTGCGCCGGAATTATCATATCCGTATGAAAAATAATATTGATTCAATTGATTACAATAGTTCGTGATACCGCGGGGAGTGAATAAATGCAATGAAATTGAATAAAAGGTAAACAGTCTCTCCATTTCTATGTAATTTTACGGAGTTCATAAGTTAAATTTGCTCATACAGTGTTAAACGAGAACAATTGGATTGTAAAAATGTTTAAAATAATAATTTAATAATGTTTTCTGCTGGATGAATATCTCGATAATTGAACCGGATAAGAGAAATAATTCTTTCGAGAAACTATCGTTATTCATACGATCAAATTTTATAAAAAGTACTTGACGTTTTCAAATTCTATCGGCAAATATAAAAGAATAGCTACTACACCGCACACATAAAAACTTCTCAACGAGATGTAAATACAAAATATAATTTCCAATTATGTAAAGCATTAAATGTTACTTTGACAGTAAATGCTGTTTTATTTAAAGAATTTTTTAAAACAGTATCCTGATAATAATTTTTACACACAATAGTGTGAAACCAAATTGATCAATGAATTCGTAAAAATGACAGATAAAAAATTGTAGAATTGATAATTGGATCATCCGTTAAATTAATGAAAATTGTTGTGTTTCTTTGATACTAAATTCAGAACCATATTATCAATTTTTGGATATATATTGTAAGCTTTTAAATTATAATAAGCAGCGCTAGAAACGATGCTTGTTGCTATACGCTTCACGTAGACAACTAACGCAGTTAATACCACGAATAGGGCCTATATTTGTAATCAATTATTCCGGCATCCCTTCAGCTTCCTCGTCATTAATAAGTAACGAGTATATTCAGCGAAATTCGAGGTGAAAATGTAGAAGGATGCGCGTTGAGGGTTCGAAGCGAGAGTCGGATGGGAGCGCGAGTGATGCAGGTGATGGGTTTGCGACGAAATTACATGACCCAGTATTCCCGTTAACTCCGATGTACTGTATAGTAGAATTGAAAGAGGGAGCGGGTTGGCGGTGGCGCCGACGAGGGCTTAGGGAGAAAACGAGAGAGGTTCGTTGACGAGAGGGGTACTACGGGTACCAGTCGACAGCGTACATAACAGATGTATATATATAGCGATGATCGAAAGGGCCGAAGGTCACCGAGTGCACGTCCTGATTTCGCGGTGGCAGAAGGCGTAGACAGCGCGGGTCTCGTACACTTGGTTAAATCGTCCTGCAGGCAGAATTCGAACGATTCAGCAGCTTCGACTCTGATACAAGAGGTAAAACGAGAAAAGCGGCGCAAGGGTTGAGAGAACGAGGGTAGCAAGGGTACTGCGAGGGAGTCACGGACTAATTTCGAGGACTTTAGTCGCGAAGAGTCTCGCTGTACCACCGAGTGGAGTCGCTTCCCTTCTTCTGCCTCTTTGGATCATGCTCGCTCCCTCTCTTTCTTTCTCTCTCTCTCTCTCTCTCTCTCTCTCTCTCTCTCTCTCTCTCTCTCTCTCTCTTCCTCTCTTCTTTCGCTATTCATTCGGGTCAAATTAATTCGCCGTCACGCGTTTAATCCAGGTGAACCTAATAAAATGAAGCTCAACGAAAATCCTCTCGGGTTATAAAGGTACGATATGTACCGCATACGAGGACTACCTATATCAACTGTATGAGAGATTTTCATGCCCTAAAGTTTCTAGACTCCTACTGCATTTACAGAAATGACATTCGTATATACGTTGGTAGAAGATATTCTATTTTAAATTAAGCTGACCGCTGTTTTTCGTTATATAAATCTTCTCGAGCTGAAACCAGTTAAACTTATTCTATGGAGTTGATAAGAGACATGACATTACAATGGACTCTGTAGTGTCCGGGATACGACATTGACGTACTAAATAAAATAATAATCCAACCGTAATGAGTTTTGTCATCGATATTATTTGACTAAGAAATCGCTATGGTTTGTTCCACGATATTTTATACAATGGGGTTAGTATGACCGTCCCACGATACCTTTGTCCCTGGACTGCAAGCTTTACCTGAAATACGTACCCAACGATACATTTCATAGTCTATCACGGTTTATTAAAACGCCAAATTCAATTACGGATTTTTAATTTGATAAGTCTCACGTGTGTTCGTGTTTCAAACGGATGTTCAAGAGAGAAATGTGATGATAGAGGCTCAGAACCAATGGTTTTATATTGACGTTACTGTGGATCGAGTGCGCGCCTTTAACAATACAGTAAACACAAGTGCGTTAGTACAATACGTTTTATCCGTAGTGATTTTTATCAAACGTTGAAGCTCTTTTCGTGTGCTATCATACTCATGTGCGTTGCATCAATGCACGTAGGTGTGTTGTTTCAATATAACTGAGAGCAACAATGTACGAAAAAGTGTTGTTTCAACGCGTGTTAAATTGTGCCGATCGATCGGTTGATTAGATTTACCGACACTTTGGTAGCTGTAACCGATGATAGGTAATCGAAATTGCACTCTTTTATCTGTTGAAACAACGGCATTGTCCTTTCGATTAATTAATTCGTGTTACACGCGTTGGACGTAACGCATTCCGGTTAATATGTTTTCGATAAAAATCAATCGTCCGCGTTGAAAACAGATCTCGTTATCGTTAATAATCCGATTATATAATTGCGGGATTGGTACGACTCCGAGTAGGTATGTTACACAACAAGAGCTTTTCCAGTTGGTCGATTACTCGAGTTGAGCTTTAAATTGTTCATGTCGCGTGGCTACGACGATACCCAGAGAAATATTCACTTAAATCGATAGTTGAATGAAATAAAGGGTGATTTTTTAAGAGCTTGAGAACTTTTTTTTAAAAAAAAACGCATAAAATTTGCAAAATCTCATCGGTTCTTTATTTGAAACGTTAGATTGGTCCATGACATTTACTTTTTGAAGATAATTTCATTTAAATGTTGACCGCGGCTGCGTCTTAGGTGGTCCATTCGGAAAGTCCAATTTTGGGCAACTTTTTCGAGCATTTCGGCCGGAATAGCCCGAATTTCTTCGGAAATGTTGTCTTCCAAAACTGGAATAGTTGCTGGCTTATTTCTGTAGACTTTAGACTTGACGTAGCCCCACAAAAAATAGTCTAAAGGCGTCAAATCGCATGATCTTGGTGGCCAACTTACCGGGCCATTTCTTGAGATGAATTGTTCTCCGAAGTTTTCGCTCAAAATGGCCATAGAATCGCGAGCTGTGTGGCATGTAGCGCCATCTTGTTGAAACCACATGTCAACTAAGTTCAGTTCTTCCATTTTTGGCAACAAAAAGTTTGTTAGCATCGAACGATAGCGATCGCCATTCACCGTAACGTTGCGTCCAACAGCATCTTTGAAAAAATACGGTCCAATGATTCCACCAGCGTACAAACCACACCAAACAGTGCATTTTTCGGGATGCATGGGCAGTTCTTGAACGGCTTCTGGTTGCTCTTCACTCCAAATGCGGCAATTTTGCCTATTTACGTAGCCATTCAACCAGAAATGAGCCTCATCGCTGAACAAAATTTGTCGATAAAAAAGCGGATTTTCTGCCAACTTTTCTAGGGCCCATTCGCGGTCAACATTTAAATGAAATTATCTTCAAAAAGTAAATGTCATGGACCAATCTAACGTTTCAAATAAAGAACCGATGAGATTTTGCAAATTTTATGCGTTTTTTTTTAAAAAAAAGTTCTCAAGCTCTTAAAAAATCACCCTTTATTAACTCGCGCTCTATGATAAATTCCCTTAGAGTACAGAGAGTCATTGAGTGTACATGAAATACTTAATAAATAAACTAAGCACATCCGAGTAGAATTACGATTAATATAATATTCGCATCGCGAATTACGTTTGAAAAATGTATTAATTTCCTTCCGGCCTGGTACATAAAAAAATGCGATAGGCAAATTAAGCTTATTTCAAGAATATGTTTCTCTGTACCGAATCACTGAGGTGAACGGGAAATCAATTGTTTCGTATATGAACCCGAGAGCTGGGGATGGAAAGCAATGGGGACTCTCCATTAGATGGTACATTTTCTCGAAAACACAATAGAGTTTCTGCTGCAACTCCTGCTGCTGCTGCTGCTGTTGTTGAGACCGGTTCACTTACTGTAAACACAGCAAATAGAATACTAATACTACGACTGCTGCTAGTGATGTAGACTACGTAGGTTTCTGGAGAATACGACAGGCAGTAGAAACCTTCGGTTTACACGTCATGGACCGAGAACAAAGCTAACCAGCAGCCAGTGCATTCTGTTTAGTCTTGCGATGCAGGTTCTATGGTGGACGTATACCGGATGATGCATATATACGAGAGATGCATGTCGCTAATTTGCATAGCCGAGCTACGGATGACTGAAACGGGAGAGAGAGAGAGAGGACAAAATCGTTCGCTTTCAGAATCCAAGAAGGCGTTAACTAAATAAAAGCGCGAGAGAAAGAGATAATGATGCGCTTGCACTGTCAACAGCATTAAAAATACCACTATTTCATTGGGAGAACGATTTAGCAAAATTAACTAAATCTACGGTTGCAGATGGTGAATTGAATATTTAGTTAATTGTACAAAATCAGTTTTGATCCATTAAATAGTTCATTGAACCATTGCGCAGGTTGCTCGAATGATTTAACATTGAATCAATTATGACTAAACATTGAATCGATTAACTCAATATTATATATTATTATATTCTATATTATATATTATTATTAATCTACTATATACTACGATAATGGGGTTTTTATGGATCTTTAGAATAGATGACGTGAACGAAGGACCTTTCGTATAGACGGGAACGATATTATTGAGGTTAAGAAGGTTGATATACAATCATGAAAATTATTGATTGATTAGATCAGAGTTTGATTGCATTGCGATAAGGGAAAAATCTTTAATAAATCAACCAATATTGAAGATGCTAAGAACATTAATTTTGTATATTAATAATATCAAAAGGTTATTTGCAAATTAGTTTAAAATAAAAAAATGCTTAACAACTTTTTGGATAACTTTATTTGTTGTCTTATGAAATGAATTTGTAGATTTTTTAAAATAAATATGATTTTTTAAAGTAATTCATCATAATTGTGATCATAATTTAAAAAATTTCTCGTTGTATTTTATTCCGTGTCCAGCGTGGACAGTGTTATCAGAAGAATTCGATCAGTGCTCATTTTGTTCCTCGATGTTGAAAGCATAAGGATGAATATGCGGATAAGGAGGATGACGACGACGATGACGACGACGACACGATGATGTCGCACGTAATTCGATTTCCGTGCTGTGACGATGGTCCCACCCACACTCTCTCAGCGCATCCTTGCGAATCCCTTCGAGACTTTTTGCGATACAAGCTATTTATATCCCGGCGATCCCTCGCTATCTATGGCGTTGTTATTTATTGTCGTACTTATTGTCATCCCCACCGAAATACATCTGATCGTTGCGTCGATAGCCTGACGCAGAAAATGTCCCAATAGACGTTTATCATCGTATTATAAGTCGACTCTAGTGACACATATTCACGAAGTAGAACTAGTTACATGCGCACACACCTTAAATGAGGTTTAAGCGTTGAGTTAATTTAGTAATTCTCGTATACGAGGATAGGAGCACGAGGCATAAATTTTATGAAAATGTTTGTTATGGGTAATTTCGTGCTGTGACGATTGTCCCACACACGATCTCTCAGCGAATCCTCGCGAATCCTTTAGAGAGTTTTTACGTTACAAACTATCTATATCACGGCAATCCATCGCTACCTATGGCGTTGTTTTTTGTTGTCGTTCTTATCGTCATCCCCACCGAAATACATCTGAACGCTGCGTCGATAGCCTGACGCAGAAAATGTCCCAATAGACGTTTATCATCGTATTATAAGTCGACTCTAGTGACACATATTCACGAAGTAGAACTAGTTACATGCGCACACACCTTAAATGAGGTTTAAGCGTTGAGTTAATTTAGTAATTCTCGTATACGAGGATAGGAGCACGAGGCATAAATTTCATGAAAATGTTTGTTATGGGTAATTTCGTGCTGTGACGATTGTCCCACACACGATCTCTCAGCGAATCCTCGCGAATCCTTTAGAGAGTTTTTACGTTACAAACTATCTATATCACGGCAATCCATCGCTACCTATGGCGTTGTTTTTTGTTGTCGTTCTTATCGTCATCCCCACCGAAATACATCTGAACGCTGCGTCGATAGCCTGACGCAGAAAATGTCCCAATAGACGTTTATCATCGTATTATAAGTCGACTCTAGTGACACATATTCACGAAGTAGAACTAGTTACATGCGCACACACCTTAAATGAGGTTTAAGCGTTGAGTTAATTTAGTAATTCTCGTATACGAGGATAGGAGCACGAGGCATAAATTTCATGAAAATGTTTGTTATGGGTAATTTCGTGCTGTGACGATTGTCCCACACACGATCTCTCAGCGAATCCTCGCGAATCCTTTAGAGAGTTTTTACGTTACAAACTATCTATATCACGGCAATCCATCGCTACCTATGGCGTTGTTTTATGTTGTCGTTCTTATCGTCATCCCCACCGAAATACATCTGAACGCTGCGACGATCGTCTTAAGCAGAAATTGTCCCAATAGACGTTTACCATCGTATTATAAGTCGACTCTAGTGACATATATTCACGAAGTAGAACTAGTTACATGCGCACACACCTTAAATGAGGTTTAAGCGTTGAGTTAATTTAGCAATTTTCGTATACGAGGATAGGAGCACGGGGTATAAATTTCATGAAAATCTTTGTTATGGGTAATTTCGTTCCTCATTCCGAATTTCGTGCTGTGACGATTGTCCCACCCACGATCTCTCAGCGCATCCTCGCGAAACTCTTAGAGAGTTTTTACGTTACAAGCTACCTATATCCCGGCAATCCCTCGCTACCTATGGCGTTGCTTTTTGTTGTTCTTATCGTCATCTCTACCGAAATACATCTGAACGCTGCGACGATCGCCTGAAGCAGAAAATGTCTCAATAGATTTTTGCATTGCATTAAAAGTCTACTCTAGTGACACATATTCATGAAATAGAACAAGTTACATGCGCACATACCTTAAATGAAGTTCACGCATTGAGTTCATTCAGCGATTATCGTATACGATGATAGAAGCACGGGGCACAAGGTAATTTTTTCACACAAATTGTTTCATTCATGTTTTTAGTTCGTATACAAACATTACTTCGATACAACTATATATAAACCATGGAATTGAATGAGCAATCACCCCCCGAACATCGAAAAACTCTTTATCCAATTAACTCAACTGCTGAATTAAATCGTTCGGAGTATTCAACTTCTGAAAATAATTAGCTTCAGAACTTTCAGAATGAAAATAGAGCGAAGTAGTTTAAAAGTTTTGCTCTCATTCTATTTGATATCAATCGGCGGTTCTTAGCTTTTTTTATACTTTTATTATTCTTAAGTTTTCGATGTTAAGGCTTATTCCCAATATTGATAAAGAATTGCGTTAAAAAATTTTTAAAATGCGACCTAACTCAATTATTTATAACATATTCAACGTAATTGTTTGTTAATTTTCTAATTGTGTACAGAAAATGTCTAAATAGGCATTTGGCATCGTATTATAAATCTACTCTAGTGACACATAATCACGAAGTAGAACAAGTTACATACACACGCATCTTATAGGAGATTTACGTGTTGAATTAATTCAACGATTATCGTATACACTGATAGAAGCACGGGGCACAAGTTAATTTTGACGCACAAATTGTTTCACTCGTGTTTTTAGTTCGTATATAATTATAACTTCGATACAACAATGTATAAATCATGGAACTGAATGAGCAGCACTCTCAAACGTCGAAAAACTCGTTATCCAATTAACTCAACTGGTGAATTTAATTGTTCGGAGTATTCAACTTCCGAAGCTAATTAGCTTCAAAGCTTTCATAATGATAATCAAACGAAAGAGTTTAAAAGTTTTGCACTCATTCTGTTCAATATCAATCAGCGGTTCTTAAGATTTCCGATACTTTTATTATTCTTAAATTTTCGATGTTACGATAAACTTTTCCAAAACTTTTTAGCCACTAAAGTTTTATTTCAAATATTAAAAAAAGAATTGCATTAAAAATAAAAAATTGCGATTCAACTCAATTATTTATAACGTTATTAACGTAATTTTTTGGTTTCCTTTTTTAATTGATTGCAGAATATGCCTAACGAAAACGCACCAATCTGTGGCTGCTATCTGGAAACACCAAAATCTCGTAACGGCATAAGTTCGACACCATCCACGGCTCTATCGACGCGAAATCTTACGATACTTATACCAAAATCATCATCAAAAAGTTCAAGCAGGGGAGACGGAAGGGGTTTCAAGAAGCAGCAGCATCACGATGATCATGGGAGGCATCAAGGACCAAAAACAAGAATGCCAGATAGCGGAAGCACGAGTTCCGTTGCCGAACAAATGAACGGAGCTTCGCATCACACGAGTAACAACGGTAACAAACAGGAAAAGAGGTTGAACGCATCGAGAAGAACGCGGAGCGCCGAACGATCGGATTCTCATTATACTTACATAGGTAAATAGTTCTTCAATGATATAATATTCCGGTTGAAAGAAACGTGGTAAAAAGTATTCGTATGCGCTTTAGTATGAAATTTTTCTCAAGCCCTATGCGAGACATTTGACAACGTTTAGTGTCGTTACCCGAATTATTTTGTATCAACGTTTATATATTTCTATGACGCGTTACAGATTCGGGTTCGAGCGTTCTAGGAGGTGGAATTCGAGAAAACACGATACCGGAAGCTCTGTACTCAACCGTCCAGGAAACAACGTCGAACACGGTCTCCAGCGTGAACGGAGATTCGGTGTCGAACAGCAATCAAGCAAACACGTTAAACCGTGGCCAAGTGGTTTACGCTATTCCATCAATGACTTCTCCACCACCGACGTACGATGTAGCTATAGCGAAGACTTGCCAGGTAAATCTAAGACACGTTAACGATAAAAAATAGTAAAATCTCAAATCTCTGTGCATGGATAAAGGAACGTTATCACCGCAAGAGCACTTTTGTATTATAATTATCTATCGTAACATACTAAAAAGTATGGAACAATGCCAGAAGAGTCGTAGCAAGTGTCCGTAATATAGTAATGCACATCGAATGCGAAGCTGCGGATCGTCGTTATGAATTATTTAGACTCTGCGATTGTATCGGACGATGGGAGATTGTAAATCGTCGTCGTCTCGTTCCCATCTCGAAGTTCTTCGCCTACCTTTTTCCAACGGTAAAGTCTAAAAATACTATTCTGCCGGAAGTCGCGACATCGTCGACGACGAAGAGCCACTTTAAATGTTCGCTATGGTACCCACACTCCGAGAATCTCCGTGATAGCGCGAGAGTGCGCTCGTCTGTTCGGTAGAGGAAACAGAGCTATATAGTGTTTGACGAATTTTCGTGAGCGAGAAACGTCCATATAAACAGCTAGAAGTCTCGCTAGCACTTGGAAAACTTGAGATATATGTTGCGTACACTTCCTCGGCGCCGAGCGGTACATAAATTTTCTGAAGAACCGAGGTTAGCCTCTCATCTTTCGTACAGCATCACCTAATACTCAAAAGCTCGCGGGAGAGAGAGAGAGAGAGAGAGAGAGAGAGAGAGAGAGAGAGAGAGAGAGAGAGAGAGAGAGAGAGACGAAGAGAGATAACAGAGAGAAGCTGACGTGCGGTACCTAAAACTTTGTGGTTCAACCTCGACCGCAGCGCAGCCACAGCATCAACCACCGACTAGCGTACAGTACTTACCTTGTGTTCTGAAGCTTCATTTTAACCTCTTTCTCTTTTTAACGCCTATTTACATTTCATTTCTCCTTGGTTCACCACGGCGCTAGAAGTTGTTCGTAGAAGCAGGAACGCTTCACGACTGATTCTCGTACAGTCATTTTGTTTTTTATACGAGGCACGATAACGGGAAAGCGAAGTCAAATATCTTCTCACCATCGTTTGCGACTCATTTCTATACCAAACCCATTTGCGCCAATGACTTTTCCGCAATACTATTAATTGAAAACTCGTGAATTCGGAAAATTTGTCATTCTACTGACAATTGGAATAGGTTAGAGCTACAAAGTTTAGGGAAGAAAAAAAAGCTTCTGCTTACACAGTTTAAATTTGCTTAAACTTTGTGACAATTAACTCTGCTGATGGCTCAAATAAATTTTATACTTTTTCAAATAGTAAATATATTTTGATGAATTTATTCCTCGCGAGGCGATTGCGAGGATATGGCTTTTTAGAGCAATGCCCATGGGTTTTCGTTAAACCTGAATCCGAGAAGACGCTATGTGATACCCGGACAACAGCACCAGCTTATCACTCAACGTCGCTCGCGAGGAAACTCGAGGCTCGGCGAAAAAAAAAGTGATGGGAAAAAGGAGAGAGAATATTTCGTGACAACGCAACCATCTCCGGAGGATAAATTGTGGAGCACAAAAATCCAAAAATATTATACGGAGCGATTCAGAATTGAAACATTTCACGTTATCACGATTCTTCCGGATGATAAAATTATTAATTCTACGTGACATTTCTGTGAAAAATTCATTTTTTATTGATAATGAAAAACTATTGGAACACAGGCAGTTGAAGATTATGTAGGATATTTCAAATCTTAGTTAAAATGCTGGACGTTTAATTTACCATTGATTTTAGGAGTCAACATTATTTTGTAGAATTTACATAGATATAGCGTCTATGTTCGGTCGTCAGGATGAACATTTTGCGAAATGCAACTCAGGGTGCGAGATACGCGATCGCGATTCTGACAATGACATAGACAGTTGAGGATTATGTAGGATATTTGTAATCTTAGTTAAAATTCTAGACTCAAGCGTTTAATTTACCATTGATTTTAGGGGCCAACATTATTTTGTAGAATTTACATAGATATAGCATCTATGTTCGGTCGTTAGGATGAACATTTTGCGAAATGTAACTCAGGGTGCGAGATACGCGATCGCGATTTTATGCGCGGGAACGAGATGCGTAATTTAAATTCAGCATTTGCGAATGACAAATAAAAAAAATTGAGTAAGCAACGAGCTTCGATAATTTTTTTAACATAGAAACTATGAAAATAATTACGCCACGACCCGGGTTCAAACCGGGAATACCCAGAATTGTACAAAGATATTATCAATTACGCCACCGTGCTATTTTGTAGCTTTTGAAAACTCCCCATTCTGGTGTATTTTTATTCCACAGAATACCATGAACGTTTAATCGTGTCAATTGTAACGTGTAAAGATATCGTTGTTTTGAAAAAAATGAACTTTTCAAAAATGCGGTTCTTCGTTTCGTTCTTTTATGTTTTCAAGATGACAACTGTTTCTGGAACATCCCGTACGTCCTTCTTATTCGTACACTGTATACTATATAGAACTATGTATGCCAGTACCTTTGTTTTCATCGATCCGAGAGAAGGTTTACTCACGCTATTTGAACTGGGTTTGTCCAAGCGTTGTTTGCCGTGCAATTCGCTCCTCCGGAGGTTAACCGGCTTGTTGTTTCACGGGGATTGTACGCGTCATACTCTTGTTCTTCTTGTTAAGTTTGCGGGTTTAACTCTGTCTTCAGATTCGTATACACGTAGACACTTGGGTGCTACGGTATTATCCTTTTTGTTTTGTAGAGAAAGTCTTGCTTTTGAGAAAATACATTTTTTCCCAGATTTTAATGTCACTTAAAATATACGGAATTATGGAAAAATCGTACTTAAAAAAATTATGCCCGGTGCTTGTGCGTGTCTCAGGGATAATTGAAAATCCAATCATCTATAACTAGGGAAAGGCAAGTAGTATCGGGCTTAAAATTTGCTCGCAAGTACGACAGTCACTATCCTTTCAACGTACATAATTTAGTTGAAAATCTGTACGGTCATTGGAGTTTTATAAGATTTTTCATTTTTAATGCAAGATGATGTAAACACGGTAACTTGAATAAATTGCAAGTTATCGGGCTGTAAAAGAGATTTGAAGTCTAAGGCGTGTAAATCGGGCTGTGAAGAGATAAAAAGATAATTTGAGTCTAAGGTTAGTTGGTATTGCATTTGGGTAGAATTGGCAAAGCGATTAATAACATTTTTGATATTATTTTTTAAAATATGTACAGTACATTTAACTTTTGTAACTAGAGAACAATTTGAACTATTCACCACTTACTATACTAAGTACAGTAGCAGTATACGATTTCAACGTGACAAAGTTGATTAATTTTTGTACGACCTGAAGAAACCTCGCTTTTAGAAATATAATTGAAAGCTTTTAATTTTCTCTGTTCCATAATGTTGGTCTTTCTTCATCATAGAAGGGCAAAACAAATATCAACATTTTGAGTAAAATTACACGATTACTTCCTTACACGTAGAAGAGAGCAGGCCGAATGGCGCCGTAGGTCACAGTATGTCGATGATAATCAAACTTGAGTGACTTTTTGTGCAAAAATATAAAAAATGGTACCTCACTTGAGGTCTAGCAGAATAAATAGCTACTTTACTGCTTGCATTAATTTCTGTTCAGATGTCAGTGAAGTACAATTAGCCAATATGTACTAATTACTGTTAACGTTATTGCGATATATCGTTAATTACGGGAGTATCGATAAAACATCAAACAACGGAATAATTTAATTGAAAAACATTATAAAAATAAAGCATTATTCTCTGTTGGATGATCCTGCTTCATGTTTTGCATCAATGAACTTATTGTATCCACTTGTATAACGCATTGTACCGTACTCTAGTGGGGTTCGAGAAATTTGTGGCGGTGGCCAATCGTAGTGAACGTGATGAACCGCACGATGAGCTATTTTATTTCATTGCAGCTTCACTGCGTGCCTAAAGGATCATAAAAATCAACCGTGTATTAATTTTTTTGATACTGCGATGCTAGGGAAAGTTCACACTCGTATTGATAAAAACTGGTTCATCGTGACCCACTTTCCCCAATTTAATAAAATTGGAAATAATGAAATTACGCCGTCGTCAGGGACACTGATGCATATGTCGCTTAAAAAAAAACCAAACACGGGGTTTCTAACCCATAATTACTTTGGTAATTGGAAAGAGACATCAATGAGTGTTCTCCATTAAGTAAAATACGACAATTGAAACAAAAATTATAAATCGCCGAAGAAATTAAAAAAATGAAAATACGAAAATATGTTATTTAGCTATTTTTGCAAAACGTGGTTTACCAAGTATTGTTTCATTATCAAGGGGAGGCGAAACACTGGCTCGACCGCATCTAATTTTCGGAACACACTTTATCGTTCTACACTGAACAGAATTGAATGATATTCGACCGGTAAACTGCAAGAACGTGAATCTCCCGGGTGACCAACGTGGAATTGTTAAAAATGAAATAAAAAATTACAGATTAACTATCCGTAGTTTTATCTGTAATCGAATATAAAAATAAAAAATTGTATAAATTCTCGACTGCAAAAAAACTATAATAAACAGGACTTTTGTTTTAGGAAAGTTTTCTTATAAAAATAAATGTAAAAAGGATGAAATAACTTCCAATGTCCAATGTTTAGTTAACTTAATATTTAAATTATAATAATTCTTTTATCGCTGTCACGATTCTGACGGAGACTTCGGAGACGTCTTCTTTTGCGTTACGAAACGTTCATAGCGAATATAATTGTTCTTTTAAATTCCAGACGCCAACTTGATATGTAAAAGACGGTTGCGTTGTTCAGGAGACGTCTCCCGACTGTCGTGTTAGCGGTAAATGAATAATTATAATTTTAATATGAAGTTAACTAAAATGACATCGAAAGTTATTTAATCATTTTTACATTTATGTTTATAAGAAAAATTTTCAAGGCTAAAGTCCTCTTTATTATAATTTTTTGCAGTCGAAAAAAAAAAAACGCCATTTACCACCTAGAAGCCAACACAAAAGCACAAATGGTACGTAGTTTCCGATTGCGATATGGAAACGAAGAAAGATCTAAACTGTCCACGGGAACTATTGTTGATAACCTGAAAAAATCAATCAGCGTGACATAGCCGATAGCTGTATGAACGGGAGGTGAGATATCCATGAGTGTGAAAGAGATAGAACTAGTATAGTTTCGCCTCACCTGAATTCCGCGAGAGGCGCTGGTAGTAATTCATATAGCTGTCTCTTTCGCACACCAGTAGAGTGAAATGCTATTGTTTACAGTTTTAATTACCCACTGAGTAGGTTTCACCTCCCATTAAGCCGTATTGAGGTTTTGTCTGTCTATAAATTTTTAAGTTAAGCTGTTACTTTGTTATTAGATACATTGTATTTAAAAATGTATCGTTTTAGCAACAAAATACGTGTAATACGTAATTAAACTTCTGGATATGATAAGTAGTTCACCACTTTACCTTTCCAAACGAAAGAAAAGCAGCGAGACGAAAATGGGCAGATAGGTAAAAGCATTTTTAAAATAAACTAGAATTGTAGAATGAACCTCTCTAACTTTTCGTTCGAACGAAATAACTATCGTAGTTACGAGAACGAAGAGGCTGGCCAGGTAACTTTTCAACTTGGGCCATTAAATTTGAAAGTGTAGAAGGTGAAGGAAGAGTGCAGTAACTGGAGTTAAACTATAGCACCAAGTTCACTGTTATATGGGAAGTGAGTATAACGGGGGCGAGAAATTTACGTTTCATTTCCAGCATCGCGGATTATACAAGGGAGATGAGCTCGTGACGTCGTTCGTTGAATCTCCGGATCTAGGAGTCGAGAAGGTAATATAATAGAAACGACGCAAAGCACGAGGCTCTCTTTCTCTCTCTTTCTCTCTCACACATACCAAGTTTGCACAACGCTGGACTTGGTACGGCTTTCGCTGCGCTTGCATAATCGCGGTCATTTCCATTCATGAAGACACTGGCGCGTGCTAGTCTTTCTGTTTAATTTGAGTTACGGTCTCACATCTTCTTAAGCTTTTCCATTGGCGACCGCGAATTCTCCAGGCATCGGTTAACATAAATGGACGAGCGAACGAATAGGGAAATGTGATAGGAAAGAAAACGTTGAAAAGCTGAGATGTTACGTAGCGCAGGATATTGAGATTCAATCGGAGAAAAATACGTGTTTTTGCGTCTAAAATACATTTTGTTTCAAATGTTAGAAACAAATTTTGATTCATAAGATACTTAAAAATTAAGAAAATAAATTTTAGATTTTGCTTTGGCAGTGCAATCAATGGTACGAATAGCATGTTATGAGTATTAAATAAATCTAGACATTGCTTTCTTTTTCCTACCTCATACGGAAAGCTTTGTTGAAGTAAATACAAAAACGTTAAACATTACATTTTTAAAAAATAGTTGTTATTCAATCTAAAGAGAAGCGCCTAAGGATAACCACTGAGGTTGGTGATTGTTGCATCGTAGTAGTAACAATTCGAAAGCTAAATGCCCATATTACCGATAACGTTACCAATTCCTAGTCAGAATCTCTCCGCACCGATCACCATAGTCAGCTTTACTCCCCATTGATCGACAAACAGCCAATAGCGCAGCGATACTGGTTCGATCAGGAATTCAGACACTTCTGCATCCTTTTGTATCCGTATCGCCTCACACAATCAGAGCGATCGGTATGTTCTTTGTACGTTCAGTAAATAGAGGAATTTACCTTATATCGTTAAGCTTTGCGCAAACCGCGGAGTTGGAGATTCGCTCGTTCAGACGAAGAGTACTTCGACTCTGTGTCAATGTGAGATCTTGCAACAAGCTCTCAACCTTATCTCAACCGATCTCTTATCCTTCCATCCATCCCGTGAAATTTTCTCGAGTGAAAAGCAACAACGATGCGCGCGATTCTGGAAAGCGTTTCATCAAATTTCCTTGAAGCGATCAGATAATAAAACCGAAAGCTCATGGATCGTTTCTATATAGATGATCCACATTATAGCTATGCAACTTATATATAGCATATACGTACTTCACGGTAGATATATATACTTCGCTTCCGACTTTGCGCTAGTTGACCGCGCACGTTGCAACCGGGCGTTATCGGATAAGCGCCAGAACCCGTCCACTCAGCCAATCGTCATTGTCGCCTTTCGCGGTCTCTCGATCGCAGCCAAATTGAATTTACCCTCCACACATCCAACAGATAGACACAGACAGAGAGAAGAAGAGAAGGTAGAAGGTTCGTGGTTTCCTTTTTCACCGACAGCTAGTTTTTTTCATCGTATAATCATCCCGGTTACCAGTCCTCCTAACTCTCGCTCTGACTGATTTCCTATATTTGTTCGTTGAACCAAATCCGCTGGTAGAAGTTGAGTACGACCCTCGGGAAGGACGAGCTATTCCGAATCTCATCTCACGATTAAAATTCGTAGTATGGAGCGAGCGAGTGAGATAAACGTATAGTAAAACAAAGAAACGATAATTAATTCTGAATTGATCGATAGAAAAATATTCTGCCTACTCCGGTCTCGGTTTTTCCACTGACAGTCAATTAATGAAACAATGAGAAGGAATAATCGATTTTGTGCTTAATAAGCGTGCAATAGAAGTTGTTGCAGGGATAGAATAAAATTGAGAATGGAAGTATAAAGAGGAACAAAAGAAAAGTAAAGTGGAAAATGTGATTTTATCGATATACCTACGGTGGGCTTAACCAGATCTATCCATGCATATCGAGAACAATTGATAGATTCAATAAAATCACGTATCCAAGTTGAACTGCCCGTAGTTTTATCTGAAAAAAAAAAATCTTCTGTGACCGTGTAATCATAATTGACTTTTCCCTGAAAATTCGAGAATGCGAGAACAATTTCTGTAGGGAATAGAATCACGTTTCGAAGTTAAGCTACATATATTTTTATCAGAGGAAAAAAACCTGCTATGACTCTTCGCGTAACTAGAATTTCACTTTTTTTTCCTGAGAATTTAAGCTAATTCAAATTCAAATTCACAAATTCCCTTAGCTGTATGTGATATAATTATTTTATTTGCATATTCAAAAAATGTTCCACAGGGTCTATAATTACATTGTAGATGAACATAGTTGTACAGGAACAATAATAATAAAGTTATTTGTTATATATAACGTAAACCTAAGTTTACGTTAATGTTAAGTTAAATTTACGTGAACAATTACGTTTACAAATAATGTAAACTTAGGTTTACGTTATTTGTCAACATTGTGCTTAAAATAAAAATATTTCCACATGAATTATTTTATGAATTTTAATTCATTGTAAAATACAATCTTTCTCTATAATTTAACGATTGGTATCATGTTATTTTTACAGCAAATAAAAAATACGTAATTTACACTATTTCCTTGGTCGGTAATACTTTTTATAAATATCTTGAATTTCCCCTAACTGTAAATGATATAAACTGAAAAGTTTATATTATAAAATCGATTGCTTTGTGTTCTACAATCGAACAATTCGATACCTAGTCTCCATGATACACGATAATCATCGTGTAACGTTAAGGTGGTGCAATTTTCAAATATCGATATTACACTTCAATGCAATGTAGAGTATTGTAGAGTATAAAATCACGTTTCGAAGTTGAGCTGCATGTATTTTTATGAGAGAATAAAAAACCTGCTGTAACTCTTCGTATAACCAGAAATTACTTTTTTACTGAACATTCAAGAATCCCCTTAACTTTAGGTACTAGTAATACAATTATTTTTATTTGCATATTGAAATAATATTCTACAGGGTCTGTAATCACAATGTAGATGCACGTAGTCGTATACGAACAATAATAATCCATGTAGAAATATTTTTATTTTAAGTACAATGTTGACAAATAATTAAAACTTTACGAATATTTACTCACTGTAAAATGTAATCTTTCTCTGCAATTTAACGCTTGGTATCATGTTATTTTTACAGCAAAGAAAATACGTAATATACACTTTTTCTTCATCCGGCAATACTTTTTATAAATATCATTAATTTTTCCCAATTGTAAATGAATTAAATGGAAAAGTCTGTATTGTGATATCGAATACTTTGCATTCCACAGTCGAACAATTCGATATCGAGTGTGCATGACACACGGTAATGATGGTGTAACTTTAGCGTGGTGCAATTTTCTGATACCGATATTACACTTCAATGCAGTGTAGTATTGTATATAACAGACGGTACGCGTACTATAGCAGAGGTAAAATACTTTGGCTTTTCCTGATGGCGAGAACAGTTTCGATTACATTCCCTTGTTTAATTTATAACAAAACGCTCGTGTATCTGAGTTCTCGGCTTCTGGTGTAGACAGACTATCTCCAAACTATTTCGTACACGTATTGTAAATATATAGTTGAGCGATCATTTGTGGTTGGGTTTGGCTAAAGTGAATTCTAGACTGCGGTTATCGGACGAACGTCGAAACAATTTCGAGGAAGATAAAATCAACGATCTCGATAGGAATATCATCTGTCTCAAGGACGATTCGCGTTAAGGAAGTTGATTATTCGTCTGAATAAAACAATAATAATTCTATTTTTCAAGAATGTACGATAAATATCAACTTGTGAGAGTGAATAAAAAAAAAGTGGAATCCTGAACGAAAAGATATTGAATGGCAAAACCACTCGTCGAGTATTCAGAATACTTTTGTGATTTATTACATTTATTTCTTCGAGTGAACTCTTAACGTTGCAACAGAACGAAACCATAAATGTTAAAATATAAATTAAAGAAGAAAGACATTTCTTTATATCGTACATCAAAACGTTACTTAAGAAATAAGTTTAAAAAAATAAGATATACCCAACATTTTAATGAAGATTTCGTCGATATTATTACAGTCGGGATTACCGCCGTCCTACGATGAGTACTTGTGTCACAAATACGCAATGCTCTCGCGTTCGCACACACCACCTCCTCCATGGTCGGATTCTACACACCCGAGAATCCAACAAGCACGACTGGAACATCTCGCGAGTCAACCGGAGCTGAGGGAGTACTTGGCACAGGTGGCTCTTGAGCAGACTTCGTATCATTCGCAACAGCAGCAGCAGCAGCAGCAGCATGGTGTCTCACGGGATTCAGGAAGTCTGTCCAACCATCAGCAGCAGCAGCAGCAGCAGCAGCAGGCCCTGAGGATACAGGCTGCAGCGCTCAGACAGCAACGAGTCCGTGCAATGCCTCCCAGGTGGGTTGGAAAAGACGTCCTGCGGATTACCGTAATGTTTTGCCCTGTACTATTGCATTGACCGAGTGAAACGTGTATTCCGGAGTACCTTGCTGTTTATAACAAGAGAGATGGATCCTGGAATGCTTGGAATTCGTCATTTTTCAACCGTGCTGCGCTTCCTGAGCTAATAATTCATAGTTGTAGCTCATTCGTAACCTTGCCTACTCTCAATATATTCGGTGAAGTCAGGTGTTATCGTGCCCCCGGGAAAGCATCAGAGAGTTTAACACACTAGCGTACATCAATGTTACTCGGTACGATACACCATACAACCTCCGTTATTACGGAGGTATACCCAAAGCCATGGCGACTCTTGAGTTGCCGCATATTAAATTAGCTTCCTAGATGGAGTATATCGACGTCGAGATGCTGTCGCGTCTCTCGGTAGAGCGATAGGAGAAATAATACCTATCGCCTAACACCCGGAAGCTCCTTACGTTAGTGCATGATTGGCGTAGGATACCCCAAGGGCTACTTCAAAATTGGACGGACACGTATCTACTTGAAAGTCATACTTGATTGATCAAGTATACCGGGTAAACTTGCCGATAAGGAAAGTTCCCTCGGGGGCCATTTTGAAGTCGCGGGGGTCAGGTGGCTCTGTACTTATCGGCAGGTTAACTTAGCTAAAGATTATACTTTTAACATTGAATGCAATGGAATATTTTAATGCCACAGATCCCAGAGCGAGAGCCGCGCTCATCAGCAGAGAATCGCCACAATGTACGACGACGCTGCATTTTGTATGGAAACGACAGCGATAACGTCGGCCTTCGAGCACGGTGTAGCGTTCTGCAGCCTCATGTAAAGGGAAGACGAAGCCTTGGATGGCTATCTGAAACGCAACATAAACAGGACCGTTGAGGAGAAATTTCAATCAGCTATACATCATATGCTTCACAGGCTCATGCGCGAAGCTTTGGGCTAAAAGATCGCGTACCTTCTCTCTCGTGTCTCCGATATACGAATTATAATTCGCGATACGAAAATCATTATTATTTAATGATCGAGTCACGACAGCACTCAATCGATAAGCGTGTATCGCTGGTTTTTCTCTGCATCGCGAATCACCCCCGCGATTAAATTATTCGTCGATATGACATCGATGTTGGAGCATTTTCGAACGAAAATCCTGGCTGGTACAGGACTCGTATGTGTAACGGCTGCTCTGTCTTTTTGTTGAAAGCCTTGAGTTTTCTCATTGCATAGTTATTATTATCATCATTATTAATATTATCATCATCACGATTCTTATTATTGTTATCATACACAAAAGCTTTACGCGGCCTCACCCGGCTGGCTCTGTAGGACTTCGACTCACAAATAGGACGGTTGGGAGGTGCTTTAAATTCATTTTGTCTGACTACTCCACCAACCCAAAGATAAACAGTCAGGTCAGTCCAGAATCGTGTGACCTCGATAGCCGGAGGAAACCCAGAAATCCTTCTCCATCCGACCCGCCACTGATTCGTCTGATTCGTTGCCGACCATGCGGTGATGATCATCAAATTGGTGAACAAACGACGATTCCGTCTCACCGAGAACGCCGATTATGAGGCTTCACCATTTATTGTTATTATTATTATTATTATTATTATTATTATCGTTATATTACTCATAGTTTCTACTTGCTTTGTACTCGATCAACGTAGACGCTCCTGCACGCTCCCAGTACATTGCGCTCCCAATACAACTTCCTATAACATTCCATCGAAGATATACAGGATTGACGCCGATTCAATCGCGAATCGTTTACTCGCTTATTCGGCAATAAATCGACATCATCTATCGACTTGTTTCCTCGCGCGAAAGAGGACACACTCGGCACGCGGAATGAAATATCTTTAATGGTACACAATTTGAATTCTTCCCAAAAGCTCTAAGAGCCGAAATATTAAAATGCGAAACCATACGAGAGTTCTTGGAAATAAAAGAAATTTTAGAAATAACATTCAGACACAAACATACTCACTACATTTTAAAAGTTATTATAATCGTAATAACGTTTAACAATAACATCGTCATATGCCGTAAGCGTATTCAAACTTATATATATATATATATATATATATATATATATATACATATGCATATAAGTGAATAAATAAACTTATGTATATGTATATGTACATGTATATATATATATATGGATATTATAAATCAATAAATAACTTGAAAAACAACAACCATACTCGAAATATTTGATATATAGCGATTTACACGTGTAAGGGAAAAAAAAATGTTTTAGATGATCGTTAATTAATAATCGACATAACCATAAAGAGAGAAATGTACTCAAACGTGTCATTATTATAGGAACAGTCCTAGCAAGATACAGAATGAAAAAAAAATATAATTTAACTGTAGATTTTAAGGTCGGTGTGTTAACAATTGTGTTATTCATTTAGTAATAATATTACAACATTAAATATAATTATAGACTGTCACTGTAAGGATACTTCATTGACACATAAATACACTCATACGTGAACAATATTGTCCTACCGACGAACAGATATCGGCAACTATCGTTATTTGAAAAAAAAAAAAAAAAATGTCACGTCAAACGTTTGTTCTTATAATAATTTCGTAAGATTGTTTTCGAAAAATGACCAACGGTTTTTATATCTTTTTGATAAATTATTTTATTTGTTGATTTTGTACCAACGATTCATGATAATAAAATATTTTGGAAGAAATTTAACGCTTGTTACGATCGTTTTTATAATTTTTTTCGTGAAATTTTGATTCAATTGTATTTTAAAATTTGTTATATAGTAAAATATTTATAAACATTGAAAGTATTTTTGTTGGAAAATACTTAATAATATAAATTCTTGAAATAAACATTAGATATTTCTGCTTGAAACTAACGATAGATACTTATATCTGCCAATGAATATTTGAAATGAAATGAAACATATTAAAAAGAAAGCGAAAGAGACTGGAGAGGAAGGTATAACGATTACTCATGTAAATTCGTAATTCCGCCTTTAGCATCTTGCGTTATCGGCTTCTATCGCGGACCATGACTGTGTAAACTTTTTAGAATCTACAATCAAAAGAAAAAAACAAGAAAAAAAAAATAATAAGAACTTACATTATATTATGTCTATTGCTGCGAATTTAGAGATTGAATGTTCTAGATGTGTCACGTCTAAGCGCACACGAAAATTCGTCATTTTAAGTGACGCTTTCGATGATTGGAAAGCAAAATTTTCGGCTGGCGTACGATTTTCGCGCCCAATTATCTCATTTGCCGTATAGAATGTGTGACAAAAAAAAAAGAAAAACGTGAGAATAGAATGTTAGGTCTCAACAGTGATGGACAGTCTGCCGGACTCGATGAAACGAATATAATGAGAAAAGAAAAGAAATAATAAACTAAACACCACACATACCCCAATAATAGAACTGCCAAGAGCGATAAAGTTCTAAAACTATTTAATTCCACGTATAATCGAGATTGAATAACGAATTAAAAGTTTCAAGGTCCGACTGTGTATCAAAAGCGAAGATTTAAAAAACGGGAAGATTGTATTTTTAATTCTTCGAAACGCGGGGCGAGAGAGGGAGAGTAATTTTACTCGTTTCGTTGCATCGACTAAAAAGAACGTTGTACAAGTAAATATTTGCGAGATTATTAATGAAACGAATTACATGTAGTTTGTGACCTGAATTTTTCACGATGCGGGGTAAAAATCAAACGATATTCAGCCGATGATATTTTACGTGTGTTACTATTATTATTGTACGAATAAATAAAAAATTATTTTAATTTAGATGATTGTAAAGTAAATGGGGTACGAGGGAGGGGGATGGGGGCTGTGAGGGAACGTAGATGAGATGTTGGTAACTCGTTCAGGTATATCTAAATGTCAATTCAACGGATAGCGCGGACACTTCGTTGTGTGTGTGTGCAGTGATTCAGAATGAAGATATCGCGTTATCGAATCGATGATGATCGTAAGGCAATTGAAATGTGAGAGCTCAGGCAATCCGGGAATTTATGACGAAGCTTGAAAGCGATACAGACGAGGAACTTGTATTTTTGTATGGAAAACTTTTTGGTAGGAATTGGATATCGAGAGGTGACGTGTTTGTAATCGAGAATGAAGGGAATATGTGTTTAGAATTGTGTATTAATGCCAACGATAAAAGAATTTATCTATGAATGATAAATATTATTATGGTACATATTACTATAAGAATATGGCTACAACTATAATATATATTATAATATAACTATACTATGAACTGTCTGTTGTGTAAATTATGGATGTTTAGAGGACCAAGAAATCTAATAAAATCGATGACTATATAAATTCCCGTTTCGTGTTTCTGTTTCCTTCTTAAAAGTGCCAGAGAGTTTCGAATATGGTTAATTGCACGAGTAATGTTCTCGTTAAATATTAATCCTGAATTCTGTGACCCGCGGCTGGCGCATTATCCAACAATTCGAAGGTGACTTATCCGAAGTTAAATACGAGATCTACTTTACCGACGCAGACTAACTGATCGACAGCAAATGTCGTAGAAACATTAAATCAACTGACGACACTGTAGATCAGGTTTGAACCAAAAGCGGTACGTTATCGATCGTATTGTTACACGTTTATCTTCATTGTCCGCCTTTAAGATAATGTGTGTGAAACATCGTCAGAAACTGTAATCGGTAACAAAAACTGTAATTCAATTTTTCAGAGACGATTTGAGGAAAAACAAAACATATTCGGTTCCACATTGTGGATAGAGAAATTGAATTTGCTTCGGTGCGAAATATTGACTGGATTTCAATAAACTGAATTACTGTTTATGTAACCGATTACAATTTTTGCAGGTGTCTCACGTTATTTTAAGGTGATGTGCTAAACTTCGTCTCTCTATCTCAGATCATTCTACGTGTGAGATAGATAGCAGCACTCTTCTTTCGATAATTTCTCCTTCGCGATTGATATATCGGATAAAGTACGAGAACGATAAACTAGAGAATTGTAAGACGCAGTTTATCGTTCTTCTCTTTTATCCGAAAGGTCAATCGTGAAATTTGCATTGTAATATTTGTTACCGACCGAAAGATAGCGCACGACCTGTTAAGGTAACACGTGATCACTGGTACAAGAATCCGCAAGAACTCCACTCTTCTCACTCTACAAAAATCTCTGGATTCGAAAGAAATGTGTTGAAAGTTTCGAGGTAAACTGTCGGTGTCGAGGGCTTCACCTTAAGATGAAGTGCCATACCACGGTCGGTATCAAAAGCTGTAGTGCTATTTTCTTCTTAAGAGTGTCGAACATTTATAAAATTAAGCAAACAGGATCCTACTGTGGTACTGATAAACACAGTGAGATCTTAATTCTTTTTATTCAGAATTTGTCGGTACGATTGAAAAAAAAAACAAAATCAGAGTTTTTATACCAACCAGGTCAGGCGAGGAGGGAGGGAGGGTTTCATTAAGATAGCATCATAATTACAATTTCCATTGACTGAGATAGCTCAAAATCTCATACAATTTCTCATTCACATATTATTCTCAACAAAACTTCATTTAACGACGAGCGAAATATAAATAGCATGAATGAAACATGTCACGTCTCTGGAGGGGAGGGGGCGTAGACGTCGTTTTGACATACTCGCTGGTGTCGAAGGGTTTCATTCCCAAGTATTCTCACGGGGTTAACCATGAAATTAAAATATCGATCCAAGGGTTCTCATGTTTACGGGGGACAAAGTCGGTACCTCGTGGTTGAGTGAAAGAGAGACGGCACCACGAGGTTCGCTTGAGTGCCAGAGAGAGAGAGAGAGAGAGAGAGCGCGCCAGGTATCACGTGGTAGGTTGTAGGATGAGTGTTTCGCCTCGCCTTAAAAGATGAAGCCTCACGTACTCGTCCGTAAAGGATGCAGATAAGTTTATTACGTTCCCATGTATATCGTGCTGTAAAACTCGGTGATGCGTGCGTATATAAAACCGTAAACTCGTGCGATAATTAGAATTCTATAAGAAATAGTAGAGTCTGCGTAATCGTGTACGGGGAGATGTGTAGCTAGAGGGAGGGAATTCACAGGATTGTAAGAGAAAAGATCACCCTAGGCATCATCATCATCATCAGCAGCAGCCGCGACATCGGCATCGGGATGAAGAGAAGAAGGGAGGATCCGTTTGAACAAATAAAAAACGTGTAGAAGGGGACGCAGAGTTGAGTATTTCTCGCTGTAAGGGGATAAGGTGCACCTGGTATCCGAGGTGGGGCTTGATGAAGTCGGTTCGAGTGGCAGACTGAGTGGCAGTGGGGGACTCTCACCTGGTTGGTTTTTGCGTTCTTAGAGAAAAGGGAGGGGACCCCGCTCGCTGCTCCCTGCCGCGAGAAACCATCAAGCATAAGCTCTTGCGTGAGCGGAAAGGAGAAGAAGCCAGAGAAGAACGGAAGAGCAACGTAACGAAGAGGAAGAGGAAGAATGCTGGAGAACATAAGAAAAAGACCGCTACGGAAGAGAGAAGGTTATGAGAGAGACGAGACCAAGAAGGGGCGTTCCGCATCATAGTTTCTTGTCTTTATCGTGAGATGTCGCCTCGTCGAGTATCCTACAATTTTTCAGGGGTGTGCTCAGAGGAAGCCACGCCCCGTAACGCCCCTTGCCGGCCCTCCGCAGTCTCGTAGGAGCAGAATCGGCTCGACAACCAAGTGGACAGCCAGGCTAGCGGCCGAGACATCAGGTCCGTGGAGGCGCCCGGGCTTCGTATAGTACACGTATATCGAACGCGCGAGCCGCCAAATTTCAACCTGTATTCCGCGAACGCGATATATTAAATTTGTATAGTCGTTGAGTGAAACCATTGGCAAGTGAAAGGTCTGTCACGAGGTTTCGATAGTCGGTGAGTTCTCGGGGTTGCGCGTGTGAAAAAGGGCCTGCGGTGTCCCTTTGTACGAACCGAGTGGAGAACGGAGCTTTCTTCTCGAACTGCGGGGCGCTCGGGCAACCCGCAGTTTTATTACCGAAGAAAAAAAAGAGTGTCAAAGGCCGGGAATCCAGACCGGTCGTGTTGAACTTGGACAGTGAGGAAGGCTGAAGCTTTGGAGTAAAAATGTTACGACGATTGCAAGAAGGAATAATGAGAGTGCGTCGATAGTGCCAGATCCGCCGGTAGGCCGATAACGAAATAAAAAAGCATCGAGCGCTACGCGATAGCTCGTTAATAATAGAATTATAAGTCAATAAATATTAGACCTTAAACGACAATGATAATTCATGAAGAAAATACTGAATTGTGAGACAGTGAAGTATCGGGTCACAAAAAATTTACTCCGTATAGAGTGGACCTACATGGTTCCAGGATAATGATTGGGTAAGCAAAAGCTGCCCCCATTGTAACGTTATCTCGTCTGACAGTTTCAATTTTATATTTCGATGGTGAAAAGATGCCAGGATGAAAATTCGACTGCGTGAGAATCGGGTGATCGTATCAGTGGAGAGGTGAACAGATCGGATACTAAAATCCAAGAAAATTAAGGAAGAGGCGCGTAATAATTATCAGTGCCAAAGAAAGCTCGTAATGGAGCTTGTGGAGCATCGTCGAGGCGTACAGCGTCTGAGCATTGAACACCAGGACCACAAGTCCGATCACAACGTTAATTTACGTGTCAATCGAGGTAGAAGCAGCAGTGTCAAAATCCGCGACAATGATCAGGACATGCTGTCCGATTGTGATAGCGAGACGAGCGAGGTACTGAGCGTCGGGAGCGAGCCGATGCCAACTACCGACGGCTTGGATGTCGACCAGGACGACCTTCGAAGCGGCGAACATTACGATAGCGATGCTGGAACGAATATCGCGACGAGGGGCTTAGACTCCGCTAGGGAACGTCACAACGGTTCTGGCAATGAGAGACTGACGCACGTCGCATCTTCGCCATCCTCGAGATCACCCTCACCATCGCCGTCAAGCTCCGGAAGCTGCAACCCTCCGCAGAGCCCGGTTAGCAATTATTGCGTGACTCCACCTCAGCATCAGCCATCGCCTTCTTCACCCGCAGCCTCATCCGTGAGGTCACCGGCCTCTTCGAGCGCGACAGCCTCGTCTCCTGGTCGGCCAGACGCCCATCAGGAAGCCATCGTGCCGAGGTACCAATCCGCCAGCAGCAGTCTTCTCCATCAAAATCTTCATCAGAATCATCATCAACATCCTCATCAACCGCAACTTTTGCTCTCGAGCGGTCGATACGCTGCAGCGGCGATTGTGTCCACGACGAGAGATTCCGGTGATCTCGGGGATTATCCGTCGGTGGTCGGTGCTTCAACGATTACACGAATACCCGGAATCATCGGACACCACGCTGTTGGATTGACTGCCTCCGGTCACGGAACTTCGACCGTTGCCGATCTCATAGGATACTCGCAACAATCCATCGATCCTAGTCGATTACACGGCAGGCAAGCACCATCGATAAACGTGCCGCTCGTTACGAGACTCTCATTGTCGCCTCCCACGGCGATGACGGTTACGGGGCTTCAAGCTAGCACACCGGGCACGGCGTTTCATTCCGTCGCGGTTGCCGCTGCCGCGGCGGCCGCGGCTGCGGCTGCGGCCGGCAGAGACCCCAGAGAGGCTACTTCTCTTCTAGCGGGACATCCGGGTCATCTTCAACACCTTGGCCACACGATAGCGGCTGTGCAACATCCTTTGCTTCAGCAACAGGCATCCTCTCAGGTGCAACACATTCCCGCATCTACGACGGTCCATCATCATCACCACCATCAACAGCACCTTCACAGTTCGCACCATCGACAAAATTCCAGTCACGGGTCCGCAGGGCAACACAGATTGTCGGTGAGCAAGTTGCTCCAGCATAACAGTCAGGATTCCTCGAGCGCGAGAGAATCCAGTAGTCCAGTTTCTCCGCGAGGAGACGACCATATCCATCACAACCATCATCATCAAGATATTTCGAGAAATAACTCGTCGCCGGGAAACAACAGCTTGCAGAACAGTTCTGGCGTTTCCGCTACAAACAACAACAGCAATCATCATAGGAATAATAACAATAACAACAACAATAACAATATACAACATCAGGGAAGCCTGAAGTTCAGCATAGACAATATACTAAAAGCTGATTTCGGGAGACGTATTACCGATCCGATATCGTTAAAAAAATCAAGACCCAAGAAAGTGGTGCCACGACCGATAGATCTAACGAAAGACTTTTTGGAATCGTCGTCCGAGAGCTCGGAAAGAGGATCCGAAACCTCGACGACTAATCCGTCGCCCGGTATACCCACTACGGGAAACAATACTAACGCCGGAAATACTACTAGCAATAACGTTTCTACCGGTGGCACTACGGCAAGTTCTGCAACGAGCGGTGCATCGACCGAACCTGCTAAACAGATGCTCTGGCCTGCGTGGGTCTACTGCACGAGATACTCCGACAGGCCATCCTCCGGTGAGTTAATGAGAAATAATCGTTTCGTAGTTAACATTGAAAATTCGAACAATTGATTACGAGGCAAATTCAACGAGACCTTATACGCTAACAGGTATAAAATACACACGTCGGAAATTAATGCAAAGTAACGTGAAAGCACGAATGTAAAGTAAAGCTTGAAATATACAAATTAAGTTGAAAATCAAATGCTAGATATGTAAAAAAAAGAGAAATTCGTAGTGGCAACGAATAGATTAGATGCTAATGGTACTCTAATGCAAACGCTATTTATCTATACGCGAAAGAGCTACCTTTTATTACTTCCGCGCATTGTCGAGTGACACGCCCATCCACAGTACGATTTGCATATTTGATTGATAATTCTTGTGATTCGAAATTAGTCAGTAGCAAGTATAAACACGAATGCTCCTCGTCGTCTTATGATTTAGTGCAACTCGACATTGTAGCATTAAGTAGAAATATATTGCTACGTCTACGTGTTTCGTACACGAAGAAAAATGGTTTCTTGGGAGAATAAACTTTTAAATCCTCGGGAGTACGCAGCACACATCAACTTTATTATTAGAATTATCTTTAATTACTTCCCTCGACCATATTTAGTTAGTCGATACGAATATTATACTTAGAAATTACTTCAATAATCGAGGTTACCATTAAAATTAATATTTCATTTTTAATGCTTGTCTCAACTAATCATAATATTCGTCGTAATCACGAACGGTGAATTGACACGAGTAAAAGTGTAATAGTTGCTGTGCACATGATAAGTAATATACACAAATGATAAATTGGTTCTCGCAACTTCTCAGTTGGTTGTCGTTGCCAATCGGCTAGTATCCGGTAACCAATCGACGCTTAATCGACTGCGAATGGCGTCCATTGCACACTCGTGTATTTCGAAGAGTCGCACGTGTTCCACGCGAAGATCTTCTCCAAAGATATTTACTGTTTGTTCGTCGATTATTATTGTTTCTATCGTGATTTTAAAAAAAGACGAATGATAATGTACCAACGAGTACGCGTGGTGTCCTAACCTCATTTTCCGTAAATTAATTGGTAAAGTACCCACTTTCGATTGGTTGTATACTAACCAAACAAGGTGATGGTTAGGTTATGATTACCGTTGAATGACGTAACCACTGAAACCAACTAACGAAAATTGGATTTCATATACAATCATTTTTTAAGCAATCGGTTTTTTTTAAATTGTTTTTTTTTAGTATTCCCACATAAACACATTTTCTCCGTGTACAAGTGTCATCAATGCAACTCGCGTATTTCACGTATTACTGCTTTGAATGCCACCAACTGAGAATTGACTATGTATCTCGTTGTTGTCCTCCTGCACCGAAAGATTACGCCGTGAGATTAAAGTCGAGCGCGACCAGTTTGAACGAGGCTGACAACGATCGCAACGAGCTGATGCGCTCACAAACGACGACGACGACGACGACGACAACTCCTTTCGCGGTTGGCAGTCGAAAATGCATTACCGATATACGTGTTGAAATTGCACCGTACTCGTATCTCTCCTCGATACCTGTAATTATACTAATTAATTCGGCAGAAACTCGTATAAGCATTAACCCTATATGTATATCGTACGATGTCTCTTGGGTATTAATTATTATTAAACGATCTTGTAACGCTGGAAAACGATTTTACCATAAATATACAAATAGATATCAGTGTGTATCGTATCGACCGTTGGGTCAAACAGTGATTATTGCAAGAAGAAAAAAAAAGTTAGAATCAACGACGTGTCGTTTGATAAATCAAGCGGCGATCGCTCGCGAAGACAACGACGACCGGTATCTCTCGACGCACAGCACCCGAGATCCAATGGAATTAAACTTTCGCGGTGAAATAAAGAGACATTAATTTGTGCGCCAGAGCTATATAATAGTTGGAAGCTCTCTGTGGAGAAGCCGGCAAAGTCGACGTGGATATGGCGATAGTGGAAAACCGCTCGAGTGTAGCTCTCTTGATTCGCACCGCGAATGGTAGACGTAATCGGTAGCACGAGACACCCGGCTATACCATTGAAACGAGATAGACAGAGCTCGGTACGGATGATAGCTATTCTGTGCTGTAAAGGTATATTCAACTGTGTTAACGGACGTGTGCGATGATGCCGATACTACGAACGCCGACGGTCTAACTCCCTCGGGATCTATCGATCTTGTTAAGGGAACTTCCTCGGCAATCTTACAACGGTTTTGGAGTACGCTTTTCATAGAATTCCGTTGTAAACTCTTAAAATAATGATCTTTTACATTTAGAGTTTTTTAAAGTGCCTCTTGAATGATATTCTTCGACGTATTATTGCATTTTCAAAAAAAAAGAAAGAAAAAAGAATAATGACAATCTATTAAAAATAATTACAATCGCTACGACTAACTGTGCGATCGTTGAACAATTTAAATTCAATGAAATACGATCATTGAGAAAAATGTGCAACTTAAAAAATTTTAATATCGTGAAAAGACAAATATTTTTTGTCATTTTTTCAATGCAAACGTTAAGCTTTCAAGACGCACGTCTACCAGACTCGATGTGCAAAGTATTTGAAAGATTTTCGAGAAGATAAATTATTGAGACAGCAGGCAAACGCTCGTTCGTCGGTGCGTGGATAAATACGTGGCAGATCACAGGATAGTGTACGCGTGCGTTTTGTAATTATCTCGAAGAGGAATAAAAAAGAAGAAAAAAAAAGTAAAATATCTCAAGAAAAAAGGGAAAGGAGCGATCGCCATGGTCGATGCGGCTACCGACGATTTGCGGTGTAGCTGGTAGCCATAAGGTTTTTGCTGTTATATATTATCTATATATAAATAATCGGTGCGAGCTTCACAGTCCAATTGTGAAACGTGTTTCCGTGTCGATTACCTTAGTCGGTGATGCTTGTTCCGGCTACTCGAGGAGCGGAGACGCCAGCATGAGAAACGATTAATTATAGCCGATCGCAGAATTGGAGAGAAACCGATCGCTCCGCTTCTGCTGTTAGCGTTGGTCACGCGAAATAATTAACCCAGACTGCGTCTAAGAAATACAGAAAATTACGTATTTCCGGAACTCTTCTTCCTCGACACGATTTCCTGTGTCATATAAAAGATCTTCTCTACCGAAGTATTTTCGATAGATCGCGTACATACATCTTGTACACAAGAGCTACCGTGTACGGAAAAGATATCCGGGCTTAAGCTTGAGCTTTTATTTCTAAAAACGTGTAAACGTTTTGCCTGCGATAAATTAATCCCTCTTGTAGTCTTCACTTTCTCACGAGCAAATTTTCCATCGTTTAAATACTTACTCGTGGCTCGTACTCACTGTCTCGTTGCTCTCGACCACATTCGTTTCGATATATCGGTATGTGCACCATACTATTGCGGGGAGACCCAGTTCAACTCGCGAGAAGCACATGCACACATCAGAGCTGAGTGCGATGCTCTGGAATATAAATGGAGGTGCGGATAAACGATATACCGATGGTATATGTACACTCGGTACATCCTCGATGTACATACGTACATGCAACACGAACGATTAGCGAGTCGACTGCATCGTTGTAAAGAAAAAAACTTCACCTACCGGTTTTCCTTTAGGAACTTGATAATGAGGTAGTGGATTAGCCATTGGTAAGATAGTAGATTAGCGTATGATTTCAGTATTGATCATATGAAATTACCTTGATCCATGAAATATTCTCCATCGGTCTGTTGACGAAAATTATAATACTGATATTAAATAAATACAAAAATTAATATACAATCAGTGTAATTTGTTACATTTTTACAAGATATAATGACATGGAATGAGAGTTGCATTCACAGATATCGATTATTAACAACGTTGCTCTCTTTCGTTCGTTTCAATTTTTCTCTTGTACCATCAAATGAATTATACCTTAAGGTAATTTAACATTTTTTTTTTTTTGGTGTATTTATTTATCTACGTGTAGTGGTTAAACCAACAGGTTAAAGAGTCTTAAATAATATTAATTGGGCAAATAATTATTTTCAAACATAGTAACAGAGTTATAGATTCTTCGTCAAGAGATTAACCCTTTATAAGGCAGCATAGGAACTTTGAAATACAACGAATTTTTATACACGCTTCGTTCGTGATCGACCGAAGATCAATATGGATCTGAGAAAGCAGTAGCTTTATCGCAAAATAGAGGGTGGGTAAGGGTCTTTCGACTGACCCTTACGACCTGCAACTATAGCTTAATGAGCTAAGATAATCCTGTGCCGTTCTCTCGTTATTCACAATTTAATAATTGATAATGTATCGGCGATTTACATTGTAATAAGATCTTTATAAAAATTAAGTAGATGGTGAATTACGCATGATATCACTGAATTTTTTACAATGTTTCTTAACTATTTTGTCTTGGTAATAATATTAAATGTCAATAATCGGATCTAAAATACTCAGAAATATATTAAAAAATATATTCCACATATTTAGAAGTTTTCGTTGATTTATATATCAGAAATAGAACTTCAATATATTTCAAATACATCTCTATTTCGTATGTATCACTAAATATATCCGAGATATAGAATTTTTCGTGAAAATATATATATTAGATATGAGATATATCATTTATATATCTTCCGTGTACTTTATTTCCGTTGGGAAAGGGTTCTACCGATAATTCACAAATAATGAGACTCGTTTATTCACATAAATATTTGTTTGCAATTAAACTCTTATTGTTAAACACGCGTTTCCTATTTATTAATCATTAAATACTTTATAGTAGGATCTACATACCGTAATTAATGCAAATAGTCAATTACGTCCAAGCATAATCACATTGGTTTGATTAAACTGTGGACAGAACGCGAAGATTCTTTCATCTATTGACACTTTTAGCGCATTGTTAAACCTTGAATGCAAAACAAAATGATTGATCGCTCTATTTTATTTTGTGTAATCGTTTTTTTTTTTTAAGCTTTTACAATTATTAATAAAACTTTGATATTATTCTGATCGATCTATCGAAAGCAATGATAAAAGTTGAAGTTTCACAGCTGTTTTGGACTAGTTTTGAACTCATGAATAGCCGGCCATTCTATTACCTGTAAACTTACTTTTGTATGATAATCGGAGTTAGATTCTTTATACAGTTACTTGGTGGATACCGGTCTGCTTACGAAATACGTCAAGGCCATCTTTACCCACAATGTTGTCCGCTGATGTTTTCTTTTACAAAGTGTCTAGTTTACAACCGTGTGTAACTTTGTATAAAGTATGTTGTTTGGGATTATATCCATTCATTGAACACATTTTACGCGTGTTGTTATAAGCGTGTAAGATACGAAGCGTGTTGTACCGTATGTTGTATTCAACATGCTTAGCAACACGTTACTTTTTAGAGTGATGACAAACCGTATTCTCCCCTGAGATGTTTTATTAGAAATATCTTCTTGTGAAAAAAAAATTATCGTTGCTGTTATAAAAATAATCTCGAGACATCACCCCCCCCCCCTCCCCCCACCGCTCTTCTCTTGCTGAAGAAGTGAAAGAAAAACATCTTCCCAAATTTCTTTAATCAGTAAAAAAAATGATTGTTAGTCTAATGAAATCCGATTGAATCGAAGATTGGCACTCGATTAATTCGAATTATATGTTTTCTAATATCTTCCGCACGTCGCATATCATGGGAGACGTTAAAAATTAACGAGATTCTTTACATCGGAGTCAACACACAGCTGGACGTTTCCAACATAAAATAGAATAAGATCCTCGCTCGTGCCTCGGTAGGTGGTAAACCACGTCTTATATTATGCTCATAACGTTTACACGTAACAATAATAGTCACGAATGCGAGGAGTACGCAAGGCACATTGCCAGAGCTATTAACATCGACGCGAATCGCCGTTGAACAAGGGAAACGTGGGCGAGAGCGGGAACGCTTCGAGACGAGCGTAACTGTTGGAAAGGGCTATTAGTCTTCTCGACTGTGTCTGAGGCGAGGCTTGGCGATTTGCTAAGAAGGCAAAAGAGAAAGAGAGCGAGACGATTCTCTCGTTGGTACTTGGCACGAGGGTGTTAATCGCGATCGGGTGTCGTCTGAAAGAGCGTCTGGGCACGACGCGTGCGGCGGTAGTAGAATCACACCGAGCGAGGAAACCTAACGGGGGAAACGTTCGCGCGACAAGAACCAAACCGGAAAAGAACCCGTCGTCGAATCGAGTCACAGAGACGATTACGAAAAAAAAAAGTTTAAATACGAAACGTTAAGATCCCACGGATCTACAGAAAAATTACAATGTAATTACCGTAAAATAAATAACAAGTCCTGTAAAATAAATAACACGTCTTTAGATCGATAGTTAAAGAATGTTTGCTGTTGAAACCTATAATGGTTCTCCCCCTTTTATATCCAGCTGCGAAAATCGTTGCAATCTCGTCACGCCTTTGGGAATCAATTCGAAACGCGTGTAAGAAAAATTCGGAACGACTCACCGTTGTTCGGAAGGGAAGTTTTTTGAGGGTACGATTTGGCGGGGGTGACGGAGAGCCCTTTTAGAATTTTTCAATCATCGAATTATACGTCAGTGAAATAGCTGGATTGAAGAAATTTCGTTTCATCGCTTGGTTCAGTTCTTTTTTCTTTTTTGTTATTAATGGTACGGAAGATAGGATCAACCGATCCGACGACTAATCTCGCTATGGGTCAATGTTCGTGTAGGTGTACACGTAACCAAACTTAAAACTAGTAGATACGTACAAGCGGAGCGCAAACTTTTCAACAATCATAACGGAAATCTGACGAGTTCATTAATAAAACGAGCGGTGACGAGAGCCTCGAGCCAACGTTAGGCAAACTCACTATTCTAAACGTCTGTATTGTTACGATGTATAGCCGTGTGAGGACGCGTGTTACATAGTCTACCGGGTCGGATAATCGATAGGTCTCTTACCGTGTACCGTGAAACACGGCAAGTCTTGCGTAATACTATTCTTACAGGAGACACAATTTTCAAGGGGGTCAGGTAACAACAATGATAATGAAACTTTTTATATCGCTTATGTTACTAGAAATTTTACAAATCAATGAAGATTTTTAGATACTCGTGAGTGAAACGTATCTGCTGATACAGAGTTTAATTCAATTGCTCTAATAAATTGACACCGGATATTTATTTCTATATCAAAACAACGATTATTATTAATAAATTGGCTATAAAATTCGAAAGTACGATCTTCATAATATAAAAATTAAGTTTCAGCGATGAATTTTAATAATTGGGTGTTTAATTTTAACAAAAAATTAGTTACCAAATTACATCCATCGATATTTTGCGGAAACCATATACTTGTCGATAGTAATGAACCTATATCTATTTTTGAAAAATGATTTCAACAAAAATAAATTAAATTTCTGTCAATAAAATTTTTTATAAAGCAACAAAGAATTTATATATTTATAAGGATAATAATTACTTGAAAAAGAGGCTAAGACATGGGTTGAAAAGGATGTATTAGAAAACTTAAAGTTCCAGTTTTAAATAATGTTTTGCAATTAGCAGTAATATTTTAGCATTTTTTAAAGCAAATCTGACAGACTTGAGAGTAAATAAATGTTTGTGACCTTGCGGAAACGAATAACGCAATAGAACTTGTCATTCCAATTGAAAGATTGCAAGAGGGGATGATTTTTATTTCCACGAACCGTGTAAGATTCTCTCGGTAACTGCGTAGGGGTTGGTGCGGAAAAGAAATAACTTTTGACCCGGACCCTCGAAGAACCGAGAAGAGACTCGAGTGAGCTATGCCAGGAATTCAATTGCCTTCATAAAGGACAGTGGCGAAGGGTTGTTTTAATGAATTTACAGTGCCCGACCTTTCGTAGGGGGATGAATTTTACTGCAAGAGTTTATTCTACGAGAGTTCCACCGGAAGTCGTTGACTTAAGAAACGAGACCACCGATGGAGCGTCGAACCGTCTTCGGAGTTACTTTTCGACCCCAAGAATTTCCGTTGTACTCGAAGGACCACCGATCAAAGTTTTGTATTATAAATAGAAAAATATTTATGAGGAGATAATAACGTATAACTCCTTCAGAAACGTTCGTGCTGAGAGAAGCTTGCAAGGTTCGTTCGTACGAGAATAGTTTTGGCTCTCAAAGCATTAAATATTGCGAACCATCGACCCATTTTATCGACCATTCTTTTTTTGCGACTTGAATCAAAGAATCAGCAGTCACTCAATATAATATCGCGTGATCGGACAAAACCGTTGATATGTTTTATTCCTTCCAACAGTCACGACACGTGTAAAGAAATGTATACGAGGAATAAGTTAGGTAAAACATCGATATGAGGATAAAAGAGGATCAGACATAACGAGAGACGTACACACTGACAGAAAAACTTGGGAAAATGAAATAAATCTGTGGTAACGGATAACGTATTACGTACTCAATTGATTCAATGAATATTTAGTCAATCGAACAAAGGCAACATTGTGATTAAATATTAAGGCAATTAAAAAAAGATTTTGTTGAATCAACCAAATATTTGATTGGTCGCACACAACGGCAAAGTTAGTTGATGTTGATAAATCATTAAACAATAAGTGCAATGTTTAAAAAAACGTTTAAAAAATTACCTTTTTCTTTTTCTTGAGATAAATCAACAATAAATAATATTTTTATACATTTTTACTGTCCCATCCTTTTATTTTATTTACATTAAATAGGCAATTTGATTCTGTAAAAATGAAACAATAAAGTTTTCATGTGTCAATTTTTCTCGTCCTTTAAAAGACAGATTTTAAAAAATTCTATCGATCAATCGTAAGAGAATATCGTTTACTATGAAAAAAATTATTTGATTATAAATATCTTTAATTTTATTATCAACAGAAAGTTTCTTTCAAGATCTTAAGATTTTTCTTCATAGTCCTATCCCCTAGAAAAACAACTGAATTTGTCTCTTCTCCTTCCCATAAAATTAAAAGCGTCATTAATTTTACAGAAACGTACGTACGTTCGTTATAAAATAATTAAATCGTACACAGCAAAAAAAGCCGCAAACATGTGCAACACATCGTTCAAGTGTTCACCACAAATGTATAAAAGAGAATATCTTGATATATTAATATCTTTTGCCTACTTCACCTCAGTAACATTAACTCATTGACAGTGAAAAAATATTGTAAGTAACAACGTTTTATTGCAAAACTCGTTGACAGTAACAACGTTAAAAGATAAACGAGAACTATCAAACAGTCGTTCAAATCTTTGAGCGAATAACCTTACCCGGACCAAAGTTATTTCGGACAATCATAATTACTCGATTGGATTAACCAACCGACCACCTGATTAATTACGGATTAACCAACTGATTGGTTAACACAACTAATTAAATTTCTTGCGGCATTATTGTGAATGCAATTGAGTGGATAAAAAAAATGTTGCCGTGGTTGAATGTGCGAACGAGTAAGTTATCACAACAAATAAATTGTTTCACTCAACGATTATTACTTTTCTGATACTAAATTAAGAAAGAAGTAGGAGCTTAGATTACGCACGATGAGAACCACTGCTGCGATGCATGCATGGTTAACGTGTTAACATTGTATGCATGCGTTAATGTGTTAACCATGCATGCGTGTAACCGTGGTTCTCACTGCTTACACATTTGATCTAAAGGTGGTTTAGCTTGCGTTAAGGTAAAGCGAAAGACTCACTTTGTACCACGTGAGACTGGTGTGTTCCCTCCATAAGGTGCTGTCTCTCTCACACACCGGCAGAGAGTGGAGTGAGTCTTTCGCCTCCCCTTAAGCCACGAACTTTTGTTCTATATATTTCGTTTTATTTTCTAACGTTGTTACTTTCCACAAGCGTTACAATAAAATATTTTATCTACTTAAAAAGTATGTTCACTGTATTCTGAATGTTTTGATAATTTTGAAGTCTAGTTAAATGTCACTGTACACATTTTTATTTGTCGAGAAAACCGCTGTTATAAATTTCCGGTAAACACGAACGTGTGTAACTTTCAACGATGTACAATCGAAGACGCCTCGTAACGATTGAAAGAATAATACACGTTGTCGTAGCGTACGGATAAAAGCGCTCGATGTACCTGTCGCTTGGGTACTTTCGTTATTACATGATGTACGTGAGTCGCTTGAGCGCAATATCGCTTGTCACGGTCACTGTTCAACCAGTATATCGCTATCGTTAGATATATATCGCTTATGTATATCTACGTATAGAGAGATCCCACGTACAGTTGCGAGACAGACACGAGAGTAATAAACTCTTGCTTCGTCGATGAGTGGTACATAAATGAAAGATTAAAAAAAAAAAAAAAAAACGGTAGCACATACACAGATACGGCGGGGTGAAAGGAGGGACCCTAGAAAACACTATGACTTCACGTTAATCGTACAGTTCTCGTTGAGTTCCAGTTTAGAAACAATGATCGCATTAGATGTAACGACGAGATAACTGCGCGGAAGCACGAAACGGCATTTATCGACTTTTTGCGATACAGAAATAATATAACTATATATAGATACATAGTCAAGAGAGTTCGCTATCGACGAGTGTAATCAATGTAATCGTGATATCCCTGCAGTTCACGATATTAGATAACATTGAATAATCTTGTAAATCATATTTTTATGAGAAAACCATCGTAATTATAAATTAATTAACATAGCATTTTATTTTATTTTTTAGCGATGGTTATATTAGTTTTTATAGAGATATATAACAATAAGGAAAGTATTGAAACCGTTTTAAACGTTCTAATTCCACCGAAGCTGTCGCTGCTGCTGCTGCTGCTGGTACTTAAACATTTTACTCTGTACCTTTGGGTCTGACGCAAATCTTGCGGGTAATTTGAGACGCGCGTTACCACCATGTGCGTTGCCCTCGATCCTTAAATCCGGTACCCAGAGCTTGGTTGTACTTTCTCACTCTCGTGAGATTACAGTAAATCCACATTATTGGCTCTAATGAGCCGGGTGAACTCGGGCTTCGATTCGCTCAGGGCGAAAGCCTCGAGGCCCGCCTTCCTTTCGTCCCCTCGCGTAACATGGAACACGAGATCTATGCTCTATGACGAAATTTACTCCTCGTGTTTACGGATATTTTACTTAACTAATACCTGAAATCTGCTACGCTCTTAAAAATTCAGGGTGTTAAAGGCGATTGGTGTGGACTTATGGCCAGTATTGACCCATTTTGTGTTAATTTTAACAATTTTTCACGCGATTATGTTGTAATCATTGAATCTCACCGTAAACTTAACAACGTATTTATGTTCAGTATGAGTAGATGAAAATGAATAAATTATCAGCAATCAATAGAGATTTATGCCACGAATATAACCTAAAAAATTCATTGAATTTCATTCACCTATTTTCAAGTGAAACGCGTTGAAAGTTTTAAGGTTATAATGGAAATCGACACCAATTATTTAACACCGGCCATTGACACTAGTCACCAGTGTTGACTCGTATGAACTCCGCACGAGGGTCAATTTTAACACCGTATTTAACAGGGTTGATTAACCCTCTTAACACTGGTCAAGAGGGTTGATTTTAACAATGTTATAAAATCCCGGATGTTAAAGGCGATTTGTATGAACTTTTGACCAATGTTGGCCCATTTGGTGTTTATTTGAATACTTTTCACAGTTTTTAATTCACTCAAGCGTTCTTGTTGTAATCATCAAGTCCCACCTTAAAGTTTCCAACATATTTATGATCGGATTGAGTAAATGAAAATCAATAAATTATCATCAATCAATACAGAATTATGCCACGAATATAATAAAAAAATATCATTAAATTTCATTCACTTATTTTAAAGTGAAACGCGTTGAAAGTTTTGAGGTTATAATGCAAATCGACATCAGTTATTCAACATTGGCCATTGACACCAGTCACCAGTGTTAACTCGTATGAACTCCGCGCGAAGGTTAATGTTATTAACACCGTATTTTTAACAGTGTATAGATGCTTTTTTTTTTATACTGTGGTTTCCATAAAAGTGGTTACTAAATGTTTGATTCTAAAAAAATGACTTTTATTTAGCTTTCTTCAGAACCAAATAAAAATGTTATTCGTGGAAATCAATATTGTTATTTTTTAAAATGTAAAGTTCTATCAACTGAAGAATAAAATATCTAATTATGCAAAAAAGTATTTTTCTGTCAATAATTCTTGTCGAATTTTTTTTTTTCCAATAATCTGTGTAACGAAATATATGGAAAAATGAAAAAAGAAAATATAGCACTTTCATTGGAAAGTAAATAAAAGAAAATAGTTTGTAAAATGAAATTATCACGAGTCTTAAACGAATTACTGGATACTTCATATTGCATTAAGAGAATGTGCTTAACACCAGTTGTTTTCACCACTCACGCACCGTTGCAGTGTACACCATTGATTTTTTACAGTGTATCTCTCAAGATTATTCGTTAAACCGACATATATAGCGATAGCGCTTCGTGCCAACAGAACAGTGTAACATCATAAGGAAGTTTTTATTATTTTAAATTTCTTTTTAACTTGACGTCGAGACGCTACCGTGTCTCTTGATACTTAAACACCGTGTTTCACAACCAGTGTGCAAAAAGCGCGATAAAGTGGTCGAAAAAGGAATTAACTTGGTAGTTTTTAACAGACTACGTTGCCAACTCCCAATTACAGTGATACTTGAAGTCCATTTTCATCACAATTCGAATTTATTGCTCCTCGCAGTTTGGCAAAGTCCCGAAGAGAGATGCGTTTATCCGTTTACGACAGGTGCCTCATCGCTAATTTGTCTTCAACTTTCTCGTTTCTTACGTTGACGAGGTTCAACGATGCTTTTAAATATAATTCGGTCTACAACATATCTCTCTCTCGCTTTCTCGCTCTCTCTCTCTCTCTCTCTCTCTCTCTCTCTCTCTCTCTCTCTCTCTCTCTCTCTCTCTCTCTCTCTCTCTCTCTCTCTCTCTCTCGCTCCTCTTCTTCTCAAATGACGATTCAAGTTCGAATGTTGGTATCGCCCAGCGGGAAATAAATGAGCGAGGGAAATACTGAGCTCGAGTCTCAACGCCGTGTGTCAGTATGGTACGTAAGAAAAATACTCGGGAGAGGAAGGAAGAAGAGAGTACGAAGAGAAGTTGGAACGAAAAAAAGAAATGGATGAGAAAGGGTACACACACGATGCGAGGTTCGCGTGCAACCTACGGCGAAAGAGGCGTCACGCCCATTCTTCACCTGTCCTCTGGGTCGTGCGACGCTAATTATTGTCGAACGTTATAAGCGCCGGGAACACCCCCAATGCTCTCACTATATATATATATTACTTTTTCTAAATATTTGTTGCCGCCGTTACTGCATTGTTATTTAATTAAAAATAATGCATTTCGGTTTATTTTACACATGCGTCTAACTATGATTTTCAATATAATTTGTTGTATCTGATGACAGTAACTGTAGTTACATTTGTTAATTTAATAAAGCAACAATGATGTTACACTATGTAAATATTACTCGGAACAACAGAATCTAGTTAAAGTTATACAAGAAAACCGTGATAAATTTACCATTCGGTAATAAACAATGTCTTTTACAATTACAACCAGCGTTATATTCGTTTGTTGATGTTTGTACTACAATCAATCTGACGTGAAACTAATTAATGTAGTCGAAGTTTCTTGTTTGACCTTTCAGATATCGATACGCTGGAAAATTCTGTAGCAATAACGCAGACCGTTGAATTTTTATCAAGAGACAAGTACATTTACCTATCTTACCGACCGAACGGAGAGACGCGGCACTCTCATACTCTTACACTCGATACAATCTCATTTTAATCACTTTTTTAGAGGTTAAAATTGTTGTACTTATGAAATTATAGCGTTTTTATGCTATTTTTAAGTAAAATTACATAGATCGACTCAAAATATTTCGCTTGAGACCAAAACCAGTAATTTAACTTGAGTCATTTGGATACTATTTCGATTTGTATTTTTAAACTTTTTAAAAATGTTTCTTTCAGTGCTCACCATCGCCTTTCAGCTATAGTTTATTTCATTATGTCGTAGTTATTCGTTATGTGCACGAAACCAAGCGGCGTCGCTTGTGTCGAACATGGATAGACGAGAGGTTACTATTTTTTATTGAATAATGAAGTAACAATGGCATGACAAGATTTTTTTTAATGATCAGCAGATCAATGAGAGAATCTGATACAAAAATAAGAGCTCGAAACAATAATGCGTTCATTATTTAAAACAGTCTACTAGCAGACGATAGCCTATTTCCTTCGCGTTCTCTATCTGACCTGATATAGTACCAGAACCCACCACCACGAGCGCTGGCTGTCGATCTCGGTTCAGAACCAAGGTCACGCGTGGAATATTCGTTTACGAATATTCCGACAACATTGCATTGCAGCGTAACACTTCGACACTGTGGTTTGATTTAACATTATTTTTCTTTATGTATTGTGTCAACAAGTACAACTTCCAAAATGGTTTTAATGGCAACAAGGATTTACATGCAGAGCAGTGCTTCCAATTCAACAATATTGCGATCAGTTTTCGAAACATCAAGTACTAGAAATGTGGTAAATACAACAACATTCTGTAATACGGTAAATATAGCAACAATTCAGTTGCTATTGGTACAGGATATTGTTGTTGACGCATAGTTGCTATTTTTTAATGTTTGAACAACTATAATTAAAGTTATAGTAATAATACTGTTTTTTTTCACTTTAAATTGTATCGAATTGTCTAATAAGATAGTGCAAACGTTATTGACATCTTGAACGAATAAGAACTTAATAAGTATAAAAACGTAATGAGAGAATGTTAAGTTTTGAAAGCAAGACTCGAAAAGTTTTGAATTTTTTGCAACAGCCTGTATAATCTGTATGATTCTAATTATTACTACGTCATTGCAATGTCTGAATCAAGATAAAAATGACATAAAACATGGGAATAATAATTACAATCATTTAGCGATTTAATTGAGAGTTCTAAAATCGTGCTGTCGAGAATACACATGTACCACGTGTACTCGTCCAGTATTCATAGGAGCCGGTCTCGTAATGAATTAATTAGACGTTGATGGTAACGAAGGATACTCGCGCACCTGCTCGACGCGCCGTCGGGTCTGCTGCACTCTCTCCCGCTCTCACACAATTTAAAACTTCGTACTAAATTATTCACTTATAACCACATACACTATCAAACGCATACAACACATATTTAACACACGTGTAGCGTCTATACATTCGTGTTGTACGAACATTTCCTCATCGCGAAAAGACTGGAGCGTGGAAATTCCAGAAATTGTGCAAAATACCGCTTGACCGCGTCAAAGTCCGCTTCGAGTTGTTACAAGCTTGTATAAGTAGTCTAGTATTATCATCAGCTTGGTGGCTATGTAACGTAGGTAAAGTCAGATAGACAGAGGTTGTACACGCTGTGTTATATACGTGTAGCGTAGTCGGTGGAGGAGTGAAAATAAGCAGCGTGCAACACTCGGTATTCCGTGGATTGTAGAGCCACGGTAGCCCCATCAAGCGCGTCTTCTCTTGGAGCAAAAGAGTAAAGAAGCAAAGAGGAAGGAAATGAGAGTGTGCGAAAGTGAGCGAGAGTTGGCGAAGAAGCATCTGCATCCGCGAACCAGTTGAACAGGGGCTGCGAACTGCCGCTAGGCTCTGTGCGTGCTGCATATGTAGGCGTAATAATTTACAGAAGAAGCTGGGAGAGTGAGAAAGAGGAATAAATGATGTATATAGAAAATGTATGAAAGAGGGACGGAGAGAGGATATTCACGCCGAGTGCAATAAAGTAATAAGCGTCTATAAATAGCGGCACGAGCAATCCTCGATAGGAAACTTGGGTAGAAAAGAAAAGAGAAGAGAAGAGAATGAACATACAGAATCACAGACTGTGTTCGCTTGGTCTTTCACGTACGTTTGTCTGCGTTTCGCTTAATCTGTGATTATGCTGAAGCTGTGATACAAGTGAGTGGGAGCTTGACCGCGAAAGTCAAGAACATAATAATAGAGTGCACAAGAGAACCGAGAACAATCAGCAATCCTCTTGGTTATCCTCTCGTTCTTTAATCGAGATATCACTCTGAACGCATCGTCGTTTCAATCACGGTTAAATTAAATCGAATATTCGCATTAGCTTGGTTAGAATCTATTTTTATATAAATACGAAGGAGACTTATAAATAAGTAAATTATTGTGGCTAGTAAATTAATTATATATTACACGTTACGCGCTGTTCGAAGAAATTTTAATTGTCCTTTTTATTTTTTAATCTTTTTATCGTTATTCTTATAAGCAACAAATAAATTGAAAATAAATTACACAAAAGTAAATGTATTTTTTTTTTATCAATTGCTTCTTCGTTTTTGTCACATACGCATAAGGTGTCGAGTAATCAACGTTATTCTTTAATTATTCCATAAGTTGTACTCCACAAAGTAAAAGTATATTTGTTTTTATTGAATATTCCAACCTTTTACTCCAATTTTATAAAAAAAAACGTCTTTTACTATTATTTATCGGTACAAATAATTGTATCGAATATCTCATACGAATGATTGTTTCTAACGGTATTCTGATAATATAAAAAAAAACGAGATCCAAATATAATAAAGTATAATTCAATTTTTTTAAATAGAAAATAAAATTTAATAATGGATTTTTTCCACAATTCGCTATATTTAAATCTGGCGAATTTTGTGATGATAAAGACACTGAAAACGGTGGACTCCCCCCTCCGCCCCTTCACATCCCCCGAAACTTCTTAAATAAATAGATAAAGTGAGAAAGCTTGGGTGTACCTTCTCACATTGTTGCCGCTTCTCACTGTAAATGCAGTTTTGAGGCCAACGAGCTCGTAAAGTCTTTTCAGTGACGGCCGCAACGCGATCAGAATGCGACAGGTTCTTAAGGCCCACGCTGTCAGCGCAAGATTGTCTGTATATAGTGGTTCAGGAACCAGAGATCGGCAACAGTAACACACAACAGTAGATTGGATTCAGTCAGCTGAGTGTAGCTCAGTCTCATGGATCAGATATACTCGAAAGGTTTTTTGTCCGCAAGAAGTAAAAGCGCGGGGTTGGGGGTTGGGGGGTGGGGGCCGAGGTCTGGCTGTTCTCCAAAGTGTAATTCGTTCCTTCATTTGCTTTCTCGCTCTCTCTTTCTCTCGCTCGATCGGTCTGGACGGAAAAAAGACGAAGAAGGAGTTGCGTCTCGATTGCGAGAAATCACTCAGACTCGTCTTTCTGATCGATGCTCTCGCTCGAATCACAGTCACGATAATTTCGTTCCTCGAACTATTTATGATATATAGATTGGGTCTATATCACTTGAGAAAAATGATAAGAAACTTAATCTGGATATTAAAAACTTACTTCTAAGTCATATTTTTTATAAGATTCTTGAAAATTCTAATTTTTCTCATGTATTTTTGAAAGAAAAACATTTTTTATCTATACAACATTTTTCAATTATAATTTCACTTGATCTGTAACTGAAAAGTCAATGAATGCAATGATAAAAGAAAAATTGTAAAGAGTTGATGAAAAATTGAGATTCAAAATTGAGTCTTAGCGATATAAAAGATTGTGAATTTCCAAAATCTGGTGAAAGTCTCAGTTTTTTTTCCACAAGGTATCCCATCGTTCAATAAAATAAATGCAGGATCTTAAATTTGTTGAACCCTGTATGTGTGGGAGCTGCTAAAATGGCGAGAGATTGATTCACTTAGGTGGACACGTCGGGCAACATTCTTCTATGTGTCTCCCTCTCTCTCTCTCTCTTTCTCTCTTTTAGTCGTTATATTCGGCAGTGATAAATAACTGACGCGTAAAATACGCTTCGGTCAAGCTCCGAAGCGAGAGTCTCGATCTCAAGCGCGTGCGATATCCGCGAGAGATTTCTGTCTTATTCCTCTGCAGTCTTCTCTTCCTCTCCTCGATCTTTCTCATATCTCTTCGTTGCTGCTGCTGCTGCTGCTGGTTGGCACAAATTTATTATCATTATTCCTTAATTAATCACTCAGAGTCGTGATGCTGGATGGCTGGACGATCGAAGAACGTCCGAGAGGAGAGGAGCACTGTGTACTGCTATCTATATAGCAGTTAGGATATGCGCGCACAGGATATAATACGCTCAGCGTGAGAGATATTCACGGTAGTATAGTAGAGGATTAGATCGTGAACGAGGAGTCAAGTTTCTCAGAACGAATGCCCACACGCAAAATTCCACATGGAATACATATCCATCTATCCTACACATTCTCTATATACTCGCGTCTCGCGTCATCCACCATTTTTTCTCATTCTTATCATTCTTCTTCGTTGCAGAAACGTATTATTTATTGAAGACGAAGTATAGAGTATCGTCAGCGCTACGAATCAGCCTCTTGTTGCCAAACGAAGAGATGCGAGTAATCGATTATTTCGAGCCTACGCACAAAGAAAAATTGTTAGCTGTCACAATCAAGCGAATAGTTAAATTTACGCGTAAAAATTCAAATGGTTGTGATTTGACGTCTGATCAGTTGATTGTATCGGTGAACCACTATTTCATCTTCCAGATTGCGATATCTTTGTCGATTGAATGAATTTAAAATTTCAGTACACTCAAAATTACTTGTGAAAGAGGTTAAAAAGTGAATTATATCGATTGACAAAAGGTTTAATTATACGCAATGATTATAAAATGAGATAAAGTTTTTAGTTGTTCGGTAGATATTTTCAAAGTATATCTCAACGATCTATAAACTCGTTTAAATAAATGACAATAAATAAAAAGGATTAAAAGAATAATGAAAAATTAGTAAAAGTAAATAAATTGTCGTTTTTTTTTTTTGAGAAAATATATTAAAAATCGTATTAAACTTGGATTTAACCGTCCAAGGAAATTCCTTGACTCGCGAACAACATGTTCTCGTCAAGTTGTACGCTGCGAGCGAGTTTCTCCCCAAGATCTAAGAGTGTATCTTCGCAGCATCGTCTGATAGAGCGATTTGGCGTCCTTCGAAGAGTAAACGCTATAGGTATATCGAGATGAGGTATAAGGTTGTTCAAGTATAGGCTGTCCGTCGTCGAGATTTAACCGAATGAAAGCAGTCCAGCATGCGGAGAGCTGACAGTGCAAACAGACCCACAATTTTCTCAATGAGCACTGGTCAGCCAGTCTTTGCGCTGATGCGGGTACCGAGCTTGAGTCTTCCGAGGTACTCGTAGTCGTTTTCTTTTATCAGGTATCAGATAAATTGTCAAATCTAAAAGATACTCTTTATTACGAAGATATCTCAACGGTGACAATGTTACATACGATCCTTCGTCAATCGTTTCATCAAGAAACTTCGACTCTCGTGGAATCAAATTCACAGTGTTTCGTACGCGAAAGTCAATGTATTACGAATTTTCATGGATATTTTAATTAGGTGTCATTGAAAATAAAGATGCTGCTTGTGGATCAGATTGTAAGGATTTCTCCATGGAATTAAAGAAATTGTATCATGAAGAACAATTGTAGTAACTTCAACTACAACCAATGAAAATTATATGGACAGTGAGTGTATGCAGTTAAGAATACTACGTAATTGTTGTAAAATCATTATTATAACCATAACTATGGTCGAAAAAATACTTGATTGATTTCCAAGCTCGAGGGATATTCGTCGGATTATATCTTTCATCCGAATTTCAACCGATAGAAGTTTGATATTTTATATTTAACATTTTCGTAGCTTTATTGAAAATTTCATGAATAAATGAATTTGACGTTTCTGATATTGACGCAAGTTAACACGCTCTTATTGGTCGAAATACGTGTGAAAAAAATAAACGTTATTATCCTAAATCGATCATATTGACCATAATTCGTTTGCTACACAAATTAACACGGGAATGGATGTTTGTCGTACATGTGATATAATAAAATGACGATAAAATATATTGGCGGCATTAAAAGTAAACTAAAAACATATTTTTCCGACTCGGGAATTAATTTTTTAGATATATATTGTCATCAACGATCGTTGAGTAGCGGTTTTTACTGAAAAAAATATCCTATTTATACTGGAATTTGAACCTATGACCTATTTACCTAGTTAACTACCTAAAACACTGACTCTAAATGGCACAATAGTTGTACGAGATGTTATCTCATTTAATTAAATTCAAATGTAATATCGATATTACATTTAATTTAATCAATAATTTATTTTAAGACACATTAGAGGGAGAGAGAGACAGAGAGAGACATTTTACTACCGAGTATAGAAGATATTTCTTGTCATGGAACAAGAAATATCTTCGTATATAATAATATTTTCCTATATGGATACGTATACGATTTAATGTAAAATAGCAATATACGCTACTGGTTACTGTTATAAGGACAAGTTAACGAGTTATTTCAACTCCTCAACCCGTACTAGTTAGGTAAATAGTAAAGTTTACTTCGAGTTTATTCACAAGTACCGCATTAGCTTGTAAGTTTTAATATAAATATTTAACTACAGTATCAACGTAATATATTACAACAGCGAGTGTTATTTCAGATATAAGTTGCAGTTATAACGGCCACGATTCATGTAAAAATTACTACGAAAAGATTGTCTTGTACTATTGTATTGATGTAATATTGACAACTCCAATTCTTCTCGTGTATGCAATTGTGAAAAATGTCGAATTTCCTCTCTCGTTCGTTGACTTATTGTATCGCTGAGCTAGCGACGCGAGGTTATTCACGTAGACGTTTGCTCCTCTTTTCTTTTTAGGACGAGAATTGAAAAGACAGGCGTCCAGCATTATTCGTTGTAAATAGCGGGTTGCGTTTTGTCAGCATATTTCCCTAAGTTGTCTACCCGAGCCAACGCAGCCCAAGAGATTACGTTACAAATCCTTGAAAAAATCGAAGAAAATGAAAGCAGATTAACGCAGATAAGCAACAAAAGTTATTTAATTTTGACAAATAAACTAATTGCGATAATTTATTCAGTTGATATACGAACAAGTTTATTGGTTAACTTATTTATGAAATACCGGAAGCGTTGATACGTTTTTATTTTATACGAAGATAATAAAAAAAAAAAAACTTGAGCCCACCCAAGTACGATAGTTGCTTTTCTCTTTCATAGAATTATCGAGAATTGACAAATCAGCAGTTTACATAAAAGAGACGAAAGGCTTAAATATAGTTGAACGACCTGCAATGCGTTTTTAATAACAGGACGAACTCGGGGTATTTCTCGCAGTAAAATCGTGTCGAGTCATTCCAACGATTTCTTTTATTTTATTTTATCTCTCTCACGAAACCTTAATTTATTTATAAATATCAACACTAACCAGTAGCCGGTGTGTTCCCTGTAGTTAGATTTTCGATCGAGTCGAATGTGTATAACGACGGCGGTGCGATGAGTGTAACCGCGAACGTGACGGTAATTACTCTCTCGTTCGGTGCTCGATCGATAATACACTCCCACTTCTCTACCACTTGCTTTTTCGTACTCGTATAATTATACTTTTAATCCGGGTAAGCGTGTGAGTAAGAGGAAGACCGAAAAGTGTGAGAAGAGAGCTTCGGATACTTCGATATAAATCTCGGTTAACGTTGAGCTCAGCCATCACCGATTGCCTACTATTCATCGCGTTTGGTTTCCTCTCATTTAGTTTCCCTTCCTCCTGGTATTACTCAAAGAGAATCGGGAAGCCGCGAAGCGAGATAGGTGCCGCGTGCCGACGCGAATCGCGTTATCTGCTTTCTCAGCTCTTCTCTGACGTCGATGGAGGATGAACCCTGGAATGTTCTTCGCGTTCGACACGCGGGCATTACTGATCGAAAAATAAGAAAGAAAACAAGAGAATGAATCGTAACGGGGGTGCACAAGCGAGAAGCTCGACTGTGCGTGAAATATTGCGTTCTAATCGATTCTCTCTCTCTCTCTCTCTCTCTCTCTCTCTCTCTCTCTCTCTCTCTCTCTCTCTCTCTCACGCGCGCGCACCCATAGCTACTATCGTCGTTGAAGGAATAATTAAAAAACAGTAAAGCAATCACGCAATAAAATCATAAATGTAATTATCATAAAGCATCTTCTATTTCACTGTTTCCTGTATTTTTTTTTTTTTAATATCAAAGCTGTGAATGTCGTAAAAGTATTACTTCTACTGCTGTGCAAAAATATAATTGTAATAAAAACTAATTGAGATATTATTTAAAATAAACACCTAAATTTATAATATTGCAAAAAAATTTTAATAGGATCATAAAATCTTTCCTTGAAATACTATATTTTATTAAAATATTTGGTTTGCTTGAAAAAATGTTATCTTTATGGGCTGAAGAACCCCGCTCAATGACCCATTAACCACTGAAATTCAAGAAGACGAAACGATGAATAAATCACGCACACATACACAAACATACATCCAATTATAAAATACAATGTGGTTAATGATGAAATTGTACAACTATTTTATCATTATTATTATTATTATTATATAATATATTTTAATTAATGATTTGTTAATTTCTAATTGAACATCCTATTCAAAATAACGATGATGAAGTAACGATGAGTAACGATCATCATATTGGGAATAATTATTTCAAGTTTCCATATCGAAATTGCAATTTAAATTGCAATTAAGTTTAGAAAGAGAAATAGTTTCCAATAAATATATATTTGTGTAGATTTTGTTCAAATACAAAGATCCACCCAGCACTCTATTTATGGCGAATGCTCTGAAGAAAACGAGAGAAGAAGGGAAGGAGACATATATATATATATATATATAAGAGAGAAAACATTTAATAAGAGGATTTGCTTGACCCGGCGACCACAGCTAACCGCGAAGAAGAAGAACCATCTCAACGGGGTGCTATGGTCTACCCGCGAGTGCTCGGGTTCGCCGCACTTGACGCAGCAGCGCATCCTTCATCGTCAGGACGACAGTCCGTGAGCACGTGCCAAAGGCACTTGGTTTTACTTGAATCATCTCATTGGAAAACTAAATGTACAGCCCCCCCCCCCCCCCCCAGACGTAGAATAACCGAGATATCGATCGAATAGATTAAAAAATATATATTTTTTAATTTAATGGTGTTTTTAAACCATGAGAATCCCGGGAGAATCATGAGAAGAATTTCCTACTGGGATGAGGGGCTGGTTTCCGGTATTTTTCACTCAGGTTCAAATTGAAAATAAGATTTTTCTCGAAACGATAATCTTTTATAAAATAAATATAAATGTTAAAACATTCTTGTTTGATTAATAGAAAAAATTTTAATCTTATGGGACGCATGGTACGAGAGTTGTTGCGTATTTTGTCACAGAGGACACCTGCCCCATCTTTCCGTGTATCTTTTTATCCCTTATCAATTTAATCAACGGATCACGCAATGATTTACCGGCTACACGTTTCGGAGAGTGCGTACGACAGGAAAAACATTTTTGTCTGTTTTTTTTTTTTCACTATATAACTGTACGAAGTACGCAAGAACACGCACCATGACCGCATTAAAGCGTTGACTCTCCCAAACTCTCATCTCGTTTTTTTCTCCCATTCCTTCTCTCTCTCTCTCTATCTCTTTCCTCTTTCGCCTTCTCAATTTCTCATCGCATCTCGTCTTCCTTCTCTATCCTGTCACTCTTTCCAAGACTCTCATCTTTCTCCCTCGCTCTCCTTGGTCCGACTAAGCACCAACCGGAATTCGCTCGGCTAGATTGAGAGATATTCCGGAGATCTCGTGAGAAGCGTGTTAGTGCTTCTTTCGCCTCGCGTCGGTGTGTCGTGGATTCTCTGTATACTCGACGAAGAAGCTGTACGTACACGCGAATGCTCACTCGCTTTATGGTGTTGTTTCTATGGTGTGTGCGAGCGCGGTAGTATCGTGCCGGTGCCGCGTGTGTGCTTCGTCTTGAACTGGAGGGGATGGTTCTGACTGCTGGTGAAGTTTTTCTGGTGGGGGCAGAGCTCTGCGTGCGGTCCCTTCTTCGACGGACCACCCAAGTGGTCGGCTTACGCTCTTCTCCTGTCCTCTGTATTCACTATGATATATCTATATATACATATATAGATATATATTTCGAGGTGCACTTACACCTCTGTGCCGATCCCTGTACATCGATACACGTGCGAGTCACCCGGTGATACTACCGTACGTGAAGTCGATCGAGAAACCAGCGATCATCAGTCAGTCACACCTACACACCTGTTCGCTACCAATGCTACCACCGCGAGTGGATGATACTGATCATTGGAGAATTCATTTATTTATGTAAGAAAATAATTGTTCTTATTCAGTCAAAGGCAATCTCCGTACATTTTGTATACAAAATATCGCGAGGTATCGTTAGTTAAATTCTGAATCATTTATTATAAAAAATTATCTGGATCGTTTTTTAATCATTTAATAAAAAATCGGGATGCGAACCAGAGACCGAAAACTTTAATCGGGTCATTGTTGTTCGGACGTTGGTTAGCCGGCGAAGCGAGGAGACGATTTTTTGTTTTTTTTTTTTTTTTCATATACGTTACAAGTGTAGGAAAAGGCGGAACCCATCGGTATTATCGATAGCTTGTCGGCGCGTTATCTCAAGAGAGAAAAAGATAAGGAGAGGGAGGAAGATGAGTCGAAGGAAACGACCTCCAGCGTAGTCGTGGCCGTAGAATGGACGTGCGCCGATCCAAACCGACCGGCAAAGGGTCACGGGTCGACGGTGTAAACTCGGCGCGTTACTACCGACGAGGAACCGTGCGCTTGCGGCCAAGCGGGCGTTATAAAGTCGCGTAACACCTGTTAAAACCTCTGTTACCCCCCGCACAGATGTGTTGACCTCTCGTTCTATCTATCTATCTCTCTTTCTCTCTCTCTCTCTCTCTCTCTACAAATACCTTCGCCACGGAACATAATTCAATTCAGTCGCTAATGCCGACGATTGATTTATAGTATATTATTGTTATTATACCTTTTCGTACAGTATAACATACCCTTTGCGTTATAATATCTTAAATCACCCAACGCCCATATTTTTCTTCAATATTTGCACTGTTTGTAATGTTTTACCGTTACGAATTCGAATTTTCATGCATAATACTTGTACACCGTCGATGAAACGTGAGATCAGAGATCTAAAGTGCGGGATACGGAGTGTGTATTAAGAGTGCACGCGAACGCGGTTCGCGTAGGCGCGCCCGCGGCATTTTCGCACTCTCCAACACATTATGACTTCATCGAGCGTCAATTTTGCGCCTTACTCCTTCCATCTGTATCGCTCTCTTTCTATTCGTCGTTACTTCATCCGGCCGGTGCAACGAACTGTACGGACGACTCCTTATTCGAGAAGGCAGAATGTGTACTTTCGATACACGCGCTGGTAGGTAGATATAATGTTGTACAGCAGTTAACTAAGCGACTTAAATGCGACAATTATTTCGACGACTAATGATTTTGTTAATGAACGTTAACGTTATTCGAGAATTATTAACGCAAGCTATAATTATTGCAAGCGTAATTATTATTACTCGTGTAATCGATACGCGGAGCTCATTAATGTTACCGCAATGCAGGTACATTTACATACGAGACAGTACGTTAAGTAATCGACGCTTCTTCGTAAGAATACATTAAAACATTTACTCGAGTGTAATTTATTTATTCATTCATTTGGGTTTACTTAAATTTACGTATCCGACGAATTGTCGTTTTTATTTAACAACGGTGACCACACACGTCAATATGTTAAGAATTTTTTTGAATTTGTTCATTAGGAATCATAAAGATTTCTGTACAAAATTTTGAATCCATCGTCAACGTGCGGTTGACGCGTAATTTATTATTAAAGTCGTACTCTCACGGATGGATAACGTAGCAAAAATCTTGCGATATCGCAAGGTTTATATTAAAAATTTGAAGAATTCGATGATAACGAAGTCAAATAATTCTTTATATCTTTGGGACGATCTTTTACGAAGACCGAAATACTTTGTTTACGAAGTTATCGAGATATTTAAAGAATAAAACAACTCGGGTTTCACGCATCAACGATGTACGCTCGCGATTTTGCGAAGCGGAACTTTCGAGCGCTGCCCAACCGGCAACCCGCGCGCCGCACGACCCATCCACGCATTTCTCCGCCAGAAAGACGCTAGCCGCAATTCTTAAGTGTTTCAGTAATAAAGACGTTGCCATAAATCGTTTTGTGCAATTAAAAAAATGTATTTATTCATGGAAATTCACATTTTTTTTAACTTACTAATTATTTAATTGAAATTTTTGTATTCGATGGTACGAAAGACATAAAAAAATACAATATTTTTTCTCGTCGTATCGCGATAGAGAGAAAAAATTCGAGTAACTGGCCGCAAATGCATGTAAAAGAAATCTGAAGAAAGATGAAGAAAGAGAGACGAGAGAGACAGGGATAGGGAGAGACTCTCTTCGCTCGGCACTCGGTTTCTCGCGTCTCTCGGTTCATTCGCCCTTATACCATTGGTCCGATCGTTCCGTTAATATCGCGAAATTAAAACCCCATAATTTATGGGCCGTTTGAAGTAAACGACGACCTGGTGCTATCCCCTGAATTATGGCTCCCTTAACTAGACTTGAGTTACGACGAGGCAGCGCGAGCGGCGCGACCCGTCCTCCATCGACTATCTCTCTCTTCCTATGTTTCTCCTCTCTTTGAGTAGTTCCTTTATCTCGTCCTCTTCCTTCTCCTTCTCATTCTGCTTCACCACTGCAACCACCGCCACTAACACCACAGGCTTCGTCTTCCCCTCGCCCTTCGTTCTTCGCTTCGTCGCTACACTTCGAGATATGCGTGCAGGAAAGTGCGTGCTTCGTTCCGTACATTCGTGTACCTACGTCGATTTCGCATTGCTCTATTTTCAGATATATTTCAGTCGCTCGAACTCTGTACACAGTCCCATCTGCTTCCATGGTACCGTGGATTTTCAAGTCAGTATTATTACTATATTTAACTTAATTTAATTACTTATTTATTTATCTATTATTATTATTATAACAATAATCTTAAAATATGTATAGTCAAATACTGTTGCAAAGAAGAAAAGAGCGAATCTACACCCTTAAGCTATAAGTCAGAGTTGATACGTCAATGAGTAGAATATCTCGCATACGATAACTGAGTTTAGTGACGAGTGCTAGATTCAGCTGGAGTATACGTACAAAATGCAAGATATAGTATCGAGGTGTACGAGAGTCTTCTCTGCATGGTGGGGCGACGGGCTGTAGGGCGTCCCAACGTCCCGTACTCGCTCCAGGCGATCGATGTACACCTTTGAGGCCCGAGGCTACCGCATAACGATCGCTCGCTCACCGTTGCTGGTCAATCTAGGTAGAGCTATGAGAGCAGAGAACTAGTACTCTCGCAGCAGGTAGCGTACTTATACGCACATCTACAGTATAGATACACAAGGTACGTAGCGTACCTTCGATGCGATTCTCGGGAGGCTTCGAGCGCAATGGCGTCCACGCCGAGGAAATGAGAACGAGGATGTGTAAAAGGCAATTGACCACCTCGCGTTTATGGCACGACATAGCTAGGTAAACGGCTATCGCATAACTTCGTCGTCTACCGTGTTCGCCGATTTACTATATGGGTATAGAAGCAAAGATGCAGACGGTCACCCGCTTTCAATCGATTTTAGTTACTCAAGGAGGTACACGGTGAATGGGAGTAGGGAGGGATTAGGTATGAGGGAGAGGGCATACCAACCGCGTCAAATAAGCGCTACGTGTCTTGATATATACCTATTCGCTTAAAACATCGATGATTTCTCTCGCAAACTTGTCGTAACCTATAAATTTTAAATTCTAGTGTTCAAACATATGTTTTTTTATGGATCTTAATGGGAAAAAAAGAACAATTTTATTATACGGTATCGCATCGCTTCAGGCTGGGGCAATATATATATTACATTTTTTTATTGAACTGTGTGGAAACTGCATAAACAATATGTATATATTATGTTTTTACCATTTATTTACCGGCAGCCTAGATACATGCAACTCTACACGGCTCAGATCCGACACGCGTAATTATAAACAGTCAAACTCTACACGGCGAAACTGTACACTCTACAAACTCAACACAGTGAATCTGTATACACACCAAACTTGACACAGTGGAACTGTATACGGATCAAACTAGACACAGCAAAATTGTACACGCACCAAATTCGACACGGAATCAACTTGATACAGCGGAAACTGTACACAAAACTGATCGTACTACTTATAGTTTTCGCTGTGTACCGTTTTGCTAACGAATTACGTGCATGCCCAGCTTACCTCTGGTCTGGTTGATGCTGTATAAAATTGCGTATATAGAGATTCATCGTGTTGAAATGGCGTCCTGCCGATCTGACCTACTTACAAATGAAGATGTAATTGCAGTATAGCTGAAGATGCTCATTCATTGTGTCGCATTAAGCTCACCACGTTTATGCATTAAACTCGATGAACGAAGCGGGGAAGAGAAAGATGGAGTTTACTCATTACAGTGTCCCACAATAATTCGTAAAGAATTAACCTTAACGAGCTTTTATTACTGTGTGCCACAATGCATCATTCACAAATGACTTCATGATTCAGCAATTTTTCATGGGTACATAATAAAAACACGTTACACATTTCATGTGACACATGCAAAATGCCTGAATAGGAAAAAATTACATTCACTTTACCATTTTTATGTGTAAAGTTTTGCATTTTTGTCATTTAATATCTCAGAAGTTGTGCGTCAGAAATGCATTTTTCACACAATAACGAATTATATATTTGCTTACAACACACACGGAGAACTCAAATTTTCAGTTTAAACTTGTCATAGTCGCTTTTTAAGGGGAGATAAACGATTTACGGATTCGAGAGAGATTTAACTAAATTTTTTCATGGCAAAATAAGAAGGTAATTGTTTACAAGATTGACTTTTCCCAATTTTCATATTTAAAAATTATTTTTGCGCTGCAAACGTTTGTTGGGATTCCAATAACAACAGTCAATGGGAGGAGACCGAACACACAAAAAAAAATCTAAAGTTCTTTAGGTTCTTTATTTTATATTATTCATATTATATTATATTATATTATATTATATTTATTATAATTAAGAAGGATTTCAGCATCTCACTGTCAATCATACGTATAATTTTGTGGATCCCAATACAGGAGCACATACACAAAATGTTGAACATCTATGGTGATAAGTTCGCTCGAATATTCCGCGTTATGGGCGTTGCGAGCAACATATGGATGGATACACTGCCGAATTTTATTTCAAACGTAAATATTCATTTATTGAACTTGACAACATATTAATTCAAAACGAAATAATGAAACATTGATAATAAAATGAATTTATTTTTCATAATATAAAGAATTTCAGATTTTTATTGTGTGTTATATTTTCAGTCTCCCCCATTGATTGTTGTTATTGGAGTCACAACAAACATTTGTAGCGCAAACATAATAAAAAAAATATCAAAATTAGGAAAAGTTTTTCTTGTAAACAATTACCATAAGAAGTAAACACTGATAAATATGTTTCACCTCCCCTTAAAGTAGTACAATGCGGTACCAGTCCACTCTCCTTCGCAGCAGGCGGTCGGGTTTGGAAGCTCATCGTGAGGAAGCCGAACTTACACTAATAGGTGATTCCAACTGGTACATCGTACCGTACTTTAGTACTTTAGTAGAGAACAACTTAAGTACAGTATCGTGTTTTGGTTCCTTCGTTTTCATTCGTGCTGTGCGATGGCACGCGTACCGAAACGTGGACGTACGTGCTCGTACGCAACGTCGAGTTTCGTCAGACGTCACCATAGAATACGGAGGGAATACCGGGTGAGCGTAACATACGACGTCCGTTTCGGTTTCTAAACGGAACTCTAAAGGATTGTCAGCGGGGACAAAGTGCTTCTGGTGATTATTATTTGTAGCAGCTAACACCGAAGAAGAAACTCATAAGTCAGTCTGTTTTGATTTATTTTAATCAAGTATCTGGACGCGCGTCTTGGCATCCAGAACGATTGTGCATTAACAGACTTGTATACAGTTGTACATCTGTACGTTACATGTACTCATACTTTAACACGGCAGGAAGGTATTACTACCGACACATATCTAAACAGCTTGTAAAATGTATATAAGGTCTTTATACGCCCGCGTGGATAAATTACGCCGAAATTACATCAACTTCCGGTGGGGTGGGCTGAGAATCGGGAGAGTGTGTTGTCCAGCTCAGGGTTCAACGCGCTCGCGTTACGATCGAGAACTAACGCGGCGACACGCGATCCTATAGGTTAAAATGTTTTACTTATTTTTTTTTATAAAGTAAGGGTCGAGAAACGAGTTAAAAATGTAAAGAACTTCAGTATAAGAAGAAATCTAGAAGTTAGTTTCTATGGGCGTGATTAAGGGGATCGACTAGGTCGCTATCATTAAAATGACACTTGTTATAATTTTTGCTTCATCGTAGAACAAGCTTTGTTTACGTGAACAAAATGTTCTCGAGATATCAATGTTACAGTATTCAAATCCGAGTATTTAAATTGAATGCTCCAAAACGATGAGAAATCATATTAAGTAAAGATGTCCGTGCGTGCGCGTGCGTGTGTTTGTGTGTGACGAGCATTTAAAATTGAAATGGCTATATCTTGAGAACGAGTTACTGGATGATCTTAAGACTTTTCCGACGATTCGGGTTGCAACCCTCCTCAGTTTGGTGCAATTTTCATCTAAATGGCTAACGCGGTGTCTCATTTTATGGCTGCTCGAATATTTGTAAAAATGGGTGTGATCTCTATAACTTTCGTAAAGTTTGAGCTATCGAGCATAAACTTTCTACAAGAATAAGTCAGGGGACAAGGTTGTTTGGTATTAAGTTTGGCACGAATCGATCAAAGCGTTCAGATTTTATAGAATCATGAATTTATGTAATTTTTCGAGAAAAAAAAACTATTTTTGCTCTAACTTTCGTAAATTTTTATCTATCAAACTTAAACTTGGCATACTGATTGGCTAGGGAAAAAATATAATTTTTAAACATTGTAAACGTTCTGTGATCGATTATGATAATAATAAAAAGAATCTTAACTACATCGACAAATTGCTAACTTTGCATTATCCGTAATACGCATTTAAATAATATAAATAAATAAAAAATCGTTAAATTTTCTTATTTAAAATAATGTTGCGACGCACGTCAATCGTGGTGTCATACAGTAAAAAATCAATTAAAAATCATTCTCATGCATGTCAAAATTACTCTGAACTAGGTAGAACGAAGTAGAAAAAAAGGAACAAGTGGCGTATCTATTGGCTGTTTAATTTCATGTTTATTTTATACAAGTTTTGTAAGTTATAACAGTACTTTCAAACGATTTTATCAGTATAGGATTGATCCAGGATCGAATCAGGCGGAATAAAACAACGATAGAATAAAAAAAGAAACCTGAACGAGAGATAATAGCGTTGCCATAGATTATATCTGACATACGAAGAACATTACGGATACAGTATGCACGCGAGGAAATAGAATTTATAATGTGGAATTTATGAAAAATGTATGAAATTGTGAGATTGAACGTACGTGAGATGCGTGTACGATGAATATCGTAAGATTAATATAGACGCCGATCAGATTTCTAATAAAACCCCAAGTACATTGCACGATTAAAAAAAAAAAAAATTTTTTAAATAAAAAAATACAACAGGATCTTGACAGCGGTAAATCGTAAATTAAACAAGTTTTCTATTTAAAATATGTTTATATGTTGAGTACTCAAGTAAATAATATAGTACATCGTCAATGAAAGGACATTGGATCGCCATAGTTGACAATTCTCCAATGAAATATAAACGAAAATGTTTAATTCAATAAAATTGCAAGAATCTGATAATTTAAATCATACGAATTAAAGTGACGAAGCAGAGGATGATGTTAAATATACCTGTTCACTCCAACTCGGGTTACTTCATACATTGTCAATGGAAGGTCATCGAATCACGTAGTTGATAAATCACCAATGAAATATAAAAACTCCGGTTTCTTAATACATTGTCAATGAAAGGACATCGAATCGCGTAGTTGATAAATCTTCAATGAAATATAAAAGTGAATGTTTATTTCAATAGAATTGCAAGAATCTGATAATTTAATCACACGAATTAAAGTGACAAAGCAGCGGTCGATGTCAAATATACCTGTAACTCCAACTCCTGTTACTCAATACATTGTCAATGAAAGGACATCGAATCGCGTAATTGATAAATTTTCAATGAAATATAAAAGTAAATGTGTATTTCAATTCAATTGCAAGAATCTGATAATTTAATTACACGAATTAAAGTGACAAAATAGGGGTCGATGTCATATATAATTGTTAACTCCAACTCCGGTTACGATCGATCTGTCGAAATATTTGTAGGATGGGAAGTAAATGTCAATTTTCGCATTTGTAAAACTCGAGTAAGTGTTTAACATCACAAGCAATTACTATTGACAACTAACAATGTAGACGCAAGTGGCGATTCAAATTGTTTGCGATATTTAAATACACTTACTCGTGTTTTACAAATCCGAGAATTATCATACAGAGTTGTAATGAAATAAATCCTCCAAAGATAGACCAGTAACTTATAACTAAAATGTCAAAAATAATTAATCTGGAAGTACGCACATTTATTTCTCACCTCAAAAGTGTATCGAAAGATTGTTCGTAACCGTAGTTATCAATCATACAAAACGTTCATAATTAACATTTAATTGACCATCGAATGAAATCAATAAATCATGAAAGCACTTTCACAAATTCAAGTATTTATAAAAATGATTCAGAGTCCGAAACAGCCAACCAATAGGCAATACAATCATGATACAATCGCGAATAAAGTAAAAACCGATCGAAGACAGCGATGACGACACGACGTAACCAATTCGCTATTACATTGTACAGAGTTTCGAGTTTTCTCTATATGAATTTTTGTTCACGGTGCCGTATCGAATGATAATTAAACGGGTGTCGACTGTATCAAAATACCTAACGGCTGCCAATGCTCCGATCCTCCTCCTCCTCCTCCTCCTACTACTACTACTACACACACACACACACACTTATGTATATACAAATCGAGGGAGAAGACCGTGAGAGAAAGGGAGGAGATCACAAAACGGAAGGGAATGACCAAGTGTAGATTAAAGAAGTAGAAGAAGAACCCTAAGGAAGAAGAGGAAGAAAAATCTATAAAAGTAGTATGTAGTGGATCGCAAAGAGAGCAAAGACGAGCAGCGATAAAGACGAGTAGAAGAGAGGCGAGAGAAAGAGAAAGGGTGATAGCGATTGAACCAAGGAACGAGGAGGACAAAGTGGGAAGGAAAGAGGAAGAGCAAGAGGGAGAGGGAGTCGGAGTATAGTTTTCGGGGAGCCACGGAGCGCCTAATGTATGCCAGTGGGCTATCACGGTGGTCCCGCGGCACGGTGTGGGTGGTCCGCGTCCTCCTCCCACCATAAGGCACTCCCCTATGCTCCGATGTACGCTGCGCTTTACGCGCGTTGCTACGCTATACGCTCCTGCTACACGGTACAAGTATACACATATGGCGACGTATACACACACGCATACAAAGACAGAACCTGGGGTACTTGGCGCGCGCGACACTCCGGTCTGTTCGTGTTGTAGCGCAAGTCCTATAAACTCGTGTCCGTTTACGTCACTCAAGTTGCGTTGCTGGCTTCGTCTTCGTCGCTGTCGCGTAACGTCATACGACGGATTCTCCAAGCGAAACGCAATTTTTTAAATTTTATTTTTAAATAAGCGATCAAGAAAATTCTTATTAGTATCAATTAATAATTTTTTTGTTTTTTTTTTAATATGTTCGTTATGATATAAATAATTAAATATAGGAGATTAAAATTGTATTTTATATTATAGCTAATAATTGTAACCATTATAATATCGAGTTACTTACAAATTATCATATACGAAAAGTGATATAGTTATCCGACATTATGGGACTTTACGGGCACCTGTTTATACGTACAAGATTTAATAATAATTTTACGATTGATTTCTCATTCTTGTGGGAGAATAATTATCATGAATATTGTAAAATATAATATAAAAATATCATGATTGTTGTTAGGGGTTGTTATCTACAAATAATATCAGCTGATGATTAGTACTTGTTCTCACGTTACAATCGATCCATTTTACTATATTATTCGCTCTGTGTATCAACTATATAATTAACGATTGATTATATAATAAACTTAAGAAATTATATATTTTTTTTAATCAGTCGTCGTCCAATCATTCAATTTTACACGGCATGTCTAATGACTCTCTTCGCAGTATCAAATATAGGGGGAAATCTCAACGGTTCGAAATGCTTTTGTAGACTGCTCTCTCGTCCGAATAGTAACATTTTATTATATAATCATATAATAAAATAAACTGCTTTTCGTCTAACTTACAATATTTCATTATATAATTATATTTATATAATATAGACTACTTTTCATTTCACTTGTAACATTTTATTATCGAAACTATATATAGAGGCAACATTGAACGAGACGTTTCAAATCGCATCTCAGCTATTACTATAGTCGAGCTCCCATGTAAAAGGATAATAGCAGAGTAAGTCTCCGCAACCCGCGCACACGAAGCTGTCTTAGCATACCTGCTCCATATTATATGCTCCGGTACGTTTATACAATGTGTCTGCGTACAGTGTAAATACATATGAGAGCGGTTAGACCCGATAATACATCTCTCGCGAACGTCTACAAGTTATGTGTGCGAATACTCGGACGGGTAAACCGGTCACCTCGATTAGCTCGAACGGTAAGTACGACCACGAGGACGACCAAGACGATATGAAGGAGATAGGAGCGATGCGTGGTGTGCGTGTATATACTTCGTGCGTTGCATGCGCGTCCAGGCCAATTTGTTGGGACATACGGAGAGCCCTCCGGTTCGCTCGTGCCGATTCCCCTCGATGTACACCAGAACTCGAGAACGGCAGCGGGAAAGATAAGAAAAGAAAAATTAAAATAATAATATTATTGCGTCGTAACATTTTGCAAGAATTATTACGAATTTTTTACTTTTTTTGAATTCTATATGGGTTATCAATGATAATGTTATTACGTTGCATTTGCGTATTAATGCCTGCGTTACTTAAGTGTGCTAGAAACGACGGGAAGACAGAACTCCTGGTGAGCCGGGTCTTATATTAATACGCTTGATGACAAATTAGTCGGTTGATTGCACGATTTAATTACAATCTACCATCTCGCTTTCTCACTCTCACAGCACTCGAAAGAGCTGTCTACAACACGCCCAGAGTCTGGTCTCGTCTTCGTCCCATCCTTTTTTAAACTCTTCGGGCTACAACATCAGCAGAGGCATCAGCAGCATCAGCAGCAGCAGCAGCAGCAGCCGCACCAGCAGCAGCAGCAGCAGCAGAAGCAGCCACACAGCAACAAGCACCACGACGAGAAAAGAGCTCTCGAAGAGAACGCGGTGCTCTGGCCCTGCTGTCGACTCGCCGGTATTAAAACGTTGACTTCTTTATTAACGTGGACGCTCACAGACACAGAAACAGAACAGGCGTATCCTGTATAGCTGTATGCCATACATTAATACCACAGAGCGAGTCAGGCGAAACCCGCTTGCGAGTCCAACTGGCTTTTCCTTCGTCGTCCTCCCAGCATGGTATTTAGTCGTCGCGTTCGCATATATCCGCTTTGCAACGTTGTTACGATTTCACTCCGTTCGACGAGTTATCGCGAGCCTCTTTTTATTTCGCTGTTATTAGTCAGTCTAATTACATGTAAGCGATAAACGCAAATGGATAATTGAAAAGCCAGGGAGAGCTGCACGAAACATAGGTTTTTCTTTTGCGCAACGTCTACTTACCTGACGATTCACGGTATGTTTTTATTTCGATTTAATGACACTGTATTTGAGGGGAAAACTAGTAGTGCTTGTACGCTCTTTGTGTTTTTAGCAAAGAAAAATTATCGTGCGTTTAACGTTTATTGAGACGTAACGCATTGTTAAATTTATTAACTGCAATAAAGACTACGGGTTAAGAGTTATTGCGAAGAATTACTAACTATTCATATTTTCGTTATAATTTTTATCTATAATATATCAATTAAATATTCAATGGAAGCCTTTCTAATTATAAATCCGAATGATCGATGATGAGACATTAATTTATGAATAATAAAAGTATTAAATAAAATAGCAATGTTAGCAACATTGGCAGAAATATTTTTCAAATATTTTTCCGTGCAAATTAAAAAATATTAATTTCGGGACACGCTAAACCAATATTAGTACGTAATTTTCTTTACCACACTTGAATGGATTGATTAAACAATGATAGTGCAACGATACTGTGCAACTTTGATATTTAATCGCAGAGGCAAAACGTTATATCAATTGAATTTTAATTGACTCGTACAAAAGTAAATCTTGTGATAAATCTTAAACTTAATGAATATTTCTTTAAAATCTGTGAAGCACATTGCCTCGTTGGTTCTCCGATTCGAAGAAATCCCAGGCTTACGAGACGAAGCATACACAGGACTGGGGCAGTGTCTGCACGCAGCATCCGAGACTGAGAGAGGAATATAACGGGTCGGGCTCGGGTGGGATCGTGATGAAGACGTTTCTCTAGGTTAAGGGAAGTTTGACGTTTTTATGGGTCAGGCTCCAGCTTCTCTTTTTTTTTTGTCTCCCCTTCCCTTACCTCTCCGCTGTGCCATGACTCTCATCGTTGTATCTCTCGTGTATACGTACACGTGTCTCTAGCTTTCATCTTCGTGTGGCTGGCACAGCGTGTAGCGGCATAACTGATCCGAACCGAGGAGCTCGGAGATCCCCGATCTCTTCTTTCTCCTCTCTTCTTTCCTTCTCTTCGCCCGTCATTGACGGGTCTATCATCTTACTAATTCCTTAATGGGAGATATTCGAGCTTCACGAACGATCCCCGTCTCCTGCCGTCTTTTCCTTCTCCATCAAGCACTAATATCTATCCCACTCATCTATAATACCCTCACGCATCTCTATCTCCGTCCCTTCCCTCTCCGTCGTGACCCTTTTCATGTCGCTTTTGAGAGGAGACAGAAATATTTTTTTAATCTTCCGGTTAAACGTCCTCCTTTTAATGTTCTCCACGAAATATACTTCGAGGAGATCGTTACACTCGTTGAGTACATTGTTCTTGCTGGAACTTGAGTGCATCACTTCGGTATCTCAATGACGCTACGCATCGTTAATCGCCTTTGGATTTTCAGTTTCGCGATCCAGAAAGCGCGTCGTTCGTTGCGCGACGGGTCCGCTCCACCAACACGCTCTACTCCAATGCTGCCGATGTTGCTTGTTCTTCGCTACGTTGGTGGTCTTCGGGGATCTCTTCCTCGCGTGGACCGCGTGGAACTCGTTGTGTGCTCGACGACTCAACGAACGAGCGAGCTCGTTTCGTCGACTCTCGCTCAAGTTGGTGAAGCCTCAACGACTTTAGTCGTTGTAGAATTACTGCATTGCGCTGCTGATGTTCGTTTCTTCGCGATTAAGAGTTCTTCGATTATTTCACGTGTTTGAAAAGTATGGGCGGTCCATTTCCGACAGTTTTATCGTCAGAGCCAGAGAATATGTGCGTGAAAAAACTATATAAGATGCGCGTCACGATTGTTTCCCAAAGACAGTGAACTTTGAAAGACGTATACTCGAAGAAACGTACGGAAATATTTCCGAGTTCCACAAATTAGTTGTATGAATAATCAACTTCCAAGGTAAAGCTATTTTTTGGTGTAGATGGCGCCACCATTTCAAAATGGCAACTTCATTATTAAAGAAGTTGTATCCAAGAGATAGGTTATGTTATTTTTTCTTATATGCTCGCTCGAAAAGATTTTTTTTACGGATAATACAGACATCAGTAATATTTCAATGTATCACAAGATTAAAAAATAAATATATTTTTGGTTATATTGTATTTACTATCTGACCTGGCGGTAAATGCAAATTAATAGATAAGAGCGTTGATGCAACGATGCTGTCTATTAACTTTGATTTTATACTCGAATCAATCGACTAAAGAAAATACATGTTCATTTAATTATCTCAAAGGGCTTATAAAGATAAAATATATATTTTTTTATTCCGTTCTGTGTTATCTACCTCGAGACACAAAGTAAATCCCCCCGATTATTGATGTTATAGGTAAAAACTCTCATTCCGATTGCGTAAGATAATATGAATAAATAATAATTAAATAATGCCCCAATTACCGATCGGGCCCAAGTCGCTACCCCATTCGCTATCTATCGAGTGGTGGGAAAAAACTTATCGTGGTGATTGACGGAGAGGCACTGACTTGAAATTGGTAGATGATTATAGTGACAGGAACCATTATCCGAAATGTTATTTGCATATCGTATGCTTGAATTTCATAAAAAAATTTCGGTCGATAAAAATGAATAAAATCTCATCAAGTACGTGATTAATATTGACCAATTAATGAATATCAATCGTTAATTATAAAAGATAGCTAATGGTACATGTTTATGAAAAATAAATTGTAAAATTTTACAATATTTTGCTATATATCTACCTTGTAATTAGGCAGTATACTTAAATATGTTCAATGACAGAAAATTGCAATGTACCAAAGACGTTCGACCGTGTTCCTTTGTAAAGAAATTGGAAGGGCGAAAGTGAAGGAAGTCGACCTTCGACGAGACCACGTGAGAGCTCGACCGGTCAATTCCTGTGAGAAAGATATAACGAAGAGTTAGTGGAAAAGAAAGAAAGAAATAAAGAAAGAGAAAAAGGATAAGTAAAGTGTAGGTGAAGGAACGAAAGAAAGAGATCCTAACGTGGGCAAGAGAGTGGATAAGGCAGAAAGTATACAACCCGTACGATCCTAACTCAAATTTGTGGGCGGTTAGAGTCAACGGTAGCAGTTTTATGGAGATTGCATTCCGGGGAACTTTTGAGCTCAAAATATTATTATTAAGAGATCGGACTCGCGCTCGCGACCTGTTCCAAAAACTTATCTTCTTTCTTACCAGCTTCGTTCACTTCCCACTGCGACATCCTACTCACTTTCGCCTTTGGTGTAACCAAGGTAGCGAGTAAAGTATCAGAAAAAGAAAACTTAACAAAGATAAAAACAAGAAAATCTCGAGAGCCTGTAGGTGCTATATATAGATATATATATAGCACATGCCTGAAAGAGTTATCCGTCTGGTACAACACCGTGACCAATCTCTCTTTCTTCTTTTCTCTCCCGAGGTCTTATTTTACTATACAATATTTTGCACTGTATTTTTTCTTCACCCCTCAAAAAATTCTTACTGCATCTTCGTCATCGGGTCATGGGATGAGGTTAAGCGGCGTCAAAAGCATCATCTTCGAGAGTATCGGCTACCCGGAGCGGAGCAATCAGGCAGACAACAAGTTTATTTCAACAAGGTCGAGTTGTGAACTCTTGTCGCATCGGGGAGACAACTGGGCAGACGAGAGGCGGCTATGATCGTGCTTTGCGTTTGAATATCTCACTCGATGATTCAATCTGCTTCGTTCTTTCTTTTTCTCATATGCGTATGTTTTATTACATACATTGTATTGAACCAAAGTGCAGCAACTGAGACCAAAACTGAGGCCCTGTGGTGTAGCCTTAAGGATAAAATTGGTGAACCAACATGATTATATTTCGGTATCTACCCTCGGAATTTAAATCACAATATGCAAGTGTGCAATTTGTACGTGAAAAAATACGTTGTATGTACCCTTGGAATAAAAATCGCACTCCGAGTGTCTAATTTGTTAGCAAAAAAAAAATACAATGTCCTGAGATTTCTGTATTTTTTTTTAATGAAAGAAAAATAATTTATCGTTCGATGATCCATTTCGTCGACTTTTGTATCTTACAGTATCGTTTGCTTTGTTAAAGTGGAAGTTTTGTCTTCATGAACAATTTTTTTTCCAGCTTTTCATAAGAAAACTGGAAAAAGGTTTCAAATAGAAGTTTCAAGATTTCAGTTGTAGATTTATTTTACCGTAAATTGTAAGCTGTCGAGTGAAATAATTTTTTATAATAAAGAGATACGTTATAGGTTGTTTACTGTTGAATTTTATTGCTGAAATTGTAAAAGACGTTTGTGTATTTCTTTTTTTGTCGAATAATTGACGTTATCGCATTAAATTTTGTAAAACTTGAGTTTTCGAGACAAAAGTTTTGACACAAAACGAAATAATATTTGAAAAATGAATTTTTGGGAATTTAAACTTTTTTCATTTATCACGTGTATAATTTCTGAAAATGTCGAGACAACGAAATAAAACTTTTTATTTATTCCTAATAGCATTTAGCAATTTTTTATGCCGGATTGTTCTTATTCTTGCAAATTTTTAGTAATTGAACATGAAGACAGCTAAAGTATACAGTAAACATATTTCGAACGTTACACTGTAGTGAATTTTTGTTTTTTTATTGCCGGATTGTTACTCATTCCTAATAGCATTAAGCGATTTTTGGTAAAAAAAAAGAATTGGCACATGTCGATAAAATGATTCGGATGTTACACCAAGATTGAGTTTTTAATTTTAATGATGGATTGTTCTCATTCCTACAAATTCGGAGTAATTGAACATAAGCACATCTAATGTATACATAAATGAGCAATCCTACAAAGTAAAACCTTGCAAATGACTTCCTTATTGTATTACACTGTTCACAAAGTTTTCTTTATGAATAAGCTAACGTAAACAGACTTCCTCATAGATGTGACGTTGATCAATATTCTTTCTCATACATAGATGTGACGTCGTGAACAGTGTAAAAGAATGAGGAAGCAATTTGCAAGGTTCTACTTTGTCTTTTTTAAAAAGTTAACACGTATATCATGTGTCAATTAGAACTCCATGATTAAGGTCATAAATCTGTATTTAATCGTGCTTGTTGCTCAATTTTTCTTTCAATATTTACCTTGCAAGGTAGTTCGAGTCACCTAAAAATTATAAAACTGAAATAGGACGTATGAAATCATGCAACTTCATATAAAAAAAAACGTTTCACTACAAAAAGACAAAAAAAAATTAAATATCGTCACAATTAAAAAATCGGATTTTCAAATCATTTTTGTCTATTTTTAACTTGTCGTATTAGTTTTCAGGTTACAACGATGGACGAATTTGGCTTTGCAATGTGTCATTCTCTGTGTAAGAAAATTGTGTCTAGTTTCGAGTATAGACATTTTCATTTCAAGCTTTTACGTAGAAGTTAGAGAGTAAACTTTGAAAAATAATAATAGCATAAAGAAAAATGGAATATATCGTTTGCGAAAGAGGATCAAATGGTAAATTTCTATATTCGTACGGCAAACAGTCTTCGTACAAAGAGAATGAGACATTGCAAAACCAATTTGATTGAACGAAGCAACCTCAAAACTACAAAATGAAAATAGATAAAATATCAAACTGGTCGAAATAAAAATATTTAACTTATAAAATTTCATTTTTTGTGTTTTTTTTTCAATTGGTACTTTTGTTAAGTTGCAATTTTTTGTATGCGCTATCGCTAAACGTATCTTCACTTTCAAGATTTTCATTTGCCTCCATTTCGCCCTTTCATTTGGATAAGGCTTTCTGAGTTTAGCACGTGTAATCTCTCGTTGTTGTCAGAATCTGTAAAGTTGGCATATTCCAAAAATTCCTTTTGTTCACTTTAGCGCACAATCTCGTGTTGACCTCGTATTCGTTCTATATTTCGCTATGCGACGGACTGCAGCAAATATTTCGAGGTACCCGAATCCCATAATGAAACGCGGACGTTACACGAGAGAAGAAGGAAGAGAAGAAGAGGAATAAACCGAATTCTTTGAGTTCCGCGGGCTGCGCGTCTCACCGACGGCTTATCCCGTTGATCGCCTCCTCGCGTACCTATACTTCTCTTTGGCTCGAGGGAAATAAGATTCGAATTAGCTCCGTGCCACCACACCTTCTCTTGTATTATTATGTGATTCGATGTCAGAGCGGCACGCACGCTCACCGGATTCTCTATCTACATAGAGTAGATAGCATAATACCCGTCAGAGAGCACACTTGATACCAGTGTAACCCTCTTGGCTCAAATCCTCTCGTGCTTCTTCCCTCCTCGGTTTGGGTTTCACTCGAGAGGAGACCGGGATTAGCTCTGGTTTTGCCTCTGAGGCTTTTAAAAAATATTTTTTTTGTCAATTTGCATTCTATACAATGGTAAATAAATCTCCTGGAATTCATTTTCTATCATTAAGAAGAGTGAATTCTATTTAATTTTATGATACACGAATGAGCAGCAATCGATCAGGAAATTTTTGGAATACAATGAATTCGATGGAGAGAATTAGCAGTGTAACTTTCGGAGGTAAATCCAAAAGATTTTAGTTATTTTTGTTTTATTAAAGGTACAGTGCATTCGAAAGATAATTAATTTCGTAAGAATATCCAAGTTCCGAATGCTAAATGGTTATAACGAGGTAAACGCATTTCGTCGTCGCCACGTACGTTAGCATTCGCACTCGCATAACCGCGAGCCCTCTAATTTGAGTCCCGTGCCCAATATAGCTCACTTCCGTCGTCGTATTCGTACTAGTCGTACAGCATTCTCGTCGTTGACGACGACGACGACGACGTCGACGACGAAACGTGATGCGACGTTATCAGAGAGTCCGTAGGTATGCTTGCGGCTACGACGAGACTACCACTCGCGGCCTACACTTCCCTTTCTCTTCCTCTCATTTCGTTTCACTGTGACTCCCGCGAACTCCAAGGAGGTCCTCATCATCCACAGCCACTGCGCCCTTTGGGAGAGATCGTGTTCATCGTTCTCTCTCGCTCTCTTGCTCCCTTCCCTTCCTCATCTACGCTCTATCATCACTCACAAACCATCCGTGAAGGGACGTTATACTCTCACTCGTTCTCCGTCTAATTCACTCGGGGATCCCCCGAATATTAAATTCACCGTGGCAGCCTCTCATACGAGCCACGAAATTAAGCGATTTCCGCTGGTACTGACGAGATCGTCTTTGAGTCGTTGTCCGTAAGTACCGTACTCGCATCGTTCCTTCAAAACGAAAATACAGAGAGTAAAGTATCGTATTCACCGAGTTTCAGTAATTTAGTTTATTTTTATCTACGCGTAAGAACGTATAAATAATTTATTATTTCGTTCCGTGGGTTACTCGAAACCTTCAAACAAGTTTTATTCACATCAGTCTCGGCCTGATACTTCTCGAAGAATATTCTATTCTCGTCCGAGAAGGTGATTCTTTAGTGGCACAGTGGCTCAACGTTAGATCCCTATGATCGATTCTATCTTCTTTCTCTCTTATCGAATCTCATGTTCCTACGAGTAAGAGATGTGGACACTATTTGATAGTGGTGAGACACAGACTGATGAAGGAGAAACGGTGAAGCGTCGCGCGAGTATTTCTTGTACGTATCAGAGCGAGTCAGAGGGAACAAGAATTTCGACGGAGTAAGTGAGTAAGTGAGTGAATGAGTGAGTGAGTGAGTGAGTGAGTGAGTGAGTGAGTGAGTGAGTGAGTGAGTGAGTAAGTGAGTAAGTAAGTGAGTGAGTGAGTAAGTGAGTGAGTGAGTGAGTGAGTGAGTGAGTGAGTGAGTGAGTGAGTGAGTGAGTGAGTGAGTGAGTGAGTGAGTGAGTGAGTGAGTGAGTGAGAGAGAGAGAGATATAGAGGGAGAGAGAGACAGAGAGAGTGAGAGTGAGAGAGAATCAGTATGAGCATCAACGGGAGCTAGCAGTGTTGGTGGTCCAGCGACTCGCTGTCTTGGTTCACTCGGTAGTGGATGGCTGGCGAGTGGCGACGACGGCGACGACTCGAAACAATGAATTTACTTCATAAATCTCAATTCAGTCTTGTGCCCACCGGCCAATTAAAATTAATCTCAGCACTGGACGACCACCGTCGTAGATTCAAAGGAAGTTATAGGGACGCTACGCTATGATTTGACGAAATAATAAGTATCATCAGCTACGGTATAGCTACTGTTAAACCCGATTACGGTTGTTTTCGGTGTTTCAATGTTACAGAAGATACAAGAATTTATGCCGGGACACCTGTGTACGAGTCTGAACAACGGATGACAGTTAACAACCGAGATAAAAGAATAAAACCGTTGCTATACGATATACTATACAGAAGTTCACGCTAACGCGAAACGAGAATGAATTCCATTCGCGCCAAGTCAATTGCGACATTCTGCAACGCGTTCCCGGAAGACCGCTTTCTCGGGAGCACGAGAGACGAAAGAGGCGAGGGTTCTCCAGTGGCTAGTGCCCCGAGTACACACTGGAATCTCGTATCACGTCAGTCACGTCCAGGAAAAGTATCAATGAGATAAACTGAATTAATAAGACATTGGGATATCGGTATCGCTCTAAAAATGTATTAAAAACAAATTTCCAGAAAGAAACATTTTTATTACGTTTGATTAGAAAAAAGAAAAAAATGTTGTTACCCCATTTGCAAAGATATTCATTAAAATTAAATTGATTAAATAAAAATCAAGAATGTACGATGAGAGAAAAAATGATACCGGCAACTATTAAATGTGACAACTATCAATCGTTAATCGACTAAAAATTAATAGTTCTCACTTGATAATTGCGAGAATTATCACAATTTCTCCGAGCTATTATTGTTTATTTCAATGATTTGAAATCATCTTAACTGTTCATCGTACGTACGAGACACAGATACTTGTCTCGTGCTCGATAATTATACGATGACGATATATCTATGGCGTTCGGTAAAGCTGAATAAGATGAAATGAAAAGAAAGGAAATAGAACGATGACCAAGAGTATCGAACGTGTATCGCATTGATCAATACGACGAAGAGGAGAATCGTGTAGAGCAAAGATGCTATTTCTGTTAGGCATGAGGTAATAAGCACGGAACACCAGGAGTAGAACACACTGGCTATATGTCGTATAATTAATGGCTTAATTTCCACCTTTCAGGAAGTCGTTATTCTCACGGCCTCCAACGACGACGCCGACGACGACGCGCAAACGAAGATCGTATAATAGAGTCGGCAAAGTGTTCGCGTAGAGCGAGGCGGTTCCCAGGAACCGTTTAAGATGGCCCAAAAACTCGTGTCTAATGTCCAAAGACCCTCGCGATACTGCGATCTCGGCATTGAAATAGACTTAAAAAAAATAAATTCAACCGGTATTGGGTTAAGATATTTAATACTTTTTAATTTCTTTTAATACCGAGGAGCTACCGCGTCTCTCGATGCGTATAATGAACCGAATAAAAAATTTAAAAAAAAAAACCAAAACAGATAAATATCAAAGATAAATATTGAACCACGTGAATCCGTTGGTTTAAACTTTTGATCGACTCTCTACCTTCAACGCTAACATTATGAAAAACTTAACAACGAAGAAATAAATTTAATGGAAATTTAATCGAGTGAAATTACGTTTTTGTACTTTTTGTAGATAAATAAAAATATATTAAAGTTTTGAGGTGGTCATTAATTTTAGAAGGAAGTATTTAATTATTTATTTTGCATAAATTTTCGAGAATGCACACACGAAGTCATGAAGGGCTCTGACACGCCACTTTCCTCTCCATCTTTTTCCAAGCTATTTTACTGTCCTTCTCTCTCTTTCTCTTTCTCTCTCTCTCTTTCTCTCTCTTTCTCTCTCTCTCTCTCTTTCTTCCTCTACCCCCCTTAACGCAACTGTCGGTTGTACAGTATATTTTCGGCGGGCCGCGAAATTAAGATGTATCGCCGAATCTGGTGCGGGTAATTTGCATGCTCCGCGACGCCTACGCGCTGCTTTAGACGAGCGCACGAGGCAGCCACTTATTTGCCATGGCCCACCCGTAATGCATATCGGAAACGGTGGAGGCAAACACACGTTGCACCCGCTCCCGGTGGCAGACTACCCACGAATTTACAATTTGATTCGTTATACGATTTATTCACAGTACTCGTATAACATACAGGAGGATCCAGCATCTCTCTGGGGTTGATAATGACGATAACGTCATACAAATTAAATGGAGCGTAGTTTGTATTATATATATATTTGAGTATATACCGAGGACACAGAGCTTGTCGCAAAATCACGGGAGATGATGCGCGCGTGCCACGTACGTGACGTGACTGCGACGAACCCGCAGAGGACCTTGAACCGCTCCAGACCGGATCCAACCAAAAGGGTGGGAGAAAGAGAGGAAGAGAGGAAGAGAGAGAGAGAGAGAGAGAAAGAGAGAGAGAGAGAGAGAGATAAGTAAATTAGGATACAACTTGTTCGGGCAGTCTTTTCCGATGTGTATACATACAAGTCCTCATCGAGCAAACTTCCCCTCTTCTGTATCAGTAGAGACCTCCCGATTGAGCGCGCGAGTTAATTATAATTATAGGGAAATTATATGATAATTATAGAGGACGATCGACAGAACGCGTTATAATCGCGGTCTTCGTTAATACGAGCGGCAGCGAAAGTCTCCAGTGAGGACTTTTTTCTTAGACTGACCGTTTGAAATGATCGAGCCACCTATAAAGATTATAAATAACATTTCAAATTTCCCTCGGATATGAAAAGTTTTCATAAAAATATAATTAATTAGGATGCACATCGGTAATAAAATTACTGCCTTGAAACATTCCTCATGAACAGAATGTATGACTGACGGATATACAATTATTTTTTATTAGTATCTTTAACTTTGATTGCAAATGGCATTCACCCATTATAAATTTTTGTTTTTTTCATTTAGTCCTTGTACACTTTAACCTTTCTTCGTATAACCAAACGTACATTGCACAGTTATTATTTATTTAGTTTGTACATAAATTTGATTGACTCATGATTGACCGATACAAAAATTTATTTTATTAATATATCAAATTTCGTTTGTAAATGGCTTTCAACCATTACAAATCTCTTTTCTTTTTTTATTAGTCCTTGTACACTTTACCCTTTAACGTAGATTGCAGAGTTAATATTTATTTTGTTATTACACGAATTTGTAACGATAAAAGCATTGAAAGATTCTTCATGGACAGAATGTGTGACTGACAGTTCCAACATTTATTTTATTTATATCTTAAACTTCGATTGCAAATGGCATTCAATCATTACAAGTCTCTTATCTTTTTTAATTTAATCCTTGTACACTCAACCCCTTCTTCGTATATTCAAACGTAGATTGCATATTTAATATTTATTTGGCTTGCACATAAATTTATAACGATAAAAAAAATGAATATCTAATACGATTTTTCGTGTTTTTTTTTTTTTTTGGTCCAACTATATACGTGAAATTGATTATGAATAATTCTGTGCATGTATATGGAGAGTAGAATCGAGAACTTGGATATATAATCGAGGACCCTTCGAGAGAGGGTCGTTCATCACTCGCGTTGATTTATCGGCGAAGCTCCGCTCCCGGTGGAAAAGTCAACCCGAACGACCCCGATCGGGGTATGCGCGCGGATCTTCCGGCTTTAATTGGCCGATCGTTGTGTACGGTAGCTGGTACCTGACGATCGTCGAGAAGTTGAGACTCGATTTCATATAGCCGGGAGGAGAGCACGCTGTTGCCCTACCACCGCTACGATATATATATATATACTAGTATAATAATAATAATCGTTTGCGTGCAACGCGGCTATCTCGTGTGTACGTGCGTGTACACGACGCAAAATTGCTTCTGGGCTCGCGAGTACATGTAATAACATGGCCAATGTAAATTCGCAAGCTGGTAGTCTATGGAGAATAGATATTTCAAGTATCAACGATTTCCAAAAATTGCTGCGTTCGTATCTGTTGATTAACAAGTTTTTCAAAAAGCGATTAAGTCAAATATTCTTTTACATTGTTACCTAAAAAAAAAAACGAATCTCTTATCAATAATCGACATCAAATCGTTGAGAACAATGAACTACGTGTTATCCTTCAATTTTTATAATAAATATATTTTCAAATATATCATTTAAAAAACGTTAAACGGTTTGGGACTTGAAATGATTTGAAAGTCTGCGGAACATCAAGCCGTTTCAAGAGATTCGTTTCAAGAGAATTCATTCCATCGAATAGTCCGATAAAAATGTATCCTACGATAAATTGTACCGTGACAAAGAAAAGAATCTTTGTAATAACAACTTTATTTAATATTCATATCATTAATTATATTATTACATAAACAAGACGTCTTTCATTGTACTCGAGGTAACTCATGGGCATATATTTGTGATATAATATTCGTAATTGTTGTTTGTCGTCGATCAAGATTGTTCTACTACGAATAGTGAGCAACATCGCTTGGGTATTTCACAACGTTATCGGGTTTTATCAATTTGTTGACAACTTGTAATAGATGGAAATCGAAGCGTAATCATTTATTTTCCTTTTCTTTGTTGTTCTAGGCAGCGATAGATTTTTCTAATTTCAATTCTATCAAAATTTGTTCGCTTTGTTAATCACTCGATGAAATGTAACATACGAGGCTACTCGTGCACTATGATTAATGCCTGTTTATCATTGTTTAACAACATTGTTAGTGCGTGGGGACTGCCATCTCCGATCGTCGAGTAATTATTCCAAATTGAAATATGAAATAACGTGAAATTTAATACATTCCGCAACAATTGATTGGTCCAATTCAGGTCTGCTCTGTGTAATCAATGTTTGGCCCTAATAGCTAATGTTAATTTGTTGTAAAAAAAAATGTTGCGCGTAAAGCCTCAAAGGCGGCTGCAACATCGGCTTCGTAAACGAAAGCTAACGTCGACGATAATTTTTAGATGCAGCTCATTCTCCTGTATCATTTTCTATTTGCTTTGTGTAAAATGATTCAAGCACCCCTTAACTGTTGGGGAATACCTCGCTGACTGCATTGTGAAAAATCATCTCGAGATTCGTCATTGAAATTTTTGCCTGGAGGTGCGTCATTGGGCTTTTTAATTTTTGCAAAATTTCAATGTACGTGGTTGTCGATTTCTCATTGATTACAATCAATGACGATTCAGTTGGGTTCACCTTGGATGATGTAGCCATTGCGTAAAAATCGAAGGAACAATACGAAGCGTTCTGTCAATTAACCATAATACGCACGTAGTTCATTATAACGACAAATTCTCTTTAGTATTGAAGATAGCGGTTCCAAAATTTTAATTCTTACCAGTCGCAGAGAAATCGTTCGCCTTTTGTTATTGCGGTATAAACCTCGGGTACAGATAAGATAGAAACCGTCGCTGGATTAGCCGGTGCATCGTTGTTTAGACTACATGCGCACTCGATTGTATGAATTATCGTGTAATCGTATGGTGACTCGGAAGTATGCTTCTGCGACTGCGCACTGATACAGTTGCGATAAGCAATGTTAAGATGTTGGTGTTTGCTTCATTACTCTTCTCAACTTTCGCTTTTAGCTTCCGTTGAACTTTTTTTGTTGACACTTTAGTTGGACAAGGATGATAGCTGTGTTTTCTGATGTATCATACTAACACTTTTTCTGTATAACATAAATTACTTTATTTACGAATTGGCTGGGAATTCGAAGTGGATAGACCTGATTTACGTTTTCTTATAGTATGGCACCGTTCGGAACAGGTTTCGTTTTTGTACCGAACGCACCGCCATATCACTTTGTTTTCACTTTCGCGATGCACTGAATATAGGAAACCTTGATGTATAAAAAGTAGGCCATATCGTTGGCTTCTCGTGAATTTAAATGGTATTTCAAACAGCACGGACGGCAACCACGAACTGACTGATGGGGGAAACTAACTCGAGCTGAAAATCTGTAGAGTTACATCAGAAGCGGATCGGATACCGCTAAGGTTCTGTTAAGAATTCCAGGCGAATCCCTGACACTTTCACGCGTTAGCTGTAAGGTGAGAGGAAACTTACTCAGTCGGTAACAGACGTATCCGTGCAATTTTTTTTTTGCATCAAGTATTCAGAAATAAAAAGTTAAATCTGATAGCGTGATCTGTTGCCAATCAGTTAAAACTTTGCTTTTGTCTGTAGAATCTCGACACCCTGGAAACAAATTGCACGGAAATGCACGGAAACGGTTTGTTATCAACCGTGTTACCGTTTATGGGAACGCGAAGGAACGCGGGTTTCGCTTCGCATTAAAAGGATTCGCGATGGATGTAACGCCACTCGGATGATTGCTGATTGTTTCTGTTATTGATTGTAGCGTATAGTATACGGTAATACACATAATATGAAATAGAAATTACGTTCAAAGGGTAACACGTCCAATTAACACACCTTAATCGTGTACTTTGTCCTATGTTGATTGAGTGAAAAAGTAATTATTTACTCATAAACGTTAGTGGGATGAATTGCACCAAAATGAATCGACCTCAACATCATTGTTCAACATTTATACTCTCCAACATAAATTTCCAAGATTTCTTTAAAAAAAAGAAAATAACCAATAGAAAGTATCAGCGAGAAGCCATATCCATTGGCGAAATGATTATTGGCAATGACAATTTCTAATAACTTATGTTTCTCAATGCATTATTGAGGTTAAAGACATTAAGGTGCTCAGCGGTATCTGATTGACGAAGGATGTAACGCTAAACGGGTGATTGCTGATTATTTAAATTATCGATTGTAGTAGGGTGATTGCTGATTGTTCCTGTTAACGATTGTGGTGTATCACACGTTAATGATATACTTTGTCCTATGTTGATTGAGTGAAAAAGTAATTATTTACTCATAAACGTTAGCGGAACGAACTGTACGAGGATGAATCGGCCGGGATCAGTTGCCAAGGGATCAGCGTGTTATGGGAAAGCGGGATGAGTCGTCGTGGATTAAGTTGTTAAAAACGAATTGATGGCTAATCCTGTACGATCTAGGAGGTTTAGAACTTTTGAAACAAGTGAAAAAATGATCATTTTTGTTTATAATTCGCCCGATGAATTTCTTTTTTAAAAAAATTCTCAACCTCGATGTTCTCCAACATAAATTTCCAACAGATAGCAATGTTTCTTACAGAAAAAAAAAACAATTGAAAATATCAATGGAAAATCATATCCATTGGTAAAATGATTATTGCCAATGACAATTCATCGTAACTTATGTTTCTCGATACACGAGCTCTTTCGTCATAAATGTTAAAGACGATTTATAAAATTGTGTGCTGCCTACGAATATATAAACAGAGTATCAGAACTGAGCAACTGAACTCCTGAACTCGTCGCGTAACCCCCGCATGCTATATTAACACATTAGACTGGCTTGCGTGTCGAAACTCAGTGAGCCATGAGTAACAATAAGCAGAGCCCAAGGGCCAAGTCCGGAGTCGGAGGCGGGTAGAGGGGTAGAAGGCACGACGACGTACGAGGGGAGGAAAAATGGGTTTCGTTCCACCCTCCCCTTAAAGCGATCATTCGCCAGGGCGAAAAAGGGGGCCGTTGCATTATATTATACTCCGAACACAGTGCCAAACAAACGCAAACACGATCTCTCCATGTTCCCAGGAGACACGGTCTTCTTTTCAGACCCCTTCTATCAAATTTCACTTTTAAGCTCACAGAAACGGATCGATATTAACCCGCTGAAAATTACCTGGCCAGTTAGTTGCCAAATTGAATTTATTCAGTAACGGGACTTGGTGTCGCAATACCAAGCACCGATAATCAAAGAAAACAAATCGGTGATGATGAAGGGTGAATAAAATTTAGCTCGTTTCATCGATATATTGTATCGCAAGAACGATTGCGCAAGATGAAAGGTAGCATCAGGAACCAAAGTAGCTGGGATCACCAAAAGCCTCAAAGCTTTTGCAGAGTCGATGGGAATTGAAGCACGATCGGTGCGTCTATTGCCGATGGCTGTTGACGACAACGTTTCTGGCTGAGCACCACTTTGGCCACACAAACACTCCTCGGTGGCTCCAATTAAGCGGGCAACATTAATTTCAACCACCCGGTCCGTCCCAACGGTTATCTCCTTCTCTCCTACTCTCTATACATCGTTCCACTTTACCTTCTTCCTCGACTTCTTCTTCTTCTTCTTCTCTTTCACTCCTCTTGATTTCTTTTTTTCTTTCTCGTCAAGCTGTACACGCTTCGTGGCCATTCATCTCTTTCACTCATTCGGTCATCTTTTGCGGTGCATCGCTCAACGTGCGTAATACACGCGTGTTCGTCATTCTATATTTCGTATGTAAATGTCTCATTACGAAGTGCAACCACTTATTACCGACTGTAGAGCAAACTCCTTCCTGCGATCTGCGATACGATCACTATAGTTCCACTTCTCGCTCGGTACTATGCGCGAGGATCGCGTTCTCTTGTATTAAGGTTATGTTTCGCACCGACTGAGTCGCCCACATTTTTGGAATCTTTTTTGTTTAGAGACGATCGATCTTTTAAGCGGAACCGAATAAGGTTTGATCGTGTCTGCTCGCAGTTTCACAGCTCAACTTAATTTCCTTTTGTCCCAGATATCAGTCGTCTCTTAAAAAATCAGCAATAAAATACCAACTGAGGTGCTGCCTAGGTGCATACTCCGTTGGTATATCGCATCGCCTTAAGACGAGGTGCAATAGATTATCAGTGTTTCTCTTCCGCTATGACGCAAAAGCCATTAGTTCTATCTCTTTCGCACCAATACATGTATCACATCGTCTTAAGTACTTTTCTTTCCCTCGCTTAAATATTGGTAGGCGTGAAGGCCCGTCATGCCTGTCAGACGGTCTGTTGAAGCCAGGGTATGGTTAAATCTTAAAACAGTGTTCTCGCATCACCTTTCTACTGTTATTTTGTTATTATTATTTTTTATTTTCATCGTTGAATTGCTTATAATCGATGGAGAGAGTCAAGCTATTTCCTTCTCAAGAATTTCCTGAAATAATGAACTTAATTCTATTTTATAAATGAAGAGAATCTATTTTTCTGAAGTAGAAAAATAACTGTAATTGCAACACGTTATAAAATAAATAAATAAATAAAATTGGGATCGGGTAACGTCGTGCAGAATTTTTCCGGACTTAATTTAGGAATAGATTAGAAAACTAAGGTTTTAAACTTTTGAGTTTTTGACGCAGAGCAATAATGAAAGAAGCAGCGCATCATCGTAGAAAGATCACTCGAAGAACATTGTCGTATGCGGCCAAATTGCTTTTTCCGGAGGTCGTGCGCGAGTGTAAAATGAATGCAGCGTGTAGCAAACAGATGTATAACAGTAGAACATTCTTATTGTTGTTGAAAACATAGTAAATAACAAACAAAAATACAACAGAGTTTGTATTTACGTTTGCCACGAAACAACGATTAATCGATTTGAATAATGAATCCTCGACCACCCGTTATAACGTTTTTCGAACATTTGTCGTGATGTATCGCGACAAATAAATAAATAACCCAAAACTGTACATACCAATTATGATTCGATGTGATCACCTTGCACCGATAAAAAAACCAAATTTCAAAATCTGCGATAAGGATAATTTGCGGTTGGTCCGTTAGTTTATATAAAAATATGTAAAGAAGTGATTCTTCGCACGAATCGATCGAGTGTTTCGATAACTTTTCCTTCTAAATCGGGATTACTCAACGAACTTTACCACGATCGGTACGAGTGATACAATTTTCTATCTCCATCACAGACACAACATGTGATTCCGTATATGTCTGACTGTGTAGATGCGAGTATGTCCTATCGCGTGTACATGCATGTTCGTGGATGTTTCAGTCTAAACGCGTGCGACAACGTTACAATGTCTCGAAAGATACCGCCGTAAGGTCCATGAAGAATATGTTCGTTTCGTCGAATAAGTAAAGTGACGCAACACGATCGACCTATTCAACTGCGTGTGGCAAGATTCGTTTGGCTGATCCGTTCTTCGCGAAATATCCTACCAGAAGGAAGATACTAATAGGTGCTCAGTTGGGTGGCTCTCTAATGAGCCATTCGACCGCGTCACTCTCTCCACATTGGCTTTACCCGCGGAATACTTTGATAATTAATTCTTTTTTTTCCACGTAGATTCTCCTTGATTCTCTGGCATTGATGATGATTATTTTAGGTCCTAGTCGAGATGACCGCCTGCCGGCTCATCGACTGGCAGTCAATTTAGTTTCACTCGATTTTTCTATACGTTCCCTCGGCTATTCGGCTAATGGTATAATAAAAGTGTTGGGGACTCGCGTGGCGCTCGTCTTCGCTTCAGACTTTATAGCTTTATACGGAATTTAATAGTTTTATGATACTCTCGTTCACCGCAGCTCTCATTTAGTTACAAAAACAAGGGCGAAATCTTCTCGGTATATACGTGTTTCGCGGTCTCTTTCAAGTCCTCGAAACAATTATAAATTCACGCGGTCAAAGTAGCGACTCTGGTTGATAATTAGAAAGTTCTATATGAAGAAGGGAAAAATATTCTCACGGTTTTAAATTCAACTGTAGACTTTGAATTCGTGCCGCGAAAATTATAAAACCGGATCTTCAGTTTAATTAAGCTCTACAATTAATTAAAAGATCGACAACAATAAGAATTACATTTATTATACAACTTTTAAGAAGCTTTTCCGCTATTTATACTTTAAAAAACATACATCGACATAACCTCAATTCAGCTACATAACTTTGTGATAAATAAAAAAAAATAGATTGATAAGTGAAGTCAGTCTTATTATATAAAAACAAAATGCTATATCTCGTTACTTAATACAGCGTTGTCTCTTCCAATACTATAACTCGTTAGTACCGAAGCTGTACGCCCTCTAATACCGTAAGAAAGAAAACGAGGTATATAAATCTCGAGCGACGAAGTCCAAAGAGACATCAAAACTGCGATATATAGAGAAAGAAACGAGAAATTCCAGGATAATTGACAGACTCGCATGAACATTGGTTCCAAGCGAGGCGCAAGATTGCACCGTACGGACGATACTTAAAATCACGTTGAGAGTTATTGTTAACGTAGATATATAAATCGTGAGACGATGGAAGGTTGATGGACGCGGGAGGCCGCCCATACCAAGAGTAATTACTCGGGTTTCGCTGTTTCCCGCACGCACCGATACTGTACAGCTATACAGTTTTGCTGTACAGCAAACTGTATATTCTCCTTGCGATTATAGGGAGTGGAGATCGAAGGAAAACGCGATCGTTCAGCCTGTCGAACTCTTATTATACAGCCTGATACCGCTTAAGACTTAAACGTCGGGTGCGATAGACTATGCGAGAAAAGTTTATTACAATACGTACAACGAGTCTCTATTTCACTAGTTTCATACCGTCCCTCGAAGCACATTGAACATACAGTGTGACGGAGATATCGAAAGACAAACGAGGTGAAGAGTGGGGGTGAAACGTTGCCGCGCCTTAATGGAAACGAGTTAACGACCCGTGGAAACGTAAGCGCAGTCACGTACTCGCGCAGCCGGTATAACGATCGACGAGTGACCAATCGAGAGTCATTACTCAGACGTAACCGGCGCACATATAGCGTGTCCAACGTGCTGGGTATCTCAAACTTTTAACGTATGGAATCTAAGAGACTCAATCTGGATCGTCGGAATCGATCTGTCGATCTTTTTCGGTACATGCGACAATTCCGAAATCAATCATCAGAAATTGATTATAGAACTTTTCAAAGGCGCTCGAGTAAATGTCATGTTCGCAAATGGATTCTAGGGCTCGTGCGAAATCTTCGCTTTTTTTTTTTTAGCCCTTTAGTTTTGGTGCATTTAATTGATCAATATTCTCTACTTTACTTTTTTTAAGGATCGTCGATCAGATCGGTTACGTTGAATGTTATGCTAAACTGCAATGATACACGTGACAGTTGGGGGTTGCGGTATAACGTTGGCGTTAAAGCATAAATATTTTCAAATTAATTACACTGCATTCGATGATTTAGACCTTAAGGCTATTGGTCAATTTTAAAAGAGAAAAAACCATGTGTACTGTTAATCGTGGATACATAACATCAACGTGAAATTTTATACTGTACCGCATTGTTACGCTTGGCAGTTCGGAGTTGTACGATATTGCTGGCGTTAGATAACAAATGTTTGTAAATGAATTACACCGGTTTGAACGATTCAAACTTTAGCAAAGTGGCTATTGATAAATTTTCAATGAGAAAAACCCATGTGTACTGTTAATCGTGGATACATATCATAAATGTTGAATGTTACGTTATGCCGCAATGATACACGTGACAGTTGGAGGTTGCGGTATAACGTTGGTGTTGAAGAATAAATATTTCCAAATTACGATATTGCTGGCGCTAGATAACAAATGTTCGTAAATGAATTACACTGGTTTGAACGATTCAAACTTTAGCAAAATGGCTATTGATAAATTTTAAATGAGAAAAAACCATGTGTACTGTTAATCGTGGATACATAACATCAACGTGGAATTTTATACTGTACCGCATTGTTACACTTGGCAGTTCGGAGTTGTACGATATTGCTGGCGTTAGATAACAAATGTTTGTAAATGAATTACACCGGTTTGAACGATTCAAACTTTAGCAAAGTGGCTATTGATAAATTTTCAATGAGAAAAACCCATGTGTACTGTTAATCGTGGATACATATCATAAATGTTGAATGTTACGTTATACCGCAATGATACACGTGACAGTTGGAGGTTGCGGTATAACGTTGGTGTTAAAGAATAAATATTTCCAAATTACGATATTGCTGGCGCTAGATAACAAATGTTCGTAAATGAATTACACTGGTTTGAACGATTTAAACTTTAGCAAAATGGCTATTGATAAATTTTAAATGAGAGAAACCCATGTGTACTGTTAATTGTGGATGCATAACATCAACGTTGAATGTTATGTTATACCGCAATGAGAGTTGGGGGATCGCGCTATCGTACTAGCATCAGAGAATAAATATTTTTAATGAATTCCACTGGATTTAGCGATTTAAACTGTAACAAAACTGCTATTGATAAATTTGCAATGAGAAAAACTCATGCGTATCGTTAACTATCGATATATAAAATAAACGAATTTATCAAGCTGGTCGCTAATATTACTGATAAATATAAAATGAAATGTTTTTTTTTCTATGTGATACTATTTACTAACAAATGTCTTCTCTCTTTCTGTTCTCAGGACGAAGTAAGTAACTCAGTGACTGACGACATCTCATTGATAAAAGACGAACTTATTCACCGGATAACGTGAGCTTTATTGATCGCCTATCGCCTCTATCACGAATTCTTCTAAATCTAATAAAGTAATTAGTATGTCATGGAGATCAATGAAAAATTGCAAAATCATAGATTTAACTTCTATCAGCATCTCTCTAGTGGAAGTGGCGTGAAACGGTTGCGCGGATCGGATAAGGAATTATCGTCTTCTCCGAACGAGATCCGGGGAATCTCTCGTTCAAACTGCCAAGCAGAAGTAGCTCGTGCGGTACACAGAGAGCCGAGTACCGACTATCGTCCGGAATAAAAGTACACCGGTGTGTCGGTACTTGGTCTTGGGATCAAGCTCTTTCCTCTCGCGATACCATACCCCGCAGTGAAGAGTCGGGCGACCAGTCGCTGCAAACAAACCACGTTCACGATCGTGTCGACACGCTTAGGCCTCGTTTGTCCATATCCAACAACGCTCTCGCGCTCGTATCTTTAAAGCGCGGGGCGCGCGCCCGCTCGCGAACTTCTCTTCTCTCGAACAAGATCACGACTCTCGAGTAAACGCGTTCAACTTACCCGGATGGTTTCTTCTCGTGTACCCATACTGTATCGCGTCACCGTGAGTATAGGCAATGTATTAGATAATTAACGGCAAAATGCCATTTAAATTATATTTTACGCGTACTTAAAATAAACGCATTCAACTTTCAATGGATGGCATTTCCGGTCAATCCATACTGTACGCATCACCGTATGTATAGGTAGAGTATTATATAATCAATGACAAATTTTACGGATACTGAAAATTCAAATTTACCTAATCGGTAACTCGATTTTATTGAAACTTGAAGCATTGTCATTCGTTAGATTATTGACTATCGGTCAGATTATAATTACAGAAAATTATAAGCTTTTAAAGCGGTTGAGTCACTCGAAAATCATAGAAATAAAATTGTTTTGTCAAAAAACACATACGAAATCTTGTAAATAGATTAAAAAGTATTTCTAAATTACTAAAAATTTATATATGTTGAGAAGTAAAATAAATTTTTTTAAGCCCAAAGAAAAATATTTCATTACGATAATATTTCGTTATTGTAGGTGCTTTTCAAGTGATATTTTTAATCTTGTGGCAAAATTTTATACGTACAGTAATGAATCAATATAATTTTGATGATTTTGAGATTACTCAGCCCCCTTTAAGAGCCAAAAAGCGTTAACTTTAAATGAAATTCGTAATGGTTAACGAAAGAAATAATAATATTATATTTGTTACGATTTTACACAAACGCGTAAAGAAGTCTTTTCGTTTTCGTTTTGTTTTGGAGATACCATTCCTAAAAAATAACGAGATAGAGAGAACGTTTCGTCACGGTACTGTTCTCCCAGTTTAAGTATATACCGCTTGGTAGGTAGAAGTCTCTTCCTCGTCAGCTCGTAGCTAACGTCTAACTCAAGGGCGATGGAAATTAGTGGTTCCCGGTTATAGTAGTCGGTATGCGAAATACGTCGCGTAGTTCGTCTCACTGTTCTCTATACAGACACCCGAGAGACATCTTGGCGCGTTATTGGTTTCACCCTCTCGTATTCGCTGTAGAACACTAGTCACCGGTATCTCAGCACATAGAAGATACGTTTCAGTCTCGTTGTACAAACCCTCGGAAGCTAAGAGACTTCGCTTAAGTAATTAGACTGGCGTTCATTACCCTTGAGTCATTCTCGAGTTGTATACCGGAAACCACTACCGGTATACACATGAATAAGAGTGATAAGGCACGTTCGTAGATATAATATGGCTGTTTGACTCGACACCTTGGCATTAAGCCTCAGGGTTTCCGACTCTACCATTCTATTCTTCCTGAAGAAACAGGAGCTCTCCATTTCGCTATTGATCCTCGAAAGTCAAAAGTCATTCGATGACACTGTAAATCTTCTCCGTATTCTTTCTATTGTACAGTAATTTTTTTTTTTAAATAGATTTACATCTATTTAATATTCTTATGTAAAAGGAAGACACTGAAAAGATATAAAAATGAGAGAAATTCTAATGATAAATAGCAACTTATTTATTTTTTATTACGTATATCTGTTAAAAATATCTGGTCTTTGTGTTCTAATTAACAAACAAGGGATCTCCGCGAGAGAATCGACACGCGGAATACATTATACGTTATTTATCGTGTCACGAAGTAACGTGGATTCGCATAAAGTTTCCCTATCGAAAGGTCCGCGAATGACAGGGCACCAACCTACGGATCGTGGTATATAATACACTCTCGCTTCGTTGGCATAATCGCGCTCTCCAGATCGGCAACAGTGATATCGCGGCCTCCCCGTACTGGTGTTGATCGTTATGATTTGATTTATTCGCAATTACAGCCGTGCGCTTGCTTGCTAGCCAACCACGATTGCCTTGTGAATTATCGGTGTACACGCTACATACGAGCCACGTGCGTGCCAAGATATACGTACATACGGTACACTCGTAATACACAGAAACTATTTCATACTTTTAAACCGTCATCCGATCACTGTCAATTGTTTTCTTAATATGTTATCTGATTATATGGGAAATCCGCTATTTCATCGTCAAAGAGATTCGTTATTTAAAGAAAGATAAACAGTTCTTGATATAAATTTGTGAAAGCCTATCGACACATATCATGCTCAAATCTTGACGAGAATAATTTTTCGTCAAAAAAAAATGTCGTTTTAAATTATTGTCAAGCATTATCTCGTTTCTTTCGCATTTGTGTAAATGGAGTATTTTTCGCTCAAGCAATCGTCGTACCGTTACATTTAAACGTTATCTACGAGAGTCGAAACTGATCATTAAACTATGATTTACGTTCGGTATGTTCCTGATACACGATACCCATTCTATACTTTTAAACTCGTCTTCCGAATTTACCGTCAATTGTTTTAATAATATGGGATTCGATCATATTCGAAAATGCCTAGTTTTAACATCGGAAAGATTCGTTATTCAAAGAAGGATAAACAGATGTTGATATAAATTTGTGAAAACCTATCGAGGCATCTCATGTTCAAATCCTGTCGACAATAATATTTTGTCAATAAAAATGTCGTGATTCTAAATTATTCTCAAGTATCATATTATTTTTTTTCTTATTTCTGTTAATGGAATATTTTTCGTTCGAGTAATCGTCGAACTATTACTTTTAAACGTTGTCTACAAAACTCGAAACTGATCATGAATTCATAATTATTTATATTCGAATCTTCAATCATTCGTCGTCAAAAAAATATCGTTATTCCAAATTATTTTCAAACATTATCCTTTTTTTTTCACATTTGCGCAAGTGGAATATTTTTTGCTTAACCAATCGTCGAACCATTACATTTAAACGTTATCTACTAAAGTTAAAATTGGTCATGAAACTATTACTAAGTATATCACGTACATGCGTACGGTAAACTTTTGTCAAACATTATCCATTGTTCTTTTAACATTTGCGCAAATGGAATATTTTTCGCAAGCAATCATCCATCAAACATTACATTTAAACGTTATCTACTAAAGTCAAAGCTGGTCATGAAACTATGATTAAGTATAATACGTCAAGTACAGTATTTTCGTAATACACATCAACCATTCCGTACGTTTAAACTCATCATTCGATTATACTGTCAATTGTTTCAATAATACTCGTTTGTTATCTGATCGTATTAGGAAATGCGCAGTTTTATCATCAGATTCGTTATTAACAGAAGGATAAACAGATGTTGATATAAATTTGTGAAAACCTATCGAGACATTTCACGTTCAAATCCTGTCGACAATAATATTTCGTCAATAAAAATATCGTGATTCTAAATTATTCTCAAGTATCATCTTATTTTTTATCATATTTCTGTTAATGGAATATTTTTCGTTCGAGTAATCGTCGAACCATTACCTTTAAACGTTGCCTACAAAAGTCAAAACTGATAATGAGGTTCATTATTTATATTCGAATCTTCCTTGACAATCCTGTAGATTAATTTATCCGTTTGACCGTGGCAATAGCTTTTTTCTTCGTAACATATCAGTGAGGTTGAAATCCACGGTGCTATGCATCACGAGTAATGTAGACTGCGTATACTTGGTACGCGTTGTACGAATACATATTAACATGAACGTTTACACGAACCTTCACAATGATACGCGTAGTAAATACAGTCGAGCGGTGCGATAATAATGTGTTTGATTTACGATAGACTCGAGTCACGTCGGATGTTGCACGCGGTTACGATGTACGTGTTGGGTATACTTGTAGTCCCGATGCTTGTCGCAGGTATAATCGTACACTTATCGCTTAAACCGAACGTAAGGAAAATTCGCTACACTTTCATATACTTACGGGTTGCTGAACGCTAGCACGAACTTTAGAAAGATCGCCGCTACTATCGCCAGACGATAATGCAGTCAAAGATATTTCTTCTTATCGGAGTCGCAGTACTCGCGTTTACTTTTCATTTCATTTTTACTTTTAAATTCATTGTCTTTTTTTTTTTTTAAGACACATTCCTATTGGATCTTAATCCCTTTGAGTGTCACTGACGCATATATCGACAAATATATGCATCAGATACATCGACACTCGAGAGGTAAAATGGTCAGAGTTTTATTTATCCCAGCGGAGCCACTGAGACATATGTGACATTTAAAAAATCTTACACTCGGTATAATTACAGAATCGTAACGTCATAAGCGAGAAAATTTACAAAATTTTATGTAGGTTTTAAAATATCACAAGTGCTCAACTTGGAAATAAATTATCAGGTGCGAATGATGTAAAGTTAAAGAACATAGCGTGTCAAACTTGCCAGTAGATTAATAGTTCTAATTTCGGGAATGTTTAATCTGTTGGTGAAGTAAAAATAACCTGAAACAGCCGAGCGTACAGTTTTTATCAGTTTATTCAGTCGACGATACACCACACTCGGTAATTGTTAATATATTAATTCATTAAACTATTATTCCGGGTCTTGCGATCAAAAGTGATTCAAGCGGTCAATCAAGAGCGCGTTAATAAACAATTGTTTCAATGAAAATTTATTTACTTTGAAGCATAGATCTTTCGTAGGTGATCAACAATTATTGCTCTCTAACCTCACTATTCGAGTGCAGGCACTCGATATGAAGACACGAGTACTTAGTGGCCTTAATTATTTAATTTGACATGAACACAAAGCTTTTTCTTCAATAATAATTCGATTCTCCTATGACTGCGTGATCCGAACATGCGAACAATTTTGTAAATAGAATTTGTAGAATGTGAGATGAAACAAAAAGGAAAAACGTATCATTGGTCAATGGTTAAGGTAGTAGCTGTATAGGGGGGTGCGTTACCATGCATCTTACGAATAATTATTGCTCTATAAATAATTCAACCTTCTTGGCCGCCCGGTTTCCTATTAATCGCTTTTTGCAATATACGATACTGTATAAGCAATATATATTCGTTATACGAACTTCAGAGTTACTTGGGAGCATCGCTCCGCTCAACGAAGACATTTATGTCCGCGAGTTAGAAGATAAAGGAGACGAAGACTCGGTTATCCCGAGGTTCGAGAGAGTACGCGAACTTGAGTAACCGAATATGGCTTTTCACCATTTCTCTCTTCTTCTCTTCATCCGGTTCTTTCGTCCAGTGGTTCGTAACCGATACTTTAATCTTCAACCGTGAACGTCATTCATTCATATTCTCCGGTTCTTCAGGAATGGGCAATCAATTTTCTAATTATTTGCTAAACTAAGATAAAATCATGTTCTCGGAGTAATGATTCGAACATCCGTGTGCCATTTCAATCAGAATCGGTAGACCCACAAGGGTCTATCGATGCTATCATCAATTGGACAGAAGTTGTAATTTAAATGCGATTTTTCAATTATTTCCTTTATCAGTTGGTTGAATAACGAATCCCCCTTATTCAAATTTTATTAATTTTTTTTTCGCAATCCAGTTTATCCTCCCTTTGTCATTTATATTGGCAGATACTAGCTAACCGTAGGATCTTCACGTGTGCCCTCAGGTCCAAGAACGAGAAGAGTCAAGAGGCCGAATGATACTCGAGGTACAGGAACTACCCCGGAGGAGAAGAGGCCTCGTACCGCCTTCAGTGGCGAACAATTAGCGAGACTGAAGCGTGAATTTGCCGAGAATCGTTACCTTACCGAGCGAAGAAGACAACAGTTATCGAGAGACCTAGGCCTCAATGAGGCGCAAATTAAAATTTGGTTTCAGAATAAACGAGCGAAGATCAAGAAAGCCAGCGGACAAAAAAATCCTCTGGCTCTTCAGCTTATGGCTCAGGGTCTTTACAATCACTCGACTGTACCGCTCACCAAGGAAGAAGAGGAACAGGCGGCTGAACTCCAAGCCAAATAACGAACTTAGACGAAATTGCACTGTCGGTGATGCACCGATGTATTAGAACCAAAAAAAAAGTAACCATTTCTCTCATCGCTCGCGAATGAGAGATAAAGAGAGAAAAAAAGCTTCATTTTATCAACGTAATATCTAAAAAAAAAAAACAAAAAAAAACAATAAAATCTCCCGGTGTATCGACACTAGGAACTTCCTTGAGTCATCCACAGAGAAAATTCATTATTTGTCCAATTGTTATCTGCGCAATTAATTAGTCGTGTCAACCAATTATTAACTCGAGAATCAAAGTGCTGGAGTCTATCGACTCCAACGTATTGTTTTATATGTTTAAACAAATCTTTGAAACCTCTGACTGATAGATCGAAGACTGTACAACGACAAATTGATTTCGATGTAAAAATAATAATAATAATTTAAGCCTCTAGGTTCGGAGGCTAATAATTAGTTAGTTGACACGACTTCGTAATTTACCGGTACAGCTAATACCGTTTTTCTCTGTGTCGTGATCGAATGACGATATTTATATTATCACCATTATTATTATTATTATTATTATAAATATCATGATAAAATAACAAATTATTCGAGGGTTTGACGAGGCGACCTAGCGCAGTCAAGTGTGCCATTTTAAATTAATAATAAAAGAGATGCACGCGAGGAAGATTTTAAAATTATTAAAGAGGAGACATGAAATTTTAGTGAGGAACCTTGCGCAAAGAAATAGAAATTAATTTATTGTAAAAATGTAAAATATAACGAGAGCCTGATTTAATAACAGGTGCGATTGCAACGTGCAATACAAACTTATAAATACCGAGAGATTGAAATACCGTGTCAATGTGTAAATTTCAGCTGAGTGTAAATCGATTTGTGATTGAGAATGAGCGCGCGCGCACACGTGTGTGTATGTGTGTGTGGGTGTGTGTGAGTGAGTGTAATTGGTAAACCAACTTGTAAATACTCAATCCCACCCGCGTGTAGTTGCAGTAACGTTGCGCCTATAGACTGTTTAAAGTATCTTAGTTATTTATTTACTCGTGCGCGTCTCTAGACACGCAAAGACGTAGAGAGAAGAGACACTGGGCGAGAGCTTAAATATAGACACTTGAAAGACAAAAAGAAACTTTGTGCAAACACAGGAAGAGAGACGGTGTGAGAGCAAACATTGAAATACACAGACAGATAGACAGACGAACAAATACAAAAATACAATGTGATGTTAAACCCTCTCGCGTGAATAAGATGGGAGGAAGAAAAAAAAAAGAAATATGAAATGAAAAAAGAGCTCGTAATAGGTGTAAGATTATTTAAAAACGATTAAAATATTCCTAGTAATCGAAAAAACTACGCAAATGACTTATTGATTTCTCATCGATACCTTTCATTCATTGTCCTACTGCCAATAACGAAAGAAATATTTCTTTCGCAATTACTCGGACGAATCATCAATCGTTATCAGGTTCATCCGTTGATGAATTTGCGTTCGTTTATGCTATATTTCTGAGGTAAGTATAGACAATTGTAATTACGATATTACGCAATGCTCGAATGGAAGAATAATTAATCGTGAAATATGGAGAAACAACGAAAATATAATGAATTAAAAAAATATATTTTTACCTCGATTTATTGATTAAAAAAAATAATTTATCGTAAAACATAGAGAAAGAACTGAAATATAATTTTTCAATTAAAGAAAAATGATAAATTAATTTTTCAAAAACATTTTTAGCTTTATTCATTGATTTATAATGTGAAATTATCATTGCACATATAAATGGAACTAATATTTGACCTCGATATATGAGACTCGTGGCAGAAAATGTGTGTTGCAAATTTACAAAATTGTTTATTCGAGTACCTCCGATAAATTTGTTGATTTTAACAAATTGTTGATCATATGTATTTACAAGAATGCTCTATGACTTAAAACTTTCTTTAAACAAAGAAAAATAAATTTTGTATTGTTATCAAATATATTAACCCTTTTTATACAAAATTACATTTATTGTTAAACGTACTTTTTTTTCCAACACCGAGTGTCCACGTTTCTTTGAAGCTCAGTCATCATTTTGCGTCATCAACAACAATCGTTAATTAAAAAGTTATCTCTATACCTAAACAAAAAAAAAACATGTAATCGCGAAATTTTTGCACGGTGTGTATATAAAGCATGAAAGGGTTTGCTCTCTCCATGGCTCTATGGGGAATAAAAGCATCGGGGCGGGTCGATTCATGGACGTGCAGCATTAGGCGCATGCCCGATTCCCGCATTCGGCACGATCTCCACCTCGAATGTCCACAGGTTTTCCGTGTGGCCGAATTGCTCCCTCACTTTTGCGTCTCGCGTTCAACCCCTATTACCAGGGTTGCAGGGGTGCTGCGCGCCCTCGACGGCGTCGAAACCATGCCTCGCAGTGGCGGACGAGATATCAATTGATTTACGGTCGAAAGGTGGCCATCGCTGATATCGGAAGGAACGCGGGGGCGGCCACGCCTACGCAACCAACGGAAAAGCATCAGCAGCTACCCCTTGTGTGCAACTTGTTTACGCCGGTACTCGTTCCTACAGCTTTCCATTGTATACACACATTTATTACTGTATATTATATTATACCGTAACGGACGGAGTTAAGCGCAAAAGCGAGAGAGTTACGGGGGTTGACTCGTTACGAAGAGCGAACATACGCCTCGTTTAACCCCCCTATAAACCCTGTCGTTTATAAACGCGTACGCGACAAGCAGCTTTTTATATATCAAGACAAGGGGCATACAAATTCCGTGTTGAGTAGTAAATGTATTATAGATCCCGATAGATATCGTTGGCGAATGTATATTTTTAAAAATATTTGTACACTTCGTTGCTGAAAAGATAAAAAATTATTTCAATTAATTTAATTTTAACAATTAAAGCGAAAAAGTGTGTAATTAAAATGGATGAAGCTCGATATAACTATTTATTGAAAGTGCTTAAATAAGATTCTGTCAAAATAAATCAAATGAAAAATTTGGACGTTTTATTTTCATTTTTACATCATAATTTGTAACCCAAAAAAAGTGGAGTACGCAATGAACAATCCGTTAAAAAATTCAGGACGTCTGGGCCAGGATTCGAACGTGAAACCTGCCGATTGTCATTAGACAGCTGTCACCATTGAGCTACGCCGGACCGCTTTCCACGCATTATTGTAATTAAAATTTAATTTCAACACTTTGAAGTGGAAATGTGTTTCATTAAGAGAATCGACACTCGGTGTACTACGCTAAGAGTACTGCTACTGTCAACTATTAAAAGTGACAGCTGCTTACTATTATTGAAATAGTTCATGCGACTATTATTATAGTAACCGTAAATGCTATTAATTCAAGTTCATTAAAAAAATAGTCGAATGATCATACCGGAAGTACCTCGATAAAATTTTTACAAAATATATTAATTTATTAAAATATATTCGATTTATTGAAAATCGCTGATTGCACAATAACGATAACACTTTTAGCTTAGCTTATCTTTTTAGAATGACTATAAAAGATAGAAAATAATCAATTTTCACGCTCTTTCATACAACGCGTGTGATCTAATCTCAACAGTATGTTGCAAACCATTTCCCATTAAGTGTGTACAATCACGAGCCACTCGACTCCGTGCAACCCCTCTCGAGGTTTCCGGTACCGGACGAATTTATTGACCAGCCCGATGCTTTCGATCTGATCACTCTTGCAGCTTTGCCCTTCGCTTAATTTGATTGGACACGCTAGATAGCTTCACACACGGTAGATTCTCCGAATGAATAGCAACTCTCTGCCACGAGAAGCTCTAAATATTTATGGAGAAGTGATATATTATCAGACTTATGGTATCTCCCTGCTTTTCATCGTTTTCCACCTTTGCTAGCTATACGATTGGAAATATACAATAAGAAAAACAAAGCTTGTCGTCCAGACAGTCGAGGATCAGGATGACTGAGTGCCATCACCAATTTGAGAGTTTTTCGTCGAGTCGACACATCTCGAATGTTACAAGAAGTAAGTAATTGCCGGCATTTGGAGTACAAGCACCCGGTCGACAGGTAAAATGAGAAGGCAGCGCACACACACACACACACACACGCACACGCACACGCACACGCACACACACACACACACACACACACACACACACACACACACACACACACACACACACACACACACACACACACACACAAAAGAACTATCTTCGTATCTGTGACTCGGTTGGGTCAAACGCGGAGGCGAAGAATCGATGACCGTAGGCGAAGACGAGGTAAAGACGTGCGGGGGAGAGACTAAACGAAAAGCGACTTCCGTTCATCGTCGCTTTTTTTAACGATCGAACGTCAGCGTTATACCCCTCTAAAGGTACTCGGAGCATCGTTTTGTGTTAAAAGATACAACGTGCAGCGCGTCGACGAGACGAAAACGAATGGCCGCTCCTTTGCGCGGCGATCAGATATCGATGACCGTGCTGGCCTGCAATATCTCTTAGTCCCGATGCAGTATCGTTCTCGTTGATGTGAAAACGGCAACTATAAACCGAGCAGAGACCCATCTCTCTCAAAAATGTTAAAGGTAGTAATTCGTTCGTTGAATAAACTAGCAAATGTATATAACAGGTATGTAAAATATAAAATTGTTATAAGCTTAAAAATATTTTATTTACCTTTCCGATCCTCTCGTTTGTATCGAAAAATTATTTGTAATATCTTGCTCGTTGTTTGTCGTTTATTTATTCATTTTTTATACGTTCATTGTCACCAAAAATTACCCAATTGATACTTTAGAGTCGCGAAACGAACTTACAAGCTTCCTGATATTTATATTAATTTTTTATTTATTAATTAATTAATTAAAAGTGTATCGGTTACTGACAAAGCTACCGATTTGTCGTTTGTCAAATTGTAGGAGAAGCTAAGCGTGCTAAAATGATATCCGTTGTAAGGAAATATTTTCTATTTTGAAGTTCGATCTTCGATATATCTGTATAGATTGTAAATGGATATCGAAGCATTCCAGAGATTATTGTTCAAGCGGGGATTATCGTTCAAGGGGATTGCCTTACTATATTCTACTGCGCATGATTGAGAATCGTAATACCGAGGAGACAAGTGTCGTTACTGCTTCGTTCTCTTTCTCTGTGGAGACGTCGAGTGCGAAGGACGTTTCCACACCTGTTATCGAGGACCATCGAAATCTAATCGGAACGATACGAATTGCTATTTTCTACCGTGGACCGTACCCGGCCAGCCGAACTCACGGATGTCTAATTTTTTTTCCACTGGTTCGGATATCTGCGAGTCCCAGAGTTTAAAAGAAAGAGCCAACGATCCACGAATAGCGATCTCTGATCTTAAGGTAAGACAAATATTTCTACGTTATATATCTTTTGTGTATTTCGAAATGACGAACAATGTAAATGTAATAGACTCGTGAAAAATAAAAAAAATCAAAACGAAATCTAAAGGAGTATATCTTAGGTATAAATTATTATTAAGTTAGATTCATGTCATTATTTTATGTATTGTAATAGCTGTGAAAGCTAATAAAGATCAATCGATCAATCTCTCTCTCTCTCTCTCTCTCTCTCTCTCTCTCTCTCTCTCTCTCTCTCTCTCTCTCTCTCTCTCTCTCTCTCTCTCTCTCTCTCTCTCGTGTGTATTGAATTAAATTACTAATCAAATTAAGTAATAGCAGTAAATTAAGTAATAGCAATATTACATTCGACGTGAATTAATAAACAAAACGATTTCCATCTAGGGTGAAGTTGGCAGACCGAACCGTAGGCGAGGATTGACATCACCCGAAGTCCGAAATCGTGTTTTATCCCGTGTCACACATAATATTTATCATGATTACCGGCATCGAAACTTCAAGTTTCAGTGTCAGCAACTAGTCAGAAATAAGTTAATTTAAGGCAATTGGTGCGAGAAATTGTTAGCGTTGCACGATTAAAGTTGTCACTTATGAAAATAAAAACAATAAAGTGATGTAACTAATAAACAAATGATAAAGTTATAGGGCTGAAATGAGCAGTGAATTTGGTTTACAGAGGGCAGAAACAAGCATGATTCTAAGGCAGAAACAAACACGTTTCTCCACTAGAATAGAATAAACAAATAGGACAGAAACACAACTGTTTTTGTCCGCTGATTTAAAGCATTCGCAATTTATACACCCGATAATAGTTTCCTTGTTTCGACTGGCTGTAGAGACACTGAAACTTAAAGTTTCGATGCAAGTACCATGAAAATGAGATTACATCTCATACGACTATTATGCTATTTAGATATATTCAATTCAATGGTAGTCGAATGCCGTAGTCGGTAGCGTCAGCGTGTTAGGTAGTTAGCAAGTTAAGTAGGTCATAGATTCAAATTTCAGTATAGACAAGACATATTTTTCAGTGAAAACCGCTACCCAACGATTACCGATGACAAAATATATCTAAAAAAACTAATTCCCGAGTCGAAAAATATATGTTTTTGGTTTACTTTTAATGCCACCGATATATTTTCCCGTCATTTTATTATGCCACATGCACGACAAATATCCATTCCCGTATTAATCTGTGTGGCAAACGAATCACGGTAAAAATTAGCAGTGTAGGATCGTAGCGATATAATTAGGCTTCGAACGTTATACGTAGCAATGGTTTGGTATTTATTTTACTTCTGACGCTAGTTATCGTTATAATAATGATTCTACTACAATTACATAGTATTCTTAACCGCAGACAATCACTGTCCGTATAATCTCCATTGGTTGTACTTCAAGTTTACTACGATTGGTGTTCCTGATACAATTTTTTTCTTTCCGTGTAACATAATTAGACAATGAGATCCTGATGTGTCACAGAGGAAGACGGCTACCGTAAAAAATACGCCGCATTCGAGTCCTCCGTGTCCCTTTTCTCACCGACTGTATATTATAATATAATGAAGTAGCGGAAAAGAACGAACTGCCGGTATAGTACTAAGGTCTTGTTTTGATGGTGGTTCGGTCGGGGGAGTCGAAGGGTCGCCTGGAAGATTAAGTGAGAAAGAGATACATGATAAAGACAGAGAAAATATTCTCGTCGGTCAAGATGAATGCGTAAATACGTGAGGTTTGACCTCTCGGTTGGCTCAGGATCCGAGAGGAATGCCGAACACGCTACCCAGGTTAATGCCTGCTGCTGGTCTTCCATACGCTCTGTCTCCCTTCTTCCTATCCTTTTGTCTACGAGAGTCTGTCTCATTCTCAGAATCATTTGTAAAGATTCCTGGACACACAAAGCACGCGATGGTTTGCACGCGGGAAAGAGCGAAGCGAACAAGGATGTAAATCGTTGTTATGGATCTCCGGAGAAGTAGCGCGTTTGACCTCGCAAAGATGTACCGGTGAGTATGCATTCTTTGCCATGCTGTACACGTACTATTCAGATATATGCGTGTATAATGTGCGAGAGGTTTCCAGCACGCAGCAACAGTGACAGACAGAAGCGCGAGTCTGTCAAGCGTGCGATTCTAATCTGACAGGGACGTATCGGACGTTTGTAGTTGCGGCGTAGCCCGCGATGTCGCGAGGGTCTCGCGGTCTGTGCGTCCTCGTCGTTGTATGCGCCGACCAATCGATGGACTTTTGCCCACATCCCCACACGCGATTAATTATTAATCGGTGAGCATGAACGATTTACATACGTTATAAGCCCTAACTTCGTACGAGATGAGAACTCGATGGATAGATCTAAGAGCAAGAAATTTATGGAATGTAGCGGAAGCTCGATTATCGCACCGGTACGACGATACGTCGAAGATCAAATGAATAAATATTCATCAAAGGTTACCACTGTTGAACTTTTGGACTATTTCTTCTTACTATTTTGAATATAACTTTAGGCTTATTTAATTATTAAGTTCAACAGTTTATATTCAATTGACCCCCCATAAAAATATTCATTTGACTGTCTTAAATCCAACGATTTTATGTCAGTGATTGGAACCTAGAATTCTCGGAATACGAACAAGTATCTTCTCCGTATGGATTACGTTCTATAATTCGTATCCATAGTGTATAAATCGGTATAATCATTGATTGTGACGGGTATGAAGAATCAGAGTTTTCCACATATCCGAAGAGAAAAAAATAAATAATATAACGATCATCGAAGATATTCTTCACCGATGACGCGTGCCAGATCTCTGCACAACGATGGATGTCGAGTATTTTACTTTCGAGGACGCGGCGACCCGATCGTTAACGATCAATCGAAGGGATGCGATAGCTCGCGATATAAGTCGGCGGCGTTATTATAACGTCGGTAATCGAGTGACGATACGCCGCGGTGGATGCGTCTATGTATCTCGTCACTGTGAGGCCAAGGATGTACCAATCCTTCTAGGATAGCGGAGAGGTGATTTCTGTAGTAATCGCGATGTACAACGCTTGCTGGAAAGAGCGATCTGATACCAAAGGAGATGAACGAATGACTGAGCGAGCGAGCGAGCGAGTGAGTTGCTATGCTCTTACTGGTATTAAAATTAATGGTTGGCCGCGAACGCTGACGTGTCACCTTTTACCGCAATGCGTCATTCTGATTGACCAATAAATTATCTCAAGCTCGTGCGCGCGAGAGTACACGGAAGGTTGCGCTCTCGCTAGCTGGAGCGCGCGAAGGTTTCAACTCCCACGGTTCTAGTCCTTTTTTTATCGTCTTTTTTTAATGACCGAAAAAAGATTCCGTAGACGCTGGTGGACAAAATGGGTTTGATAAACATATTCAATCGGTTATGCTGCTCCAAATTCCATCGAAAAATATTGAAAATCGTTTAGGTTTCGTCATTTTTATGGTAGACTGTTTCCTGTCTGATATATTTCTGTCCTGTGATAATAAATTATTAATTCCGGGCACATGAACTTTCGATAAAAGTAACGATTTAAAAATTGCTATATTAAAATCTATTCAAGATCGAAAAAATTAATTTCACTAGCAGGTTCTTTTTAATAATATTATAACGAATTCGCATGTCCGATATTAAGAATGCAAGAGATTCAATTTCAAGTAAAACAACAACAACACGAACAAATTGCCGTAAGGCCAGAGTTTCGATCGACCAAGAGATTTCCTTATTCGTAAATGAAATCGTTTATTTTTCGCGTAATTATATCGAGTGGAATATCGGTGCGTGCACGGTTTGCAAAAATATTATTTCAGGAAGGAGCGAGGAAGTCCGCGATACAGAGACGGATGACACATTATGGACAAAAGAAAGTTCTTGTTCTCGATTCGCGTCGACCCGATCGGGTCGTCGAGTTGCTTCCGCGAATCTTTGGGATTCGAGAGCTTATAATGACTCAATCGCCGTGCTCGCGTTCTTCCGGCAACTCGATGTGTGGGCCCTGCGGCAAACAAACAGCAGAAGGAGTAGCGATCGCGCAACCATCTCGGGATCGCGAAATTTTCTTCCTCTCGATACTCCGCTGAGGATCATCACGATCAACGAGGCCCCGCGGGCCGATACACGCCGATCAAGCAGAAGTATACGTGCTCTCTGTGTTCGACGAGAACGACCGGTGCGCGTTGCTGCCTCTACCGAACGTTGTCGTTCATGTTACTCGTCGAACGATTCGAAACTCCGTGAGCTCTTCAAGTTGGTTTTTAGAGGAACACGAGACGAGAAAACGCCAAATGACCACGCGGGACTCGCACCACTCTCATGCATGAATGCAACGTCACCTGCCGTCCTCCACCCGGTTACAAACTCATCTCTGTATATATCTGCTACACTATTGATCGTTTATAAATCGAACTCTTCATTAACCGATACTGAATGAGCACAAGCTCTCGATCACTCGACGATCCGCAATTCACCGATCCTTTACGGATAAGAATGAAAAAGGAACCGTATACTTCTTCATAACTTGAATAACATTAATTTTTTAAAAATTAGCGTTGCCGATCACGTTCAACGTTACTCTCCTCCTCCTAATTCCAATTACAACTCCACAGCCTGTGCTAGTTAGGTAAATAGTCAAATTTATTTGGAACTTATTCGCAATTACCGCATCAGCTTGTAAGTTTTAATATAAATATTTAACTACAGCATCATCGTTATATATTGCAACAGCGAGTGTTATTTCAGATATAAGTTGTAGTCATATCAACCACGATTCACGTTAAAATGACTTAATATTGTCTTGTTGTAATACCGATAATCCCATTTCTGTCCGTATGCTCAGCTCTAAAACAGATTCCATATAAAAAAAATAATTTGTATCATCTTTACATCGAAAAATAAGTCCGAGATATCGAATAGAAATAATTTTATTCCCAGTTTAAAAAGAGAAAAGTGAACATAAATTTCATTGAATTAAAGACATTTTTATTCGTGATCATAAGATTAATGGGATTTGTTAATAATATTGAATGCTAAATCGATGTCGATAGTTATCGACTCTCGCGGCTCATAGAATCTAGATCAAACGGTAAAAGTGTAAAATGATCCTTTGGTTACCGCTAGGATATGGCCCAGGTCTATGGTGAATGGGCCACCCGAAAGTGCGACGGGTCTACATATTCAGTGACTTCGTAGCAGGCCTTTAGCAAAGGGAATTAAGTGAGTGAGACGGTCTCCCGCCACTCGTGGAATAGTTTTTGACAGTTTTCGGTCTCGACGTGATTCCGACCTCGCGATCGTCCTGCAACATGTAGACGCTCGCCAGGTATACCAACCAGAGCGGTATAACTGTCTTTCGTTATAGGTATTTAGTTTCGTAGTGCCATGTCCCTCTTTACGCCTCCGCGCCTTCGGACAAGTCCAAACTCTAAACACGTCCTGCTCGATTCGCACCGTCACGTCGCACAGCTCTATCCTCTTATACCAGTTCAGGTTCTGCGATACGACTTTCGTTCGCTTTTATTTTCAACCGATCGACCGATTGTGGTTTAAAAAAAAAAATTATCTTGTATTTATTCCTTAAGGTGATCACAGGAGGATAAATATAGTAAAGCGAATGCAATTTGTTTTTCTACATCATTATAATTAGTTTAATATTTTTTCGAGTTTTTCTCATATTTATATACATCGATGAAACTCTCAAAGTTTGAGTAAATAATTTGCTAAATTATTGTACGACTTACGATGAGACTGTAACAGACTAAACTTCCTTAGGATCTCCATAAAGTTGCAATCCACCTACGAATATTGACTTGGAATAGTCAAAGGCACGAAACATTGCGAACTCTGAGTGGAAGACGAGGAATTCCCGAGGTGGTCGGGTTCATCATGAGTGAGTCAGCCGGGATACCACGAATACTCGGGATCGAGTAAGATTCGTAAAAAAGGGCAAATGAGCTTTAACCGTGGATAACGAATAACCCGAGTTCGCGAAGGTGCGCATAGCGTTGCAATGCAGTGGCGAAACGTAGAACGGCAGTGGTCGTAGCGACAGCGATACCCGGTGGAGGCGCCCTGGTGGAGTGGTGGAAGCCACAGCAGGGTTCAGAAGTGGGGATTCGAAGTAGTAAGAACCAAGGAAGCAAGACGGAGTGCCCAGGCGGTGTGCCCGTTGGACGAAGGGGAGAGAAGACTGCGAAACAACGAACTCACTCGTGCTCCCTCTCTCGACGGAGTGCTCCGGGAGGAAGGAGGTGGGACTCAAACGTCGGGACCACACACGACGCTCCACGCGTCTGCGACTCGGTTACATTGCTTAATTGTAAACGGACCCGTGGTTCTCAAACCGCGGCTCTTCTTTATAGTTTTAGTAGATACGGTGAACATGTAGTTGGACGACTCATTGTAAAATTTATTGATGAAAGCCCGGGCCGTACGTTCGCTTCACCGAATAACACTTTGGTTACTATCTAATAACCGGTAATCGTCTTGGCTGCATTTTTTCTTCACCGCATAGTTCAGTGACACGTCTTTTACGACTATGAAGAGCTAATATTACTGTAGGTTCAGTTCCTATAACTCAACTAGTCAGGAATTGTCTTTGTCCCGTATTTTAATTCCTTTTCCACACTTTAACGCTATTGCGGAATATGGTCCAAGGTGAATGATGAAAATTGACAATTTTTTATAATTGTTGATATAAAATAAGTGTTAAATAAGTGAAAAGTGGAATTGTGACAAGTCGGGGGTTGGTATAAAGAACAATATAATTGAATCATTTGTGCCAAATCATCAATGATCGTGATACTGATATTCGTTTCTCGCGATACGTTGTCATCATCACGCATCTGTCGTTTGACAATAATTTCACGGCAGTGGTAAGTACTCGAAATTACGTAATTTTATTTACAGTGTGTTCTCACGATAATAAAATATATTTAGTTGAAATTGAAGAGCGTGGGGAATGAGGGAAATGAGATTTCTCGTTTGAGAGGTGCGGTTCTCGATATTATCGAAAAGCGGTAGCTCCCGAGCTGGTGAAGTGGCCGATCGGCGGCGTCGGAAGGTCAAAGAGTTCGCAAAAGGGGCTCCTTATCCGCGACATAATTAATTCTGGCGATTGTTGCTTCACGAGGACGAAGCGGACGATCAAGAGGACGACGTGGCGACGATTCCAACTAATTAAAGCCTCCTTGCTTCGGGGATCCTCGATGCTACACGACTATACCGTTCTTCTTCTCTTTCTTCGCTCCTTTCGTTCATTTTCCCCTCCTCGATCCCTCGCGCCATCAGAACCAATATCGTTTCTCCTCGTTCCGGCTCCTTGCCACCCACCAACGAGAATATAACGGAGCGTTTGAAATACGGAAAACGAGCGTGAGGTGTGAGAAAGCTCAGAGTCACTGACCGATCGTTAAGCTGAGTGATTCCAGCGATGTATATGTACACTCGAGTCTATCTCCTCGTGTCAATCATTAAAACGAGCGGGAAGAGAACTGTCGGGGGTTGGGCTGCCCGATAATGATGTGACAAAATGTACGAGCACCATGACGAATCGTATAATCATGTTGCACTTCTCAAGATGAAACTCATTAGCTCCTCATCCATATACATATTTCTTATTTCTGTATGGTAATTTAGAACCTTCGACGTTTCAGTGCTTCAGGATCGACTTCAATGATACGTGGAGGACTAATCGTATCATAAATTTTATGCCGATTTCAAATCTACAAAATTTTTCATGAAAATTCAAATGGGATATAGCGTAAGAAAATTTTTATGGTAATTTATGAGTTTTCTTCTTAATCATTCGAAGAAAATACGTTAAAATAGCGTCTGAATAATAATTCAACGTTTTTAAAATTATTTTCTACAAATGCTTGAGCTTTCCCGAAATTTCTGTAACTTTTTTTTTTTTTTCAACAGAGTTTCAACTTTGTTACACGTTCATTCGATTTCCAATGAATTAAACTCTTAAAAAGTTATGTAGAAAAGGAATGTATGCAACAAATTTTTAAAAACCGATGATCAAGCTTTAAAAATCGGTAAAACAAGCCTGCAAAGTAGAACATCGAACATAGTTTTCTCGATATTTTCCCCATTTAACGAAGTCACCTCTACGAGAAAGTACAACTTGATCAATTTTACTTCGGCCATCAAAATTCTTATAAAAAAACCCAAATGTCATGTTATTTTAAACAATTACCAACACTTTCGCCAATATTCATTGAGAATCTCTTAAAAATTGTCGAAGATTCCTCATCGATAAATAATTTACCTTTGAATTGATCCTTTAAATCCATTGTAAATGATAATTAATGCAAAATGAATCGTAATCTCCCGAGTAGAAAATTTGTAGCGTTACATCCGGCGCGAATCAGGCATTGATAAGGCCCTGTCAATGCAGATTAAGAAGGATTCAACGGTAACCGATTTGCGACGGATGTAACGCCACAGATTTTATACTCGAACTAGCTACGGGGCAATTAGGTTTCCCATAGAATATCGATATACATACTATATGCTGTACTGGAAATTCGCTAGACGTAACATACTTCTTTAAGGTCGAGTGTGGTTTTCCTTGAGGTAGCACGAACGAAACAAGGAAGTTGCATTCTCAGGAAACCCGCGTCTTTTCTTCTTCTTCTTCTTCTTTTACCTCTTTCACGTAGCCGTTGCTGGACTCTGCCTTTGGCTTCCGGGAATCAAAGAAGTTGCCTCCTTCTGCTGTACCAGCACGGCGGGCCGCGACTCGATTGCTATACCGCTACCGCTGTTGTTCGCCACAGACCGTTCGTCGCCGGGACCCTGAGGGCTTCCGACGTTTGCGCCTAATCGCAGTGTGCCCGCTCGCCTGTTCTCCCTTAAGTAGTTGCTAACCACGTGTAGTTAACTTTCATCTTCGCGGAGCACAGTGTCGATCATTATAATTTATGTGGGACCCGCGTATCTATTCGCAAAAGTGTTCACTCTGTTTCTCCTAATTGATGCCACAGCATCTAATATATTTCCTGTAGCCGGGAAAAGTAAAATAATGAAAGTGAAACTGAAAAGGTAGGCAAAATGCCCGAGGGATGAAGAAACAAAGACACAAGTTGTATTTCTCATTGCGAATCCAATGAGTGTTCGTGACTGCGAACAATCTTCGTGTCCGAAACATCAACTTATTGCACGAGTCTCCTGACTCTGGGAGACTCGTTCTGTTTGAGATTGTCCAACCATTAGGCATTTTTTTGTTTGGTACCAAACATCTACAAAGTCGGTTGAGTAAAACATTAAATTCTCAGGGCTCACTCGCAATCGAATAATTACGTCGGTTGATATTTTAATAAGTACTTTGAAAAATTGTCGGATATCTTTTCTCTTTTATATTTACGTGCAGTACGATAATAATATTGAAGTTAATAACGTTCGATTATTACAAATCCCTCGCGTAGCTAACAATCATGTTGAGAATAATAATTATTTCCATGAACTTGACTTAACATTATTTACAATGATAAAACATTTATCTCAAAGAACGAATACAATCGACGATACTTTTTGCCAACTGAAATACAGAGCATGAAATATAAAAAGACGATTCGTCTCATTTAGAAATATGAGAAAGGGAGAGGGAAAGTACAAACGAGTACCGTGAGTATCGGTTTCGGCTGATGTCTTCGGGGTGGTTAGTAGGTACCGACTAACCACGTGACGTGGCAGGGCCACCCATGTTGCCGTTGTTCGCTCGCATCTATCACGGAGGCACCTCTTCCTCCCTTTTCCTCGTCCTTATATTCCTCATCCTCCCTCCTGCCCTCACGCCTTATGTCCCCTCTTGCCTGTTCGCTTAAGCCCCGATAAAAGCCCCGATGGGCCCCCGTTCGTTCAGTCAACAGCTCGACGCCCTTTCTATTCCTTTACCCTCGCGAAACTCGCTCAACTTTTATTAAATGTTTATTCAATTTTAAATACATTTTTATTCACAAATACTTCCTTTACGAGTATCTTAACTATTCGTATATTTTTGACAGCGTAACTCTTGAGTATCCTATTAACTGCGTGTCAATTAAAATGAGTTTATGAGTTAAACACTTAACGATAACTGCATAATTGTCTTCAAGTTCATAAAATTATGTAAAAAAATATTTAAATTCATCAACGAAAGTAAAGTATGCGATACCTTGTGCGAAATGTAAAACCAAACTATGTCCAAAATAATTTCTATTCAGAGCTCATTACTTTACCTACCAAGTATTCCATTGAGTACTTCGCTAAGTATCAAAGTATAATTCATTTCACCTTCCTCATAAATACCCACACCGACCATACATTAACGATTAACTTGATTACAATCATCAAAAACAATTACAATTAATACTAATAAAACGTCTGAGAGTGTATTTTAGTTTTGTAAACGCGTAAAACGCTTGAATATAAAACCGAGGAGGTCCCACGAGATCATCCTCGCCAAGGACTTTATGCAGAACGATCAGCATCTCCGTATCTCTGATACTCAGGAACGCACATGCTCATTGCCCGTTGCATTCCAACATAGATATTAGATATATATATATATATATACGTCACGTGCTCGTATCTCGTTCACAAAGAGAAGTAGCAAGTGCCAACTGTGTATTCCAAAGCTCGCATATCTATATAGTATTAGAGAGCAACGCGTGTATCGGCCATTATCGTCCTCGTCGAAGTGTCCAGACGACTCGCGGGGCTACAATAAATTCGATTATTATCGGGCGTCGCTGGTCAGCAGCGCGGAAGGTGAAGCGTGTATAATAAAGCTTCAGGGGGTCGAGGGACGGAGACTCAGGCACGAGTGTAGAGACAGGGATACGGTGATTGGCTACTCAAGCGACCGAAAAGTTGAGACACGGATGTACACTCGACTGTTTCGATTACGGTACGATTCACTGCAGAGACGGCCAAGCACCGCGTCTCTTACCCTATGTACATCGAATCCGATTAATCTCGGGAACATCACAGGCGCGCATTACGCCTGATAAAGGCTCCCCGAGGAGCCTGAGAGATAGAAGTTTGCTCAACGAGATCATTCGAACGAACGAACGAAGAAAATTCAATGCCACTTCTTATTCCTTGTCGTCCTCTTCTGCTTCTTCGACTATATAAAATATTCGAGAATGTCTGTTCCTCTCTCGGTTCGAAGAGTTTCGTAGTCTTCATTAACACCAAGCGCGTAATCGCCGTTCTATTGCAATACAGAGTTGGGAGAGTCGACGAGCGAAGCGCGGAGAAACCATCGCGGCAAATCAAGAGAGAGAGAGAGAGCTGCAATCATCGCGAGAATAATCGATAGTGGACAGCGGGACGTCGGGAGGATGAGAACGAGCTTGATATCAAGACGCGACGGATATGGTACAGTCATTAACAGCGCAACAGTGTGTGCGGTTTGAGAAAGACATCGAAGAGAAAGAGATGGTTGTGTGCCAATAACTAGTATGCTGGCAAGTATTTAAAGGCCAAACGCTGTATCACTCGCACTCTGTCGTACCTCGTCGATCGTTGCCGGTGGCTAGGGCCCGCGACCGGCTCTTCATCGCTTAATTATTACGAGCGTAGATCCTGGGATACGGGTACAGCGATGAAAACGATCGAGGAGCGGACGAGAACGTCGAGTTTACACTCCGCGCTATGCATGCCGTATAAGTACAGGACAGATACGTAATATAGTACATAGTGTGCGGGTAATGGTAATGATACGGTAAGTCGTCTATGAACCGGAACGACAAGTGCACCTCCTGTGGCAGAGGTAACAGCTATAGTTATAGATACGATATGGGAATTGGCATTCTTAATAATGACTTTGTTATACGTCTTGTGACATTGTAAAAGAAAAAAAAAGAAACCATATAAAAATAAAATTATACGAAAAAAAATATAAAAAATATATTTACAAATGTAAAATTTTGTCGTGAGTAAATATATTCGTCGTATATGTTTATATGCTTTATTAAATATACGGGTAAATATATTTGAAATATTTTTTTCAATATATATCCGTCGGATGTATCCCAAAATATATTGAATATGTCGAATTTTTTCTTAAAAATATATTTAATATACGTAAAATATATTTTTTAAATGATTTAGAACTACGTTATTTATATAATCACCGTAACAAAAATATTACAAGTTCACAGAAAATTGTTGACACTTTTGTAAAATTTTAATAACTTATTTTCTCTTAAAATCTACCGCATCATTTAAAATAGTTTGATTCGTAAGTGTGTGGTCTCAACTACTATACCTTTTATCGTCTATGACTTACCTATATTCTCTGTATAGTTGCCAGAAGTACCGCAGAGTATTCAGTATTCTTGCTGGTTGAAATTTTGCTTGAATTTATTGCCGCGGTAATTGCCAATCGTTTATCCGCATGAAACCAGTCCGCGAGAAGAAGGCAACGGTGATTTTGCGATGGTGGTGGCGGATCGCGTTATCCAAACTCGTATTGATAACGCGACGTGCGCGCACTCGATCTCGAACGATTATCATTTCGAGAGAGAGAGAGAGAGAGAAAAATATATATGTATAAGCTATATAGAAACGAAACACGCAAACTCTCTCACACCTATCGAGTCTCTCGTGATCAAGATCGTGAATTCGATCCCATTTACATTTTCAACTACCGGACTCCTCTTCTTCTTACCGCTTTCTCTCTTACATATTGTGTCATATAGTACACACATATATGCCGATGTACTATCATTAACGAGACGCGTGCTTTTTATCGCAAAAGGTACATAACAACGAAAGCTTACCATACATACGTGAATACCGCGTACACCGGTTCGCAAGCTGAGGCAATGGGCGGCGAATTTGCCACACGCGTGACGATTACATCGGCGTAAAGATAGCGTAACGACAACGTGTGTGCTATAATTGCAAGCATAAAATAGCTCACCGACGGGGACCCCCCACTATCACGGTGTACACTGCACTTTGCATCGTTACACCAACAGCAAGGAGATTTAATTTCGTCGGTGGAAGATTAATCAGCAGATTTTTTTTTCGAAAGGAAATTACATTGCTCGTCGTACTTGATTAAATGTAATTAATTGTTTTGTTTTGCTTATCTGGATACGATAGAGAAGAAAATATAATTTTCAAATAAATTTCATCCATTATCACGTCAGTAATGACCGATTCGTACAAAATTGTTGAATATCGAATCGTTGCTAATATTAATTACTTCGTCAAGTAACAGGAAAATATTAAATACAGATTTAAATTCAATAGTTGGCGGAATTAATTCATTTTCTAATTGCTTTATGAAATATACACTTTTTAAACTGTTAACAAATATACATTCGATATTCATGTATAATCAAATATACATTAAGTATATTAGAAAATTAAATGAACTTATGTTAAATTTTGTTTATAATTATATTTTTTTTATTTATCTGATTTTTTTTAGTACACTTACAAGGAAAGGTACTTTGGTGTCCCCCTCCGATTTTAATGCAACTCACGTATGTTGTAGAGCATCGAAAACTAAAAAACACATATTTTTTTTTATCGGCGGAAAAACATTTTTAAGGGGTGAAATCGCCTTTCAAAAATAGCATGTCAAGGGGTGATTTGGCAGTTTCACCCGGAAGGCGTCAACCGATTTTAATAAAACAAAAACCAAAATACTCCTCATTGAAGACAATAAAAATTCCACGTGGAGTTGAAGAAAAAAATTCATTTTTAGGGGTGAAACTGCATAATCACCCCTATTTTTGAAGGGCGATTTCACCCCTTAAAAATGTTTTTCCGCCGATAAAAAAAAATACATGTCTTTTAGTTTTCGATGCTCTACAACATACGTGAGTTGCATTAAAATCGGAGGGGGACACCAAAGTACCTTTCCTTGTTAGTATGTCGGTAGAGTAAACATGCTCGTTGACAAAACGCCAACCAATGAATGAATGAATGACATTTCTAATTAGCTAAACTTAACTACGACAACGAATTAATTTACGCCAAATAATATTTCATTTTTGTTGAAATTAAAGCCCGTTCGGTGTCGTGAGTCGACTATTTTTGCTAAATAAAAATGTGTCTATTCGTTGAATCCTATTTCGTCAATAATTCATTCTAATTCGAACTCACAGTTCTATTATCGAATTTACGAAAAAAAATTTCAGATTAGATTAAATATAGAATTCTGGCTATTTAAGGCAAGATCGTGAAAATATGTTACTATACGTACAAATACGATGTGACGATGAATAGTAAAATAATATTCCCACGGGTGCGTCTTTGCGAGATGTTTACCGGAGGACACGCAGCTTCTTCGGTCATCTTCGAGCACAGCTCGCAGAGAAACCGCGATCGGTAGGCCGGTTGCTCGCGTAGCGACTAACCCCGTCGTGCTCCTCGCGCTCTCCGAAACCCAATGGAATTTATTAACCTACCGTTTTCCGTTTTAATTACCTGCACGGCGCCAGTGACCTCGAGGAGTTCCCGCTAGGCTGAGTCAAAGATATTCTCCGAGATCGAAAAGTCCGATGATCATCGAACAGCGGCTACCGAACGACCTCATCGCGCGACTTCTGAACGTTTTAATCACTCTCGAGGACTCTATAGTTTATCCTTTTATTTTTTTCTTGTTCTATCTCTTACACGCGATACTCCAAAATCATTTGATGGCTTTTCAAATGGTCAATAACCGCGCGTCAAAAAAGGACTTTTGGTCGTCTTTGACATTTATAAATAAATTATAAATAATCATAAAATATAAAATCAAAATTTAATAGGCATTTCTGTCAGATTTTGTTACGATAAAAAAAATTTAATATCACGATAAGATTTTACATTTCAATGGAAAATTATATTTTATAGCCACAATAACATTTTTTTTTCTGAACCAATTCATAACGTAATGTTCGCCACGTTGATTTATAATTATGGCAAGAAAAAAATTACTTTTCCACGCTCAATGGGTCCAATGTATATATATTTATACTAAAGTATTACTAGTATACACGTACGCATGCCAAAGTACTAGGGCCAGTTGGGTGGTCCCATTCCGCTGACGCGTTCACTAAGGCCCCGCATGCTCGTTTGCTTGCGCGCACGCGCGCTCATATCTCGCTGCTACTACACACTCCGAGCGAGTCTACCCCTCATACTTTTTTTTCTTCGTTAAAGACCTTATTAAATATTACTACACGCTAAACTTTTTTCTAAACGGTTATCTTCCGGGTGACGATGATGGTTTGCATTTTGTTTTTTAAACGTACAACACGTGACATCTATTCTCTTTTCGATAATAATCATTTGGCCACAGTTATACAGAGTAAAATATTTAGTTGTCGCAACCAATTGTATACCCCAACAAGTTTATTTCATTAGCTTACCAACTAACTGATTGGTTCGGCCAGTCAATCGAGTAGTTGTTGGCATAAAAAAAAATACAAGTGCGATCAATCACTGATCAGTATTATGTCCCGATAGAGTCACGACAATGAAATAATTTTACGTACTTTGGGTTTAAGGAGCTTCGGGATTTAAAATGTTTAAGGATTTAAGATGTTTTAGGATTTAAGAAGCTTTGGGATTTTATTATTTAATAAACGGATAGAAAAGTATGCGAAAAGTTTGTATTGACAATTGTTACCTTCAAAGTTTGTGCCAGCAATAAAGTACGCGAGAAATACGCGACTAGCTGGTATTGAAACTTCTTGATTTTAAAGTTCTCATCACAAGTCAAGTACGGTACAAAGTTTGTGTCGGTTGGTATTCGTGTAATTTGCGTCATAAGAAAATCAACTAGTCGATTCACACATTCGAATAAATTTTCTGGTGAATATTTAATCGCGCAATCGATTGTCGCGACGAATCCAATTTTCTGTTAACGCGATAAATGAGATTGGAAGTAAAAATCTTACGTAAAGAAATAATGCTGAATGACATTTTTGAAATTTACCGAAATGTAACTAAGGCGTTTATAACCTTTATTACCATCTCGATTGGTCAACGTACGAAATTTACCGTAATCCAGCTATTTCAAGCACTTTAGCGTGCATTTAAAATCGCCGAGTGAAAAAGTTTGCCAACTGAGCGGTAACGAACAATCGGCATCTGCTCTCGCAGATCCTTCGATGCAGTATTTCAGGAGCGGAGAGCTCGGAACATTGAACATGCCGATGCTCACGAAAGGGTTGACGCGCGCGGCATCGGTGCCGGAGCAACCGCTCAGCAGGAGGCAAAGGATAGGTATTTCTTTCAAGGCGCCGCGCGTTATCGGTTCAGCGAGTCTCGGGTACCGATTACCCGGGTAATAAAAGCGTTCGGGTGTCATCCTGTGTAGAACGAACGACACTTTGGTAAGGTACGGTTGCAAGAACCAGTCTCGAGAAAATTTTACCGCGCGGTGCTCCGCGCTTGTTCTTTCCTTCGATCCTTCCCTCCTTGTCTCTCTTACTCTCGATTCCCGAGCGTAACTCTGCGCTCTCGCAGTGTCCTACTATGCGTGCTCACCGAGAGAGAGAGAGAAGCTCTTTGATTACCGCGATGTACGATATTGCCGTGCGTACAGTTTTTATCTCTCGCGTGGTAGCTGTTGCCACTTTTGCGCGGGAGACGAGTGAACAAGCAGCAGAAATCGTCCATCGTGCGACGACCGCTTCCGCGAAACCATTTTCATGCTCGCGCGATATCCCGCTCGCGCGCAAACGAGTTCTTTCTTTTCCGTCGCGAACCGCGCTAGCAGCGGGAACCTCGATCGGAACGCGAGCGTTTGCAACGAGCTTACGCACTGTGCGCTGTAAATGCGACTGAACGACTCGATGATCGCTCACGCGTCAAGGGACACCGGGGTAACGAGTACTCGATCTTGTATCTCAGCTTGCCACGCTGATGATGATGATGATGATGATGACGATGACGATGGTTGATGTTGCAGTTGAAATTACACCGGAGAACCGTAATTCGTCGATTTATAGTTGACACCACGTAGTACGTTAATATATTACGTGGTATGGGGTAAAGAAGAAGAATGTACGCGAAGTTGGAAAATCTTTTGCGGCCTCCCAAGGAGCAAGCGAGACGAGAGGTCTAAGGTCGAGCGATACGCACGTGCAGAGCATTCGCACAATCCCGTTTAAAGTCTTTTAGTCGATTAAGACTCGAGATCTTTCTTGTTGATCGATCAGAATTCCTCCTTATATTTATATATTGTCAATGTAGGAAATACAGCATGTAACTGTACAGATTGTGAGTATCGACGAGACAGGAGAGATAATGCCATTTCAATCCAAGTACCACTCCGAGACGACTCTCTTCCAAGCAAGATTATTTTCTTGGATCGATACGAATTAATCGGGACGAGAACCTCAATGAAGAACGCGTGTTCTTCGAGTTCCACGATCGTCGCGAACTGATTATACCTAGAAGATGCGATAAATTACCTTCTACTTAAGCCTTTAAAGACCAATTTTTTTAATTCAATACTTTACGCATGTGAATCTAAAGTCCTATTAGCGACTACCTTGAAAAAAAAAAAAAAAAATTTAGCAATATTTCTATGGTGGCATCGGTTAAAAATGTTATTTAATTTAATAGAATAATTAATATATATAAATGTGGCGATGTTAAATCATTTTGTTAGACGTCACTTTCAAATTTAGGGGAAATATGAGATTTATATTTGAATATATTTGAATTAATAAAAAATGCAAAGTAAAACGTTGTACGTTGCTTTCTCATTATTTTTTACTTTTGACACAACTAACTCTATAAGGATGTTTATCAATTTTGAGTTCATCGTAGAGGAAGTCGTGTAAAAAGTTGAATTCTCTTGCACGAACATGAGCTCGAAGAGATATTTTTCAAAAAACTCAATACATGATAAAAATCTGAACGAGTATTTTTATTCTTGTGTTAATTATAACAAACGAAAGACTTGCTTGCTGCATTAGAAAAACGACGTTGAATCCATTCTTACGTTATTAAGATTTGAATTTTCCAAGCCTTACATACACATGCGCATGCACACGCACGCGCACACAAAGATATTTGTTCTAAACTACTTTTCTCGATGTTTTAGACTATTTTAAGTATAAAAATTTCGATTTTTTTTACCAGACTTAGAAATCATTTTAAGGAGAAATCACACATCTCTCTCACTCTTCCTACCCTCCCCCTCTTTCTCCCGAACTCGGTCGGTATCAAAAACTGTCGTTATAAAAAAATTGTTCAAGTCAACCGAGCAGAAAGAAATAAAATTCCAATCTGTTTATCAGTACCACAGTTGAATCCTATATCCTTTGGCCCAGAAATGTTCGGCACCCTTGAAAAAACACCGTTACAGTTTTCGATACCGACCGCGATACGTCACTTCATCTTACAATTGACACATAGCAATATTAAATATTGTTAACCTGCGCTTTTACCTCTGTTTAGTATCTGCGTATGTACTTTCCACGGTAAAATGTTTCGATAACGATAAGACGCTGACACCCTTGTATCGTCCCAAGTCACAAACTTCGTACCCTAGGATTGTACAGGTCCGCCTGTGTTCACTCGCCTACACGGAGTTCATCAGCTCGATCGGTCGAGCGGGGTGATTCGTGCACGAGACTCGGTTATACCGTCGGAAATCGTGTCCTGGCATCAGGGACTCCGTAATGGGGTTGCGTTTGCCACACTACATAGCTACACACGGCATATACCCCATAGCATAATATCTACGGCATGGTATACTCCGATGGTATGCTAACAGCACGAGTGTATATTTCGAGGCGTGAACAAGGGAAGTACCGGGGTACGGTATACCACGCGTATAACGCTATCGCGGTCTGGCAACCACGGCGATAGATCATCGCCGCTGGTCCCATAAACAATAACTTACACTTCGCCGAGCCAGTGAGAACGCACAGAGCCCTCTTCTTAACTTCCCAACGATTTCTCACACCAGCCCTTCAGCGTTCCTCGCTCTTTGCGGAAGATACAGCGAGCTCGAACCTGGCGCTTCAGCGCTCTCGCGCGATCTTTCTAGATCGAGATTTCTTCTCACAAACCTTAAGAATTTGCCGGTTTCTTTAGTTATTACAACTCGAGATATCCAGGGAGGTTAACTGAAACAAGTTAAAATCACGTCACGAACGATTCTAAACGGATCGTGGTCTTCGTAAACTACACGACATGTAACTTATCAATTTTTAAAACAGTTATTAAATCGGATACTCGAACGTTGAAACGCAAAACTCTTAGTATTGTTATCAAAGGTGACTGTACAAATATAAATCTCTCTTTGCATGATGAAAATAAAATGGATCGAGACCAACGACGAAGGGTTGAGAGAGGCTCCCCTTCGTCACTGATCTTGTACGATATTTCGTTTGGTTCGTTTCGTTTTTTTTTTTTTTTAATTTACTTTTGTAGCAAAATGTAAGTTTATACAAGAGAAATAACTGTTCGAGGAACGCGGCTCAAAATTGCCGGACAAAGCTGCTTATTAATGTCTCTCCACTAATTATAATCGCGACAGGGCAATCTGCGTGAACAAAATGCGCGCCGGTATACTACGCTGCTCGCTCACTTTCCTTACCTTCGTACTTGAGTGCGAGGGCTATGTTCCTCTCATGGTGTATATACGAGTCCTCGGCGATGGCGTGACTTACGGGCCACGACGACAGCATACTCCGGGGCAAGTGTTGCGCCACAACCGTGACTCGCTCTCGCTTCCACTTTCTCTCTCTTCTCTCTGGCTTCATATGTTTAAAATGATAAATCTCTCCCACTTCCTCTTTCTCTCGTCGGAATTATGAAGGAATGCTGCGAAGGGATGAATTTATAATAAAGTTGAAAGAGCTAACGCCAGAAAACTAATAATAATTGGGCGAACCAATAGATTGGTTGGGCGAAGGAATAACTTGGTTCGCCCAATATATAAGTTGACCCTGATAACTCATAACTTTTCTTCGTCTATAACGGTAGAAAGTATTGACTTGCGGGAGTTCATTATACAAATCGTTTACATCACATTTAACTGAATTTTTATTGAATATATTGGGTAAAGTTTATTGGCCAGTAGCATTCCTACACGAGATGACACAAGAATCATGATATTCATAGAGGAGATCTCCATAACTGAGCTACTCTCTTTTGATTAATTAGCAGCCTAATGCTTTCTAACAACCCCAACGATCATCCGTACCCACGATGGGATTCTCACAAGTGGCATATTGTTTCAAGCTCTATCCCCTGAGGGTGTTCCGGGGGTTAATTCTACAGCCATGTACACAATGCTTTCGTTCCCTAGATCCCTTTGCCGAAACAAATGGGTGGAAAAGTAAGTGTCGGCGCGACGATATCGGGGTGGAGCACCCAACGATCTGCACAATTCTACTACAACCCTGTGCTGTGTATGGACTACGAGTGATTCGAGCTTGCGAATCGAGCAAGCGTTATAGTTCATGGGGATGTTGGGTACTGCTTCGGTTATCCTACTACCGTGATCAGCAGCCATCAGTGTACCAGGGTCGAATTCTTGCGGGTGTTTTCATTCCCCGTTCGGACCAGCGAAGGGAAAAAGGGTCGCGACCCTCTATCGCAACAACCTATACACTCGTGCTAACGTATACTCTGCTATCAAAAGCAGAAAAGCAGAGAGAGAGAGAGAGAGAGAAAGAGAGAGAAAGAGAAAGAAGGGGGCGACGAACATTGAGGACGAGATGTTTGATTAAATAACCGCAGCGATGAATTGAAACGGACGATCAAGTGCATGACTTGTGTATCCGATGCGTTTTACTACCAACGCTGGAGAACGAAACGAGGGTGAATGCCAATGAGCTGGAAGCACGAAAAAGGGTCCATGACGACGATCGAGAAATAGAGAAAGAGAGAGAAAGAGAAGAAAAAGAGTGAGTGGGGTTATTTAAGTATTAACTACGGTATCTACACTTATGCAAGAGTCGGATATTTTGTATAAACATTTACTAATACATTTTTTATCAGTAGAATGAAAATTTTCAGTACATTTTCACCAAAAAAAAATCTTTGAAATTTTACAACATGGAAACACATCAGATTATTTGCATTTCTTTTTACAAAATCTTTGTTTCAAGTCGTACCACGTTTTTTAACGCATTTAATGTTCTCTCAGTCTCCCGTATTTCATTCTTTCACTTCATCATCTTCACGTCTATACACCGAGAGAAATGATTTCATTGATTCGAATAAATCGACGCATTCAAATTTCTTTCATTGCATCAACTAAATATTTATTTGATTCAATGAAAATAATTACTAGTCGTTTTATTGACAAATTCCGGGTACTTTTTGATCGTAAGGTAGTGTTGTATCAAAACCGGTGAAACGCTGATTGTTAGATTGTTACTCAAGTGGAGAAGTTTTTGAAGGAGACTGATATCCGCGATTATATGATGATTTTTCGATGATTTGGGACATTTTGAACACGCTGACATTAAAAATTGGAAAAAAAATGTTCACCGTCACAAAGCTTCCTGTGTGAAGAAGCAAAAGTGCCGCGATATGCGAAACGCATGTTTGTTTGTTCGTGTGTGTGTGTGTGTATGTCACATGTCATGCGTACGATGTCCAAGTCAAAAATGCAATAAAACATTGTTTTTTGCAATAACAATTGGTTCATTGTAATGTTTCTGTTACTACACCTTAACCTTGTCTCCTTTAAAGTAAAATAAAATAAGATTAGATTTGATATTGAATGATATTTGGATGCTTGATCCAAAGTGGACGTGCTCGATACGACACGTCAAGCACTACAGAATTTGGTGAGATTCTCTCGAGAGATTTAAAATGCAGGATTTGAACGGAATGCATCCTAATATCATTACAAAAGACTGAGCAACGAATAAAAATTTCATTGAAGTACACTGTAAAAAATATGGTGTAAAAATGAACTCCATTGTGTAGTCTCAATAGGTTCATTACATAGTTGTTAATCGTCGGTGTAAGAAAATCGGTGCTATCGATTAACACGGAGACTGCGTACACCAAAAAAATAACATTCCGCACGAACGTACAGCGTAGGAAGATCTCGTAAGGACACATTTGGGTGTATATTTGACACCGATAAGTACATATTTGAAAATACTGTAGGTGGTTTAAAATACGTCCTGTCAGGTATACTAGGGTTTGACACATAATTGTGTCGACTTCCAGAAAAGCAACACCGTTGATGGTTAACCCGATCTATCACACGTTTTTAACAATTTTTAGATTACACCGAATTACTGATATAACACAAGGACGGTTTACTTTTAACAACGAAATGGTGTTAATTTTAACACCGTTGTAGTTGACACCGCAGATTTTTTACAGTGTAAATAAAAGTGATTAATAGGCTTCGATGAAATTTTCATTGATTCAATGCCATCGTATTTATTATAATTCGCAATCAATTAAATAAACGATAACTTTAGCTCGAATATATTTTTTAATTGACCGCAAATAAAAGTTTCATAAGCCAATATTTCAATGAAATCTCTTTGATTCAATAAAACTTTTTCTCTCGGTGTACAAGACGCGGGTCTTAGATTGTCAGTGGTTTTTTAAAAATAGTTTTTAGTTTTCTCCCAGAATGCTGAAGAGTACTTAACTCGTCATCGGTGCTTTCGAGTTTCTTTCGATTAAAATTCTTACTAGTTTTTTTTTTTCAACGCAGTTCGATTGGTCGAAGAGGGTGAGTACAACAGGAAATTATTTCGCACCCTCGGACAAAATACTTACATTCTACTTTTTTTTATTTCAAATTAATTATCTTGCCTTAGAGCTCGAGACGCAACCCTTCGCTGATGAAACGTATCTCTTTCTCTCCCCATTTCTTTGCACCAACAGCTCAGGCTAAAAGTGTTTATTTTTCGAGGGTACGTGCCAGGGGCGAAAAGAACTTTCATTTTCTTAACTCCGAGGGCTGTTGGAACATCCCTGGGTTAAACTTTCAGTCGTACGTACCACTTACATTGCAACCTTTTTCTCATGCACTCAAGAAAAGCTATAAACTGGCGAATAACCGGGGGGCGTAAGAGCTGAGTAAAGTAAATTATCTGTATCTTGAGACGAAACCCTTAATTTTATTTTACATTTTCAACAAGCATCGCCTTATTATTATATAAAGAAAAAAGTATGCGAGTTATTATTATGTAAAGATAAAGAGTATTTAAAACCTCGGATAATATAAAGAATAAATAAAACTATAACAATTGTTCTCTTTCTCTACACACTTCCGGTGTTAAATTCAAAATTCTCGACAAGATTTGCCTAATTTATATATTTTTTAACATAACTGCACTTTAAATCTACAATAAAAAACGCCATAAAACTGTTGAATTAATTCATTGAATTGTTTGATTGAATTATTTAAGAAATAAGATAATAACAACATTTTTATCTAAACTCTGTCGGGACTCGATTAAAAACCCTTTGTTTTGCCTAATTATTATATGTTAGCGATAAGAGTGTTTAAAAACTCCGATAAAAAAAATGCTAAGAACAATAATAATTATTTAACGAATGCGATAATTACAGAAATGGTATCTAAATGTATTTTGGAGTCGAATTAAAAGTTTTCGATAAGTTTTGTCTAATTATTGTTTATTAAAAATAAGTATATTTAACATTTATGGCAAAAGAATACATAGAACTATAACAATTGTTTTTAAAAAACAGAGGAATAACAGCTTTATTAATTCGTAATACAATATAAAATAATACAAATGTATAAAACTTTATTACTAAATGAAGAATTCATAAATTTCATGATATCAAGTTGCCAACAGTTGTCCGAATTTGAGAAAACATTATCATCTTTTTAATGACTATTTCCAAACGAGGGTAAGAATGTCTCCGGGTCTTATTCGCTTCGCTCGATCTCGAGGGGTAGTTTTTACGACCGGTACGTGTCTATTAACATCATTAACGTTGCTGTGAACGTAGCCAGCAAAAAAAAACCATCTCTAGGACTAGTACAATATATTTCGGTCTTCAACAATGCACGTACTAGAGGTGACTGGTAAAGCAGTAGGGTAACGCGCGAAGGGAAAGGGCACCGGTCCATACGCAACAGAAACAAATAGCAGAGAGGAAAAATGTCCTCTCTCTCTCTCTCTTTCTCTCTCGGTCTCTGTTCAGTTTTATTGCTCGACGGAAACGAGCGTGACCGATTCGTCACGCTTTCAAGCAGCCGAATAGGTATCGTCGCGTCGCTCAAAAATCCAACTTGATTAAATTTTTGATCAAATTACTTCTGGTTAAATAAACATGCCGTCGTCCCCCGTGTACGTCGACCAGTCGCGCAAGGAAGGGGAGACAGTTTTGTCTACGAGTCTGGTTCACGTATCACCCCCTCGCACACCCTCGCCCGAAATTCCACGCATCCGCTCACGCAACTTGTCGACGCGATTTAGGACCGCGACAAATCTCTCCCTTTGCCATGTCACTTATCTTGGCATCAACGTTGTATCGCTTTATATTCGATAGTCTAATTTGCACTCTGCTCTCTTAACCCGAACTTTAACTTGAATAATATAAAATAAGGCTGGGAGATAATCTTTTTTTATCTTTACAAAATGTCAAATATATTTAGAGGATTATTATTTGTTCGAGAGTCTTGTTAACCTGCGATTTTTATTGTCCACAATTTTCTAGTTAGCTTCATCAGTCAATTTTTTGGTTCATCTTTGATAATTAATCAGTTGGTTATATTTTTCGTATATGTGTTTATATTTTATTTAACTAATTAACTCAGTGGTAGCCTTTACAAAGAAAATTCAAACACTTCACGACTACATGTGTGATATCCGCATTTTGTTCATCTATAGAATATCCGTATTGATTGTCCCCTAAAGCATTTTCGAGAACAATCAAGAATAAGAAAAGACTCTCTATGGGACTGCGCCTTTCCGCTTGTACCTACGTATAAAAGAGAGAAACGTTGAAAATCGTAAAGAAGCGAATTCCCTTTCGCGCCATTGGTTGCGCTGGGGGTGTTGGGTGTAGGGGTGGAGATCGCGCGTCCGCGAGTAGATTTTGGAGGGGCATTCGAGGAGGATGAGGTTTGACGAGGGTGGCATTCACTCCCCACGAGGAAGCTGAATAAGCGCGGTTGCCCGTAGCATCGCACCCTCCCTCGCCAAACTTGCCTCACGACCCCGACACGGTACGGGACACCTCACAGGGGGTGGCTTTCAAACGATAATTGTTCTCAACTATTTCAATTGGCGAGCATTAGATGCGAGAGTGAACGGACGTTTCTTGAATTGTAAAAACGTGATCATCGCGGATTCCGTTTCCTCCCGTTCTCACCATTCTTCGACTGATCATTGCGCGGAAACAGGAAAATTAGCATGGAAAGTCCTTGCGATGTTTCTGTAGATACGACGTGCAATGAGGAGAGGGGGTATCCTTTCCAAGTATGGGGCGCGATAAGAATAAAGAAAAAAGGCGTGGAAAACAGGGACAGAAGAGAGAGGAAAGAGGTTTGAGAGGCCCAATTACGGCTCCATATTCTTTTAATTACCGCGCACAAAGACCTAACACGGGGGTGGCAAGAAACTAAACGTTTCTCTTTTAATTACGAGAACCGCCCCCTCGCCCTCTCCTACCTACACTCGCGCTCACCACCTCCCTTTCGACGGTACTCTCACCCACCAGAGCCTCTCCACGCGCATTCCAGTATCGTTCTGCTCGGCAAAGAATTTAATTACCGACTCTTCTTTCTCTCTCTCTCTCTCTCTTTCCTGCCACCTCTCCATCGGTTACCAGTAATTAATCCCCTCGAGGAAAAAAACTTTATCGCGAGTGTGATTGGGAAATCATGGATTCGCAAAATACGAAAATTAAAAGGACTCTCGAGACACACGAAAAAAGTAAGAAATACCAATTCGAATCGTTGGAATATTTTAAGAGTGAGAACGTTAACAACGCTCGAGTAATACTCGACCGTAAAGAAAAATAGTTTTTCATCCACAAAAGAATCCTTTTACTTTGTCTATCTAATTAATCAAAAAGATAATATTTTTACCACTTCTTGGAAGTTACAAAATCAAATTCATTATTCGATATTAGGAAAGTTTCTGTAGTTCGTTAGCACATTTTTTGACTGAATGGACAGGACGTCGCTTCTGCAAGATGCAACTCTACGCATACGCAATTGTACACAACGTAATACTACACATATTCTATTCCACGCACCCCCAATTCCCATGCCGCAACTCTACACATTACCGACTCGACACAACGATAACTGTACACAAGCCTCATTGCTGTAAGATTAAAACCAACATAAAGCAGCGAAGGATACCAGCCAAGCGTAAAACATAATTACTAGGCGTGCACAAAGGAGGAATAGGAACGATACCGTTCTTTTCTTCCACTGAAATCGTAAAATGGTTGCACCGTGTAAATCATATTGAGATTCCAGTCAATAAAAGAATACGCTGTTGTTTTTATTCCAGTTTATCGACACATAATTATCACGTTTTACGCTTGGCTCGTATCATTCACTACTCTCCAGTAGGTTCAACCTCAGGTTCATGCGGTCTCTGTACAGAGTTTGCTACGAGTACAGTTTCACAGTGTCGAATTGGTGCTGTGTAGAGTTTAGCTGTGTAAAGTTTGGTGCATTTACAGTTTCGCTGTATCAAGTTGATGCTGTGTAAAGTTTAGTGCGTTTACAGTTTCGCTGTATCTAGTTGATGCTGTGTAAACTTTGGCTCTGTCGAGTGTGGTGAGTGTACAGTTTCGTTGTGTCGAGTTTGGTGCGTGTACAGTTTAACTGTATCGAGTTGGTGCTGTATCATTTCCAGCATGTTAAAAGGGGCGTGTATGTGGAGTATTATGTTTTGTACAATTGCGCGTGTAGAGTCGGACCTCTGTAGAGTTGCTTCTTGTGGAAACAATGTATCGCTATTTTTGCATGATCCTTGAAGAGTACACCAAAGGCTTATTGGTTAAAGAACTAAGAGGAGAGTCAGAAGCCTTTGCAGAATCGAATATAGAAGAGCCGAGAGAAGAGCGAAGGAACGCGGTGGGAAGGAGAGAAAGGAGGAGGGCAATCGGTCACTGATTTGGTCAGATCCATAAGGAGTGTGCATAGCGAGGGGCATTAATGACCCAACAAGCATTCCTCGCCCAGATGCCCGTTGTCGTCTTTCTCGCTTCCTCCTCGTCTTCTTCGCTCTGATCTCTTTTCTTCTCGGTATAGTTGCCGTCTATCCGTCTCTCTCCTTCGCACTCTACCTTCTCGATGCCGAAGTCCGGCGCGCGATCGCGTTGGGTGGTCTCTCTACTCTACTCTCGGGGCCCTCGCGTTCCAATAGCCTCGTGCTGTTGTTGCTGCTGCTGCTGCTGCTGCTGTTGCACCACGTTCTTCTTTCACTCTCCCTCTCTGACTATCGTCGTCTTTCTCGGCTATACATTCGTCGATCGTACCTTCTCCCGCGTACTTACACGTTTCGCTTCGCGGCGCGGTGCCTCTGCTGCTCTCGCTTCTCTCTATACACCATCCGAGCTGTATATATGTACCTTTATGCCCTTAAACCGCTCGCGCGCACCGACGTGCAGAACCGAGTGTGCTCCTCGTTGTGTGAACCGTGAAACGAGACGCCCGCGAATTGCCGCCCTTCCATCTGACCACCATCGAGCCAGGTACCCTTGGTATCGAGACCAGCGGGAGCTCCCTCGATCCTCCATCGGAACCGCGAAAAGGGAAAAGACCGATTCGGAGCGCTACCGTGAGAGTATTCTTCTCCCACTTCTTCGCTAATCTTTCTTCTCCTCCTCCTCCGTCGCTCCACGCTTCATTCTCTTTTATTCTCTGAACCACGATGTGTCGTGCAGAGTTTGGTGCTCCGGTGATTCATAACCACGCAGGACGGCGAAATCGGTCTTCGTTGCCACGAAGAAATCCCCAGGCTGATTATTCTCGACCCGATTGGTATCTCAATAATGAGATACCAGCTGGACACTGGAGTAAAGAAGGAATTGTGAATACCAATGACATTTCCAATTTGTTTTCTTTCATCGACTCAACACTCGAGGATACGTGTCATAATCTTACTTAAATTTTTTTTAAAAAAACGCATTTTTAAACCTTTCATTAGCAATAATAACTAACCAATATTTTAATTTAGACTACATTCGCTAGTTATGAGACTTTATAAACTTTACATCATAAACTTACTTTCATTGGGAAGAAAAAAATGACGAGAAAGGTCGATTTGTAGTAAAGATATAAATGTCTGTGGACTCGCATGGGTGTCTGGCCCGCATGCTGACTAAATATTGTAATTAACGTTCTCCGTTTGATATACTGTATAATTAGCTTGCCGGGTGATTAGTTATGTAGCATATACCGTAGTTTCATAAGATGTGGTTAGATATCTATTTAATTGGTCAATGAGAATCGTAAATTGTGATCTATCGACACTGCGCGAACGTATATACTGCACTATATAGCTATACATTACAGTCGTGCCGCATGGAAGTCGCGAGTGGTTCGGAAGATTAATTGGCAAGTGGTATATGTACGAGAGCAAAAGCTCGAACCATACAAAACGTCGCCTACGAGACGGAAATTAAAGGGAACCAGAAGAGCGTAGAGAAAAAAGGATACAGAGGAGGAAGAGGCGATTCACCGTGTCCAAGAAGTTTAGCTCTCATCGCGCATTTGCTACGTTCCCGCCGGATTTTCTCACCGTCCACACCTAAGTTACTTTCCTTTTATCTCTTCTGCTCTTCCTCTCTGATTCTTGTTCACGCAGTGAGCCACGAGATATTCGCGAACGTGTACCGTTTTAGCCGGGTATTTCAGCTCGTTAGGATAACGAGGATCTAATATCGCGTTCACAGCCTGGCCAATTACACGTTACGACCAACGACTACGACGACCACGACAACGACGACGACCAAGTGGTCTACCGCGCGTGCACACCCCGGGGTACATCTTTCGGCGGTTTCAATGCGACGACAGAGCGGAGAGGAGAGAAGAGAACACAGTACACACTTATCCAGGACCACAGAGGAGCCGAGAATCGCGGTGCCAAAGAACCGACGAAGGAGATCACGACGAGGCAAGAAACTCTTCGAGAAATAGGAAAAGTGCACGAAGACGACGACGACGACGACGACGAAGGAGGTTCTGTTGAGCCGAATCGCCTGATCGCGTCTCCGGTGTTCTATTCTGGTAACTTTTATGTCGTATCGCGTGAAAGGTCGGCATTTGATGAGTTCTCAAACGGCTGCGCAATAGTCTGCGCATACGATTACGCGTGACACGCAGAGGTTATGACGATTTAAACGGCAAATCGATTTCGTGCACTGTAGATCATTTTGCACGACGCTAAATGAAATTTCTTCGATACCGTCGATCAACGGGTCACCCACTTATATAACTGCGCAGTCGCTACCGTAATCACCTTCCAAAATGCATCCAGTGCAAACTTTCCAGTGAATACGACACAAATTTAATCGGATTATCGACTCTGGAACTTGACGATGCTTTTCTTTCCTTTCGTACCTTTTGAATTTCTGTTCTTCTTCGACCGAAACCTTTTCAATTCCGCTTTAATATTCGACGACACGGTACGTTGGACACTGTACGAATATATATAGCGTTTGTGCCATCGCGTGATCTATGGTGCGACATCTGCCCGGGGAGGCAGCGCCAGCGAGGGAAATGGAGTCGAGATCATACGAGCGACACATTTACAGGCAGCTAAGTGGGCTCGACTCTTTGCTCACGACCACGCGCAAGTAGCACCAGCATCCATATCGTTCCGCGCTATAGGCGAATCGCGACCGCAACCTCTTCCTTTAATTTCTTTTTCTTCTTCGGTACTTGGACTCTTCTTCCTGTTGCCTGTGGCGTCCAGCTTGCAGATCTCTTTGGCCTCGCGCCGCACACTTTGCCCGACACAACCCTCTCGATTCCCAAAAGCCATGACGATAAATTATATCGCTCTCTTCTCGAGCATATATATATATATATATACATACATTTTCACATACGACAAACGCCCACCCGCTTTAATTTTGTTCACAGTCGTCGTTACATTCTCCGCAGTGGCTTAGCCGATTGGATCCAACGATGGAAAAGGGAGCCAAAAAGTTTGGATATTTTTGTGCTTCGGAGAAAATACGATTTTCGAGGTTGAAATAAGTCTCGCAGACACATCCAAATATTTCTTCTAATCAGTACTTATTTATCTAAATATGAGAGACGATATCTACGACGATAAACTAAACTAAGAGACAATATTTACTATCCACGTAGGGAAAACTTTGTTTTCGTGAAAATTTCTTTTTCTTCTTTTTCTTCTTTAAGTGATTTTTGTTGTTAAGACTCTAGCTACTGTAATTTTGAGATATTTTACTTAAATTTGATTCAAAAGTGAATTATCATTGAAGTTCCGCAGTGGAATCCTATTTATTTTAGTCCAGAAATGTTTGATACCTTTAAATAAAAAACAAACATTACAGCTTTTAATAATGAAGGCGGTACGTCGCTTCGCCTTAATTTCAGAAATCTCTCTAATTTCTTGAGATGTTGAAAAAATATTTGCAAAGTAGAATCCTGTACATTGCTTTCTTATTTTTTTAAATACTTGATTGTTCTTACTTTTACAAATTTTAAGTTATTAAACGCAGCTGGTGTATACCGCGTATCAACAATCATACAAATTAATTCTTCATTAATTTACGCCGTTGACAAATTTGATTAAAGTTATTTCCGTATGAAGGTTGCTTTCTAAACGGTGTAAGATAACGAAGAAGGAATTCGCCAGGTTTTACCTTGTGGGTTTTTAACAAATGTATTGAAAAAAAGCTCGCAGAGTAGAACTTTGCAAATTGCTTCCGCATTTTATCTTACGCCGTTTACAAAGCTTTTTTCTATGAGGAAGCTCAATTCGATCAACGCATCTTTCCATAGAGGTAGCTTTGTAAAGTAGAACTTTGCTAGTTCAGCTCGATTGTTGAAAATTTGTCACAATTATCGTCTTAATGTTCTGTTTAACACGCGCTCACACACATACACACGTTTCTGGGGAGGGAGAAGGTTCAACACTCGAAACTCGGTGCCTCATTTTTCAGAGTCTTATTATACAGAGCATACCGTGAACCAGGATCAAAGAAGTATTAGCACGATGCTTCGTATAGAGAGCAAATGTATAGATAGTGCGATAAACAAGAGTCGCCACCCTTAAGAGGTAGAGTCGTGTGTAGAGGGTGCAGCCATTAATTTGCGGTTCCAAGGTGCCGGGCTCGTACAGTGTGCGAGTGAAAATTTAGTGAGCCACTGGTGCGGCTGCGTCTGGAGACCCCTAATGGCTATCGTGCGATGCCTGCGGCCGCTCGCTGGCCACCCCCGAAGCGTATAACCCACCCCCAGAGGAGCACCTACCAAGCATTCACCAATCCCCCGGAGAACGACCGGCAAATACACAACCCTCTAGCAGCATTGAAATTCCTGTAATTACGAATTGCCAGGGTTAAATACGACAGGTCGCCCGAGGGGACACAACGATTCTGTATTCATGACCACTGGAAACTCCGGACTCTCCAATTTTCGTTGGTAAACTAGAATGAACGCCTTTCAAGTTGCAGCGAAATATTACAGAACCACCGAAAAACGTTATTTTCATTAGAGACAAGCAACAAAACATTTTTCCCTTCGTAATAAATATTGCGAATTTAGAAATAAATAACTCAGAAGGTAAATATAATTAATGTTGGCAGAAATAGTCTTTTTTTTTACTTTCCCTTACATTTACTTTGATTATTAATCTCGGGACTTGCTTCGAATGAAATTTCAGCGATGACAGATTAGAAGAAAAAAAACCTCGAGTCATCTCGAGTTGGTTCGTAGTATTCGTTGTCGTCAACGCAACCATTCATTTGTCAGTCGTCTTAGTTGCAGTCGAGATAAAGGGTTGCTCGTTAATTCGGGATCAATTACCGCAGGCGCTTACTCACTCCCGCACGGAGCTTGCAATGTGTCACCGGAAAATGGACCGTGGAGCGCAAGGAACACTTCTCTGCAGCAACGTACTCGAACCGGCACGCCCACCCAAACGTATAATTAGCGATTCCGGGACGAAGCAGAAGCACACGTCTCGCTCGGTTACACTTGACTCCCGGTTTTCATTCCTTTCATTCTATGTATTTCCATCGGTAATTTTCGTTCTATCTTCAAACGAGAAGGAAAAATAAGAAAAATAAACTCATGATTTCATTCAATCTGCCTTTTAATCATTATTATCATCATTACGCACGCCTACTCGATGATTATAAATGTCTACGTACAATCGTCACGCGACAGTACTGAAACGCGATTGCGTTAAATCGTATTCAATTTATCATTACTATTATACAATGATACCAATTACAGTAAAATTAATAATACTATGTACACAAATACATTCTGAGATCGTTTTCTTTTTTGTAAAGCATGTAATCGTCGTGTCGTAGATATGTACCGTAATAATATATAAATTGTAAATGCTATTTACATCGATTTATCTACAACTACGATAACGTTTTCGTATAATATATATTTATTTATTTAATTTTATTTGTATATCTTTCGATAAATTTGACTACGTGTATTAAGATTATGTGTACAGTACGTAGTATTGGCTAATATTCACATCGGCGATATTTACAATGAAAATAAATAATAGTTCGAAGCAATACCTTCTCGTTATTGTTTTTTTTTTGTTGTTTTTCTTGTTTTTAACTTATTCGACAGAATCTCAATAATATTATATTTGTTCCGAGTGGGACATTTGGCCTTCGGGAATTAATATTTCCTCGCCATCCTCGTCAACGGGAACCGTCGAGTGATTGTACAAACCCTGAGCCATCAATTGAAGAGCCAAAGGATTTTTTTGGCCGCTCGCCTTCTTGATTTTCGCTCGCTTGTTCTGGAACCAAATTTTTATTTGAGCTTCGTTGAGCCCGAGATCACGAGACAATTGTTGTCTTCTTCGCTCGGTGAGATAACGATTCTCTGCAAATTCGCTCTTCAGTTTTGCCAATTGTTCACCGCTGAACGCTGTTCTCGGTCTCTTTTCTTCAGGAGTCACCGTCTTCTCCCCGGTTGACGTGCGCTTTACTCGTCTTGTTCTGGGTCCTGGAAATAAAAATTAAAGATGCATGCGTTAGTCTCGCTGTAGTAACGCCGGTTAGCATTTAATTATTTAAACCTAAGCTAGCATTGCTTGTACATCGAACTCGAATGCTCTTCGACGAGAAATCGTGTACGGGGAGACCGCGTGATAGTTGTGGGAACTCGAGCGTATGCGCGTCTCTCGATGTCGCACGGAAGACCGAATGTCAGGTACACAGGACGAACACGTCGAACATAAAATACTTTGTAACAACTGGGCCCGCAAGGAAACGTCTCTTAGCTGCTCGTTATACATATTTTATTAATAAACGTGGACTCGTGAAATTTATGCGACAGGAAAGTGAGTGACAACGACAAGGACTACGTCGTCGGGGCTGTACTTTGTGGTCGGGCTCGTTGGCTGTAGAATAATTGATTAATGATTCTCCAATACCATCATTTATGCCCAACGTCATTGAAATTAAATTCTAATGAGAAAAGCAAATATATATCAAAATTAAAAAACATGATTTAATTAATTAAAAGTTTCTCAGATTGCATGACAAATTGTTTAAATGAAATATTCGTCAAGCTTGAAATTTTTATTCTCACGATTAATCAATCGGTTCATTGATGACACATTTCCAATGTTATCTTGAGATAAAATGTAAAACTTTTAATCTTGTAAAAATCTTGTTGAATTAAAAAGAAAAAAAGCTATTTATCGCACGGAAAATATAAATTAAATTTCGTTCCAATGAATATTTACTTCACGAATGAAACAACACGGATGCACTTGAAATCTCAATCACCGTTAAATTATTCATTGAGAGAAAAAAACAAACAAAAAATAAGTTAAAACGATTATTTAAATGAAGCCTTGAGTAAAATATTCTACACAAGTCCAAGTTTGAAAATATTGACTGAAATAGAGATAAATATAAATATCGCGAGAACTGGACCTAAAGAATGGAGGAGCTCCAAAGCTGCTGATGAATATTTACTATCCGTGAATCTGCGCGATCTGCCGGTTCGTCACGTATACAAAAGAGGGTCGGACTTGGTGATTTACCGTTAGAAGTTTCGTTTATATATTCTCGTAAGGCTTGCCAAATGACTACCGCGTGTCATTCGCGCGGTGTTCAATGAGAAACCATAACACGGGTCCGAGACCTGAGTTGCTGCTGCAGCAGAAGCAGCAACAGCAGCAGCAGCAGCAGCAGCAACACGAGTTGACTTGGTTTTATCGCTTCGCGTGAACACGCTCCGACACACGAGATATAGTTTATCCGTTAAATCGCGCATGTATATACCTCGATGATAAATTTTTCATCGCTGAATAAACGTATCTTTGAGTCTCATCGAATACCTGTTAATGCGTAATATTCGTGAGAATAATATTGCGAGGTCATTGACGTTTTTTTTTTTTTATTATTTATCTTGTAATAAAAATGTAGGAACTTTCCTTATGAATAAAATGATGGTTAAGTCAAATACTATGTAAGATATGCAACGTTAACCATGAAATTTGATAGTAGATTTCAGTTTGAGGTAGATATTCGAAAGAGACGAGGAGTCTAGTGGATAAACTACCCCTTCGAACGTACCTTTTAAGCCTTTTGTATATGAGAATGTATACACGGAAAGGAGGGTAAGTAAATTCGAAAGATAAAATTAGTGGCCTGCGAAAGAGCCAGGTGGTGGATGCGAGCGTGCATACGTTAACCTCGCAATGTTCTAGACTACGACCATAGGTACTGTCGCGTAACTTTGTAAAGAGCCCTAGTGTATCGAATCTAGGCTGATGTCCATCGAGCACGACCTATACAGGAGCTTGGGAGTTTACTCTTCTGAGTAGCGCATAAAGCTATAGCGATTGAAATGTTATGCGAAACCTCGAGTTGAACGAACAATAAATGTTTTTCTACTTTTTAAACAGCTATACACTCATAAGTAAGAGAGTTGACTAACTTTTAAGTTATGATAGTTCACCTCACTGTTCATTGGTCAATTATAAGTCACAAAAATAAATTCAACTAACCGGAAGATGGTCTGTCGGAATATCTGGTGCAGTAGACCCATGCGGGCCAAAGACTCTGTCCATTTCCATTCTGTTGTCCGCTGCTACCGGAAGTACTGGAAGAGGCGACACTCTCGCCGCTCACGGATTCAGCACAGCCAATGGTGGAAGCCGAAGAGGAGAGAGACGGTGCACCAGTGACGGAACATCCCGTTACGGAGCTTCGATTGCTCGCTAGACTCTCAAGACTGCCGCTTCGACTGAGTCCGCTTGAGTGACGAGGAAGCGCCGGCGAAGTAGAGCCACCGTGTCCGGTAAAACTTTCTCTATCGGTTCGCGAATGATGATGCACCGCCGGGGGGTAACCAGAGGACGTCGATAAAGCCGAAGACTGTGGCGAGGACAATCTCGTCGTTGCAGAAGTGAGAGAGAGGTCTCGCGGTACCGGAAGTGAATTGTGACGAGGGAGTTGAGCGTTGGGACGTATCGGCGATGGACAAGGCCGTTTAACTCCTGTTCTCGTGCTGAGTATCGCGTCTCTTCCGAAATCCGGTCGAAGAATGTTTACCACGCTGAATCTCAAGGACGCTGTATCCTCGTCGTTCTCTTGATGATGAATCATTGGCTGGCGGGGCATCGGCGATACCACGGACACGTGACTCACGCCCGGTAGGACCGCCGACGATGGAGATGGCGAACGCATGGATCTCGATTGATGATGATGGCTGTGATGAATAAGATTATGATGGTGGTGCGGATGACGATGATGATGAAGCGGACGGTGGTGATGACCACCCAGACCCAACCGAAGCCCATAAGCACTGTCCATTGTTGCCAAAGCTACGCTCATTATTCTCGTTGTGCCCTATTTATATCGTGTTCGAGTTCAAAAAGTCTATTGCTGAATCACTGCAATGGCTTAACGAAGCTTTACAACAATAACTTCATTTCTCTCTCTCTCTATCTCTCTCTCTCAAACGATACAATAACTAATCCTGTAGCTTAGTGACACTTTTTCAGTATTTTTTCTCGTTGTTTCGTTATGGGAAGTGAATTTTTTCGTTTGTTCTCAAGCACTTCACGTTTCACCAAGATGATGTATTCCAGAGTGTTCACGATTGGAGATCACTGAACACTGGATATAGTCGATAGATGACGGTTCAACGTCAATTCCTTGACCAGTGGTCACAGGAGAGAAACTTTAATATTTTTCGGCTAGCTGCCGTTTTCCCGAAGGTTTCCGAGTACTCGTGCGAGTGCCGTGACGGGTCTGACTGGCTGTCCATCCGTCGCTCGGTGATGTCTAAACTAGGGGGGCCCTGAGGTCCCTACTTACCGCTTTCCCTCCTCCACCTCCGCTAGTCGGGCTCTCTCCACCTCCTTCCCTCGTGGCCCGCTTCACTCACTCCTCCTACACCAACCTCGTGCTGCACTGCACGAGACACCCTCGATTGTATCTCTATTAACGCTATACCGTCGCTCCGCCCACTATCGAACAGTGGCAACGCCTTTCTTCCCTTGTCGGAGTACGATGCGATCCCCACCATCCGATATTCTTACAAACTGGCAAGGAGTGGGCTAGGACCTCTTATCCCCACCGAACGAATCATTTTCATCACTGGCGTCTCGTGTATACCGTGTTTGATCGTATAAAAAAAAAGTCTTCTAGCCCCCGAGAAGGTGAACTCTGCTCACAAACTTGGAGAACACCCTGACTGATTATAACCAGAACTTAAACCGCTTAAATATCAAAATCTAAGCGCAAGCAGATTTTTTGTTTCAAGGATCTACGAGACTAAGGGATGTAAGATGTGTTTAAATAAAATACCGCGAGTCAACTGATATATTGTTAAAAATAATCAACGTAGAACTACGAAATGACTGAAAAAAAAAATCTGGAAATAATAATTTGTATAGAAAGTGAATTACGTGATTTTACAGTAGAGGGTTTAATAAATTACCAATTTGCGGGCAACCGACCGGCTAAAGTAGAGAATATATCCCATCCCCACCTAAAAAAGTGTGCCCCACTCTTTGTCAACTGTCTTGGAATAGGCTCCGCCTACATTCTCGCTCCGCCTACGCGTTGATAAATGGAACCGCCCAGTTTGATAATCCACCGCTGGAGTGGCGATTCGTGGCACATGGGCACCTTCGTGCCAGGCTTTTCTTTGTTCCATCCCGCGAACTCGCTCGCGGCAACAACGATTCGGCACGGTTATGTACACGGGGGTTAATCCGTCGTTTCTTTGAGTCGGCAAACATCCTCCCCGTGTCGTGTCATGTTATAGGTTCTACGTTTTATAGTTCTCTCGACGGTCCCGGGAGTGAAATTACTTCATACAAAAATTTACTACCTTGTGGCTTTGCCATTATTGCAGCTATAACTGTGCAACGCTGGATTGTCTCTTTCGCTATGGGTTTCACATATGTCTCTTTTTTTTTCCTATGCGTTACATTAAAACGTACAATGATCAAATGTATTCTCCGAGGAACGTGCTGCACAGCAGATGCTGTTGAACTCGATCTGTGACGTAATTTATTCCACGATTATGTTAGTTCGTTCGTCGGGATTGATGAGGGCGCTCGCGTCGTTGACTCATTCTCCGTCTCTCACTATCTTACGCTCGTTCGGATCGTTCCGAAACTCCCTCCATCTCTCCATCTCTCTTTCTCTCTTGGACTATTATATTGTATCATCGACGTCGATGGCCTGCACGATTTAGCTCCGGCCTCTATTGAACCAGCTGTCCGCGTAGTGAACGTATCAATAAATTATGATTTCTAAATTACGCTGGATGAATGAGCAGACAAGTAAACTAGGGGCCAAATCGTTGGATCGGTACGTATACCGATGCACGAATACAGTTACAATCTTCACACGTTCTTGACGAAAAGTCATGAGTTTTTCCAAGTATTATTGAAGAAAGATTAAGTGAGCGTTGTACTTGATGATACGGTTAGAACAAAAATGTTAATAACTTTTTTATAACGTTTCGAGTGAAAATAATTTTTTTTTATTTGGCAACCCAATATACTACGCAAACCAATTGTGACACACGCGTGGTTCTATACAACCTGTTCAACACGAACCCAGTCCTACACATACTGGATAATTACACAAGCGTGTTCTACACATCTTTTGATGCTGCACAACCGTCGATACTGTACATAGTAATACTACACGGTATGTACTACGCAGTAATACTACACAGTTAACAATTGGCCGCAATGCTGATCAGGCCACATTCTCATTGACTCAATGTCATTATTGGCGATAACAATCAACATTGTACCTAATCAGGTATGTGTAGTATCGACTGTTGTGCAGAAATACGTAGAATCACGCTGGTGTAGGAACAGTGGGCTGCTCAAATTTTGAAATTTATAAGTTAAACTAAAATAACATAAAGTACTGCTTTAATATTATTTCTTTTAAACAATCAACCATGCTCGTGCTAAATTGAAAGTTGCAAAAAGATTGATACAAGGGTTATCAGGGTTATCAGTCTTATCGTTTTACCCACAAAACTGTGGATCATTTTTGTACATAAATTCTCACTTAAATGATTTCTCTTAATGAACTTTACCAATTTTAGGTGTTATTTTTTATTAAAATGTCTATAAAAACGATGATATGCAGGAGATTCGTATAACATTTAACGAGATACAAAAACTAATCGATGACAACAATTTGACCTTATTATTCCGTGAGAGAAAACTTAATTCTTTACCAATGACGCTAATACTAATTACGATATGACATTTAACAAGGTACAGAAACTATTTGGTGACATCAATTAATTCTTTATTATTATAATATGAAAGATAACATTTCTTTATTTCTAATGGTTAATCGCAATTCTTTTAGCCCAGCATCCATTTTCCTATTATATTTCATCCCGTTTAATTGATTTTCATCTTTTGCAACATATTTATATCATTATTTAAATATATTTTATTTAATTTTAATTAGATTAGATTTCTGGATTCAGATTAATCGTGTTAAATTACAAGAGTAGAGATAGAAGAGAAATATCGGATTTCTAAGACAAGTCGCTTACACTCGGAGTGCCCAATAGGGCTTCGTTCGCACGTGAACGCATTAGTGTACGGATCCCGGCTTATAGTAATATCTAGTTCAAAGTGGTACTGCAATAGTACGTGCATGCCCTCGCATTAGAAACACGCGATCCGTATAAAAGAAGGGTCGTTAAATGCGTATATGACTAATAATAATTAAAATCTGTAAAGTTAACGTCTCGTGACAAAGCGGTCACGCGGACGGGGGCGATACGCGATACGCTTTGAATAATTGAACGAGATGGCTCTCAACGGAGCGGTCTCGCGGCAAAAAAGTAAAAAGCGCAATAAGCCGGAGACCCGTTCTGTGTAAGTACATATAGTATGGAACTACACAAGTGCACGCCGACTGCCCGTCGATTAGCATGCAAATTGTTTTATCTAATTGTTTTCATTTTCTGTCTCTTATACTCGCGCACTCGGTACCCGGTAGAACTTTGAGATAATTATCCTGAACGGGTGGTTCACGTCACTTTTATGTATAATCAACGAGTTGACTAGACTGTTCGAAAGCGCACACGATCAGAGAGATAGTAGCGTAACTCGCCGTTTAATGAGACTACTGGGTGCGGCAAGATTTTTACGACATATCTTTGAAAATTCTGTTCTATCGGGTAAACAACATATACTCAAAATTTTTGTCCCACGTACAGATCAAACATTAACTTTGGATAACGATATAATAACAAATACTTTGCTTTTGTGCTCCCTAAATCGTAAATGTAAAATAAGATTTACTCCTTAAGTTATTAATCTTATCATAACTAAAGTTAAGTACAAGAAACAAACTTGGAACAATAAAATACATACAGTGTATATATATATATATATATATATATATATATATATATATACGAGAGACCGATGGTACAGATGGATAGAGATATAGAGATGAGAGAAGATGAGAAAAGCTGGAGGCACGAATGACTAACACGTATACGTGTCAATTTATCAATAACGATATTATCCATGCCTGAGCGTTCCGCTCGGCCTGGTAACGCCCCGGCTCTTTCTTGGCAGCGAATCAACCGTTGGAATTCCCGAAGGAGTCTGGGGCGAACGAGGGTGGGAGTAAGGCCCCGCGAGTTCCCCCCAGACGAGTTTACCGTGCCGCAGGGACCGACGGTCCACACGTATAGGGTATGTACCGCTCTATTCCATCGTACAACAAAGCAGAAACGATCTTATAGCTTCGTCGCTGCGGCGCGTAAATAAACAGGTATGCTCTACCCGCTTAATTCTATTGAGGGGGGCCCCCGGTGTGCACGAAACCTCCTCCTCAACGTTTGCCTTGCCGACGATCTTTAAAGACAAACTCTGTGCGATACTGTTAGACGGGACTTGACGAAAAACGAAAAGATTGAGAAAAGACGCGGCATATAATGTGTATATATATATATATATATATTCGGTGCACTCTTATTTATTTGACCACCGTCGTTTATTCAACGAAAATATTCTCACCTACTTAACGAAAGGAGTGATAACCTTAACCCCACTCTCGAGTAACTCGAATTATTCAGTTGAAGCGCCAAGACGGCACGATTACCACTCCGCGCGTCAATTACTTTGTGAGTGGATAGCCCCTCTCGGCGCAAGATACGTGATCGCCTTCGGTCTTGACTCCGTCAAATAGGTAAGAGGGTACTGTAATATATAATACATATATGTATATCGTATAGATACACACGCAAGAGAGCGCGAACAGCATGGGGAATCGCGTTTTAAAAGTCCGTAACTAGCCCCCTGGGAAGAGAGCTGTTTCTCAACCACTTCTTCTTCACTGCCAAGATCGAAGGTAGTTCTCTCCAATATTAACTCTGCAGGGGGAACACATCCGAGCGTATACCACATCCTTTTTCCTCTCTCAGTTTCTTCATCTTTAACCGCGCAGCCAGGAATTCACGTGAATTCCAAATGTTTTCGAGATACTCGGACGGAACGCAGAAATGTATATAATTCTCTGACTGAAAAGGAATATTATTATGAGCTGAATGATATTGTGGGTCTGACTTTAAATGAGCTGTAGGAAATGAAGGATGTACGAGAACTCGAATCATTATATACATATATATGTATCGTTGAATCTCCACGCGAGCAGTTTTGTAGACTTCTTTGTAAGAAAATTTACTATTGGAGAAGAAGAATAATAAATTCTTTTTTTAATTTTTCATTTTGACGGAGTATCAGAAATTTTCATAAGTATCAATAAATCGTAGAAGATGATACCACCATAATTTTCTTGTGCAACTGATAATGATTCTTTGTCAAATTTGTTTCGTTGGAAAATAATGAAAACGAATGAAAAATAACCAAATATTCGAAAATCCAACATTGCCTATACTGTAAAAATATTTATTATTGAAATAAATGTACTTGTATAGGAAGCATTTTCAGCATTGAATATACAAGTATAATATAAAATTAATTAATGATTTATTAGACACTTTAAGAAGTCATGTTTAATATGCATGAATTAAAATATCGCTTTATAGTTTTATATTAAATTTAATATACCGGTTTATACATAAAAATAAATTACTATACAGGTATATGGCTTTTTAAATTATTTTTAACTGTGTAGTTTTTGTACAAATATTCTCGACAGTAAGAAAGAGAGAGAGAGAGAGAGAGAGAGAATTTGAATATGTTTAAAAAAAAAAGTTTCATAAGGATGGACAGCATTCGAGAAGAAATCATTTGATTTATTATTTTGAAAGATGCTTTTGTTTTGTCCAACTAAATTCTGACTAAAAAGTTCCACCAGCTAATCATTGTACCCGTACTACCGATGGCAGTCAGGATAGTAACGTGAGTTAGGTGACGATTATTTGTTGTTAATAACTATTCAATATTAGCTCGATTAATTTAATTCTTCCAATAGAGAGATTCTACTGTATTACGTTAGTTACAACGCAGCGTATACCCGGTTATAAAGTGAAGGAGCAAGCTAAAGAAATTCGAATCCCCAAGGATCGAGGAATCCAGCGGTGATCAAGTCCTGTCACGTGGACGACCTCGTAGTCACGCGCCGAGAACGCAGCGACAGAAGAGGAGGAAGAAGCAGAAACGGTCCAATCGGGTCTTCGCCAAGCGTAAGTGCGAGGCGCGCGCGCGCGCGCGATCGAATAGATTGGTTTTTTCGCTTGGCAGCATCGGAGCAACAGCAGCAGCTACGCTCGAGAAAAAAGGACAAATCGAATCGAGCCCGGCGCGCAGTCCCGATTATTCTCCGTCTCACTCTTACTCCGTGGCGCGCTTTGGTAAACGGGGGTTCTATTTATGGCACTGCGAACTCTATAATCAGCCGCCGCAGGGCGACGACTTATTTAGAATAATTAATACAAGCCGCACCCACGAAACCGGTCTTTGACCAATCGGAAAGTAGGCTGCCCTTCCACTTGTCTTTTGTAGGGGAATATAGGCGTGGTATTGTTGTCTGTAACCACGCCCAGTTTCATTCCTCGCATTCACATCCACCTGAAACTGTGTGTAGCTACGTACTGCGAAAACTATATGTATCCCTCTCTCTCTCTCTCTCTCTCTCTCTCTCTCTCTCTCTCTCTCTCTCTCTCTCTCTCTCTCTCTGTCTCTCTCTTTCTCAAGCTCTTTACTCAGCATACTCGTTAATCCTCGTACTGAAGCGATAAAATAGCAAAAAAATAAAGTTTACTATCATATCTTATCCAAGCTAGCTCCTCGGGCTGAGTTCCGCAGACTCGTTTACCGACACCCGACGCACCGTAGTTTATCCTGCTCGCAGCTATTTCGTCACGATTCGTTAACCCGTTCGCTATCTACCGCCTGTCTCATTCTATTTGCTTCGCTGAGCGTCGAACCGTGCAAGAGGCGAAAGAAGGACATGGATTATCTTCGAGTCAATAGAATTTCGTTCACAATGAAACACGCTTGCGGAGTGTTTGGCTCGCGCTCAATCGCGGGGGTAGATCAAGACGTGCATTGTTCGGGAGTCCCGAGCAGCAGCACAATCGCTACTATATAGAATGCTGTACAGAAATGGGCGTGGTTCGATTAATCACCACCCCTGATAGCCCACCAAGAGCCAAAGTCGTACCATATCGATCGAATCACTCCTGTCAACACGAGAAAGAGGTGTCTGACCGCGACTACGACGTTCCACATAACCAAAACTAAGCTTCAATTTTCATTCTCTGAAGACCCTCATATGTCATCATGTGCGTGTAACTGACAAACGATATCATGATAACACCATGGAACTTCTGTCATCGCGAGAAAGAGGTGTCTGATCACGACTGAGACGTTCTACATAACCAAACCTAAGCTTCAATTTTTATTCCCTGCACACCGTTCTGTGTCATCATACACATGTGCATGTCAATTTCAAAAAGCACACCATAGCCATAAAAGCCTAAATTTCGGGATATCTATCAGAAAAAACGGCATTGTCTAATACTTGCCCAGATAAAACAAACATCCGACGCTGTAAAAGACCTTCTTGAGACATATTTTGGTGATTCTGATTTCTTAGAGACTTTTTTGTGTTAACCGTGTTCCCATGAAATATTCGTTAATTAGCATTGATTGTCCGTTTCTAAATTACAACAGAGTTAACAATATTATGAATTTTTATAACGTCTGATATTGATTGTTTGAATATACAATATCGATGTACTACATTTAGTTCACAAGTAGGTAGCAATATTAAAGAGTTATCTAAGAAAATTGCGTTTCGTGTACCGATCATTTTATATTACTGCACACTTACGTATTCAATTTAATACATGATTTGTGTTTTTGCTACCTTAATTTACACCGTTAACGATACTCGAAATATTAATATAATTCTATGCACTCTTAAAAATACGGTATCAAAATTATCCAACGCGCAGTATTCGTGCGACTCCACAATGACGACTGGTGTCAACGGCCGGTATTCGATAGCTATTGACACTTTTGGATTACATTTGTGGTATAATTCCGTATTGATTGCTGATAATTTATACATTTTCGTCTACTAATTCTGAAAATAAATATGTTGTAACTTTTAAGGTGGAACCTAATCATTGTAAAACGAAAGTTTGTATGAATCAATACTATAAAAAAAGTTAAAATAAATACCAAATGGGCCAAAACTGGTCAAAAGTTCACACCTATCGCCTTTAACACCCTGAATTTTTAATAGTGTACACTCGTAAATACAACGTTAAAATCAATTCTCGTGCGGTGTTCATACGACTCCACACTGACGACTGGTGTCAACGGCTGGTATCGTTTTGCATTGTAAACTCAAAACGTTCAACGCGATTTACTTGAAAATAGGTGAATAAAATTTAATTACATTTTTCGGTTATATTATAATACATATTATGTTACAATTTATATATATATATATATATTGTAAATTTTGAAGTGAAACTTAATTATTAAAACACAATCTTTTGTGTAAATTTAAAACTGTTAAAATTGTTAGAATTAACACTAAATGGGTAAACACTGGTCAACACCAATCGCTTGTAACCTCCTGGATTTTTAACAATGTAACATTTTTTTGTCGCAGTAACCGCGTAAGTTAAATTGAATATACAGGTATGATATAAAATGTAAGTACTTGTATATTCAAACACGAATTTATTTCATCGTGTTTAATACGTAAACACTGTATATTAATATAACATCATAGATTAGTGTTAAATTAAAATATAGGCGGTATCCAGCGTTGATGACAAAATCCAAATGCCATACATGTATCAGTGCTCCTACATCCAATTAGTACGATTGGTGTAGAAGCTGCGTAGGGGAATACCGCACGTCATGCTGAGTTCATGCATCCAGTGATGAACCAGAAAGTGCTATGTGTATAAGCTATAACGATCCTATCCCCAAATCGGATCCCTCGCCGGCTGTTCGGGGTGTTCTTTTCGCACCCCAACAACGAATAAACGTACCCTGTACAGACAGCGAGCGTTATTCCCCTAATCCGGTTTATAAACACTCAGCGACCACACCCACTTGGGTTGGAATCGGGAGGAGGACTAATAGGGGAACGTACAACACAGTGCCAACGTTATGCGAAGCGACGAACCGCACATATGTAGTTACACGAGTATTTATATCCGTTGGAGGCTACTGGCTCCTGAGATAATGTACACCCGGTACACCCTGCATATATATATATATATACAGAAATACATATAGCTTCAGGCAAAGATAACCGCACCCCAGAGACCACCCCGTCTCTTTCGCTCTTTCGCTCTGCAATGCACTGGCACCCCTCCCTTTTACTCGGTACACGTATATACAGAGAGTATATTAGGTATACACCACATGAGCCCCTCTTGTAAAGCGTTCTAACACGATGGGGAACCGCAAAGCATTCCCGGGGTTCGCGCGCGCGTTTACTGATTTATCGGTGGCCGAGTGATAAACGAGCCGAGCTCATCTCTCTATATCGCATCTATTCCGTATACACAGTAGGGTTTCCCCTTCCATATCTCTTTCTTACTCAGACGCTCCGCTTTATTCGCGCGTAATACAACGCAAGCACGAAATTATTGTCGACGTTTGCTGAAAGAGAGTACAGCCAATGCCCTTTCTTGCTTTTTTTTTCCTGGGCTCTGAACACGGACTGATCAGAGAAACCCACAGCTGCCATCGATTTACCAATATGGCCTCGAAATCGCACACACGTACGCACACACGATATCGGAGGAATGGACGTTTAGCCTATATACACGGACATCTATAATAGAGGTAAACAAATTAGATGTATTTGCGATGGTGCCGTAAATACTCCATCTGATAATGTACGAGCCATCTTGAACTCAATAGAGAATACACACTGCAAGCGGATTCCATTAATCAATGTGACTACACACAGTGGCCGCGCTCATACCTACGTGTTGCCTGCAAAACATTCGAGTCGTTACATTTGGCATTGAGCATACCAAGAGAAAAGCATCGGACGCGTCTCTCCTGTTACGACGGAAGCTCGTTAGTGGGTTGTACGCGTATAGCCTGTACGACTTCCGCGTCCATTAGAATAGATGCTGTTAGTGTCTCCCGATGCAACTCGGATATCTTCGAGTCTTCTTCGCGAGTTGCTTCAAACCTGGCGCTGCGATGACACCGTATCCGGCATTCGTCGTACACTCGACTTTCTTCTTGTCTATCTTGAATGCAACGAAGCTGGATAAGTTGATACCGCACGGTGAAGTTAACAGTCTCCGTATAGAATGTCAACTAAAGATTGTACAATTGAATATGTCATCAACCGGTCCATTTTATCTTGTGGATACGGTACGGTGAGTTGGACACGGTTAAAGATTAAGAGAGATGAAAATAGTGAGTTCCACGAGAGGTATCCATCCCGTCTCGAGGCCGTCGGGACCGTTTCGACTTCTTGATTCTCCTCGGTTGTTGCTTTTGCTCTGCAACAAGAAAAGAAGACTTTCCTGAGGCAGGTGGCTCTAACTCATGGCACTACAGCACACTGGACACTGCTTCTCCGCTGCCAAAACTGACTACCGTCACGGACGATCCGGCGCACAATCGGCCCGAGGCGTTCGTGTTTCGAAAACACGATTCGTTCCATCCTCCGCGAGACTGGATTGTTATCGACGAAATGAATAAATGAAAGGCAAAGCGCTCCTACGGAGGCTCTACTCTATACCACGCGTATAACTAGCCTGCCCTGGTTCGAGATGAGGCCACGGTTCACCTGAAAAGCTACAAGGAAACGTCGTCAGGGTGAAATCCGTGAAAAACTGCACCCAGCATCATCAGACTGTTATGTAGTCGATTCTTGTATTATTATTTACATTGAAAACATTAATTTACCGAGGCAAAACATTTTGTCTCTCCTGGGTGCAATTGAATAATGTTCAGATCCTTTAGGAGCTTTGAAAGCTTTTATTAATGAGGTAAAAGCGCTTCACACTTGGTTCAATCAATGATACATTTTTAAAAGAGCTTTCATGTTTGTTTTGAAATTGATTAACTTTTCTGAAGAGTGGCTTGGGCATGTGGCGTTCTTATTATATTAACAAATTCTCTTTAATAATTTCGAAAAAAAATAATAAATCGACCGATATACGTTCAATAAGAAGTTTCTTCGTCCAGCTTTTAATTATCAGTGTGATAATTACTAGTAATAATTCATTTTGTTTATTGAAAGATACTCTATCAATTCACCGACAAGATTTCTTATAATATTAGTCGTTAGTCGTTTGTTATAACATATTCATTTATTTATTTAGCATTAGACAAAAAGAATAGTTGAAACATGACAAAGAACTGATAGTGCAAAATGTTTCGTTAATGAATCGATAGAACATTTTTTAATAAGCAAATTAAACCGTCACTCGTAAAAATCGGATAAATACTGCCGGTTACACTTTTGAAAAACTATCCGAATAAAACTTTTTTTTTTTTCGGAAGTTAACGTGAATTAGTACATTTTATAGCAATTACGCGATTACAAGTGTTTATCTATATCAAGAACATATGATGCTATGCAAATTTTCTTTCAGAACAGGTAATCGAACCAACGACAATTTTAGAAATGATTTTTAAGTATTAGTACTGATTTGACTATAGAACCAATATCTTCATCCTCTTTAAATGAATCGCTTTCTTTAATCTTATTTTCGTTCATCTTTTTGCCGTTTGTTTAGGTACACGTCGTATAATTACAAAAATTAAGTATCTGAAGTCTAATGGACGTATTTGGCTAAATTATAATAATTCAAAGGGTGCATGTTGGATGATTTGTATCACGTACAGTTTAACTTTTAACTTTTGGATACTTGATCATGCAGGAAGAATGTGTATAAACACTGTCTAAAGGCAATTTCAGCAGCTCTGATCAATTTCATTGAAACAAATGAGCACGCCGAGTGTCTAGCACGAAAGCTATATTCGTGTCGCCATTGCGAGTTGCGGTTGACGCCCTCCCTTAAAACTTTATTGGTGTTGCAGTGCATACGTGTGTACATGTTTCCACCAGACGACCGGTATAGTCGAGGGAGAAGAGTTTGTTTATATTTGGCAAGGGCAGGGGGGCTCGTTGTCCTATGTGTGACCAATTGCTCGACAGGGGTCCGGACCCCTGACTCTCTCTTCTTTGCAGACTCCGAACTGTAAGGATCTTCTACCAATTTTCCTCGCTCCGGACATCTCTTGGAGAGAGTTTCCGTACGATTCGACTTGGATCAAAAAGCTGTTCGCGTTAATTTGCATTTTTATATTCCCATCTCGGACAATCTTTCACTCGGTTGTTCAGTTTGCTTTTACATTCTATGATTTCTGTTGATCCCTGAAGGATCGCGGTCCACGGCCGTCGCAAAAACTGCAAATTCCCGTAGGTTTCAGGTAGCGACTCTCAGGAGAATCGAGTCGCAGGTAGCTTAAGATCGTACTGCGTTCGGGGACCAGCTAGCCGAGGATACATACCAGGATGACGCTATGTGCGTAAAGACACGAGCACCGAGCACACTAGGGGGTTCAACGGCGTTATCCCGTGGAGATAATCAGATTTCCCGTGACTGAGACGTCAAAAATAGTTGTCGACGTCGTTGTCGTCTTACTCCAGGGGTGTGTCCTTGACATATTTTTCTCGTTTGAACCGTTGACGAGCGACGTCAGGATTTAAACAGTTTTAGGAAAGTAAGAATATTACAAATCCTGGAATGTTAAAAAACAGAAATTAATCAAGTTTTTAGTTTTACATTTTATAAAAATGAAACAAATGTTTTTTTTTTTTCTTCTTATTTTCATTTGAATTTTCGTAGAGATTCGGGGAGCTTTCACAGTTGTACGTTCAATTCTCTCTGGTTTCGTCAAACGTCTCAAGAAAAATCTTCTCGGTAGAACACCGGCTTTGGTTGCCGGATGATCTCCGCTTAGGACATGGCTCGATGCCCAAAACTCACCGCTCACTATTTATTTTACGCTGGATAATCCGGCTGTAAGAGTCAGCCGTTCCTTTCGTTCTTCGGTTTAAAGCGCGCTTTCCGATCAATCGACTTCCTTTTCTTGCTTCATTTTGGCATTGCACGCTTGTCTACATTCGCGGATCTTCGTCACGCTTCCTTTATCATTTTCCAAACTTATGTTTACCCTACACTGGATCATCCGGATCAAAAAGTCAGAGATATATCTTGAAAAATCTGCCTTTCTGACTTTTAACGCTCTTTCATCATACGGACTTAAGAAATGGCCATTTTTTTTCGTAGAATTCGATGCACCCTTGTTCCGATTCGCGAATCCTTTTCGTAGCTACTGTTTACACTACACTGGATTATCCGGATGAAAAAGTCAGATATTTCTCGTAAAATCGACTTCTCTGACTTTCAAAGCTCACCCTTAACACGAAGTGTACAATTCGGGAATATCAAACGTCAATAGTGAACATCGCAACGGCAAGGTCGGTTGCTAAGCTCAGAATGTTCAAGCTAACACAACTTTCCATTTTATGTATAGCAATAATAAAAAAAGTATTTTTCTATTGAAGATGAGTTTTACAATTCATGAAGAATGTGACAAGGAATGAATCTTTCACAGTCTTTCACATTCTCGATGTGTTTACGCATCCAGTAAAATTTGTATAACAAAAACAAATATTTTCACTGGAAATCAATGCCGAAACAAAAAAAAATATTATTAAAATCGTATAGTAGACCACTCGCACGGCAAACGTTACTCTTCCTCTGTCCCAAAACTACGTATCGTTGAAGAATCTTAAAAAGAAGACAATAAGCAATTGTTCCAACATCCTTTGAAAACCAAAATGTTTCTTCAGCCTGATCTGTTTTGACGGGAAACGTCAGACTGGCGTCGAGGCGTGACTGGAAAAATACAAACAAACGAAAATGTTGCTTTAGCTGGTGCATCGGATCAAAGCTTTGGAGAATATCAAGCGTGTCCGAGCCGGAAGAGGAAAGTAGCGACAAGGGCAAAACACGTTAGAGAGTCAGAGGGCCAAGAGTCAAAGATCCGGAGTTTGCCTGCGTGGCGAAGCTGAGAAGCAAATGAGATTTGGCGATTAGCCGAAACGCGTAAAGAGAATCTTGCCCGCCAGGACTGACGACGAAGAACGCTCTTAACTCCTTCGGGAGCATTTTCACTCGCTGGCTCTTTCCTTTTCCGAACCTGCCGGTTGACCATTCGTCAAGGCAGAGTGGGTCAGGGTCGAGACCTCGGTTTTACGCCACGGAAGCAAAAGGGGCGCCCGCTGTGGCTTCTACCCCCCGGGTATACCTTGCGCCGCTCTCTCCCTCGCTCTTTCTCTCCCTCTATCTCTCTCTCTCTTCCTATGCGTCGCAGGCAAAACGTTAACCGTGGAACGAATTGTCACGAAAACATATTTTTACCTTTTGCGATCTTTCGTAGAGTTTCTAGCTTTTGCCCCGTATTGCGGAACGAATCCGAGGCCGGAAACACATTTGGCTGTCAGGTAAACACGACGAGAACGAACATTCTCGTTTCTTTCTTCACTCAACTTAAAATTGATTGTTTGTGCAATTTCTAAGCTAGTTCGACGGGCGTAGAAATTTAAAATGGGTGCGAGACGAAAGCGAGTGGTGAAACAAGATGCGAAATTCGTGAACGCACTAGTTTACAATCGCAGGGCCCCGAAAAGATACAGCTCTGACTTTTCCCCCCTTCGCCTCGCACAATTTTTTCTTCTTTTAACGAAAATACAGCACTGAGAACAAGATAATGAGTCGTAGAAGTTTCGTGTCGCGAGGTATAATTAAATCCTTTGGCAGATACGTGAGTAATGCATACCTTATACACACCTCATTCTGTCGATCAATGTACCCTCGCTCTGCCTCTCGTCCTACTTCATTTTTTTTTTTATTTCAATAAGTAGAACATATGTTCCCACACGAAAAAGAAAAATATCCAACGATATATACGAGACATAGTTCCTTCAATATTGAAAATTCAGGGTGTTAAAGGTGATTGGTGTTGACTTTTGACCGGCGTTGACTCACTTGGTGTTAATATTAACAATTTTCAGTGTTAAATGCACACAAGCGATTGTGTTATAATCGTTAGATGCTATCTCAAAGTTTACAACATAAATACGTTCGGAATGAATAGATAAAAATCAACAATCTATACAGAATTATGCCACCAATCTAACGGACAAATTTCATTGAATTTTATTCACCTATTTTCAAATAAAAACGCGGTGAAAGTTTAGAGATTACAACGCAAATCGACATCAGCTATTGAACACCGACCGTTGGCACCAGTCGTCAGTATAGACTCGTGTCAACACCATTCAAGGGTTAATTTTAACACCGTATTTTTAACAGTGGTTTGTCGCAAACTGCATTATTAACATTTGATATATCTTTTAAAATATATCCGGCGGACATAAAAAAAAAATATATATTGTAGACGATAGAGAATTTTTTGACATTGTGTATGCTGTATACATCTCGAATATACTTTGATTCCATGAAGTTTATCGCACATCATTACACTGTTAAAAATACGGTGTTAAAGTTAATCTTCCCGCGGTGTGACGAGTCCACACCGACGACTGGTGTCAACGACCGGTGTTTAATAGCTGATGTCGATTCCGCATCGTAACGGCAAAACTTTCAACACGTTTTACTTGAAAATTGGCGAATGAAATTCAATGATATTTGTAGATTATATTCGTGGTATAATTCTGTATTGATACTCATTCGGAACATAAATATGTTGTAAATTTTTAGGTGGGGCCTATTGGTTATAATACAATGGTTAATGTGAATTTAAAACCGTAAAAATTATTTAAATTAACACCAAGGGCGTGAACACTGATTAAAAGTCGACACCGATCGTCTCGAACAACCTGAATTTTTGACAGTGAAATTTGTTTTTCCACGCTTGTTGTACATCGACCGTTAAAAATAAGTAGCAAGACGAAAATATCTTAAGTCAAATGGCAATGAATTCGAGAAATAATAATTATTTATGATAAGAAGTAATTTCTTAACAAAATCAATCCCCAATAGCATCGAATCGAATTACATAAAACATTCGGTTTACATAAAAAAAAATGCAATCTTCCAGCCGTGGACTAGTTGGAATCATTTTGATTTCTGGAATGATTTCCATCCTTCCTTCATTATTTTATTATTATTATTTTTTTTAAATCAGCTCTGATACTAGTCGAGAAAACCTTCGTCATTGACTATTCAGTTCGGCATAGTTGCGTGGCGAATTGTTTCTGTATGCTCGAACCTTCTCGCGGCACAGAAGCGAAAAGAAGATTTCTTATTCGCGAGTTATGCGAACCGGGCGCGATCGAGAGTCCTGCTTTTTCGAGGAATCTTCTCAGGAAGGATAGCGGTGAACAAACGCGACTCTTTCACAGGAGCAAGAGCATCGGCAGCAACCAGGGTGTATAGTTTTGGTTGGTGATGCAGCCGCGTAGGACAGAAGGAGAGTTCTGGCCGTGCGCAGCCCCCCCGAGAGACAAATGGGCAATTAACGTTAGTTATATCGTGGAGGCCCGCGGGTGATCTGCGAGAAGGTAGCCCAAACGAGTGGAGAACCAGCGAGAGTTTCGGGACGACGAGCTCTTCTTCGTGCGAAGATCAGATCCCTCGATATCTCAGCTCCGCGCGCATTCACCGACAGCCAAGGAAACATCCTTTTTCCTGGTTAAAAAATTAACAAGCGTGTACACTGTGTTCAAAAACGTTGTCCGGAGCATTCCTTACAGGCGAGCAAAACGTTTAAATTCTCATTACTAAATAAGTGTTAACGTTTAAAGGTAAACGAATGATTGCAACGATCGAATAAAAATCTAAATAATTTTATTGTCTAAGCACGGAATGTTAAAGAAATAAACAAAACAAAACAATAAACTTGTCTCACTGATTCTTCGCGTGATTACCTTATTATTCACGTTGTTTCTAATGGAAACAAATTGTCGATTCGTGCCCTCAAATAATCGTTCGATTGCCCTTTCGATATTCATTATATCGAATGACTTGTTAAACAAATGAAAAGGAGTACATTTTGAAATTGAAATAAGAATGCCATCGATGTACCCATAGCCATGTGGACGTAACTAAAAAATGTCCATGAATTATCTACTTTTTTTTATAGCGTATGGGATTTTTTAAACAAAATTTTATTTGATAAATCTGCCGTGAGTTTACATTAAAAAAAAATTATTTTATCAAAAAAGGGTTTGCGATACCGGGAATGCTACATCAAGGTTGAGAACCGTTGAACGACGTGTGTGGTCCGTTCTGGCGGCGAGGTGCCGACACTCGAGATTCCCCTACCTCCTCCTCCTCTTCCTCCTCCTTGTCCTCCTTCTCCTTTTCTTCTTCTTCTTCTTCTTCTTCTTTCTCCTCCTTCTCGCGGGTCGTGCTACTCTTGTTTCCTCCTCGTCGCGCGTTCTCTTCTTGTTTTCGCTCGCCGCGATTTGCCCCACCGACTCGGATTTTCCTCTCGCTCGTATTCGAGCCTGAGAACGGGAATCTATCTTTGTTCTTCTCGCACGTCATTATACGCTAGCGTTCTGCACGAATCTACTTTAGGACTCTATCTCTCTCTCCTTCAATCTGCGTCCTCTTCGACCACGTTGTACAAACGTATGAAGCTTCCTTCGTTCCTCGCTCTATCCTCGTTCGCAAGGGTTCCCCCGATTCTCTCGACTCTCGAGAGAAGAAGGCTTATTACCGTCGAGCGACTAATCCTATCCTTCTTCCTCTCGTTAGCCAAGCTTCGTTTGTGCACTCGAGGAGGGTGCTTACACCGTGAGTCGTCGCCGCGCTTTCTCGAGATTCACTCGGGCACTCGAGAGAACGAGCGAATTCAGCTCGTGCCCTGGTGAATACGAGCGAAACAGCTAAACCGAAGAATCACCGAAGAAAGAGTAAGAGAGAAAGAGAAAGAGAGAGAGAGAGAAAGACGAAGAAAACTGTGGATACACCCGGTGCATTAATTTATTTATTCAACCGTTTCGAATCCGAGCTCGCTCGCAAAGTCGCGCTCGTTTACCAGCCAATTTCGTGGGTGGATCGATTTTTCGCTTTGACATTGCCTCCAATTAGCGAGGAGAAAACATAGCGTGCATATGGCGTTATGCTATATATATATATATATATGTACATTTACTATATGCGGTGCACCATAGTACGTCGAGAACATTTACCATCGCGAATAACAGAGTCAACTTTTATCAAAGCACCAGGAGCTACGGGAAGAGCCATCGGCTCTCACTTTAAAACCCAGCTCTTATTTCCTTAGTACTTGTATATATATATATATATACATAGAGAGAGCGAGAGAGAGAGAGAGAGAGAGGCTGTAATGCAATGCTGAGAATTGTCGTCTTACGGTGCATCGAAGCGAACGAGTCAATGCTGCTGCAAATTCTTAAGTCCCGTCTGTATAGCTCTTATCTTAATTACGCACTCGTACGTCGACGAAGCTTTACTTTGGTCAGAATCTTATTAAATCTTTTAAATATAAAATAAACAAGTAATACACTGAATTCTTTTGCTACCGAGGGAAAAATTATTACATTTTAGTTCATGATATTTAGTGGATTGCAGAATTCACGTTTTTTTTTTCTTATTTATCGATCGTTAATTATAATTATTAATCAAAGTAAAATAAAAATATACTATTTCTCAGTAGAATAAAGTGAAATAAAGTTGATACAAATATAATCTGTAGAATATGTTCGATTTCCTATATTTCTGAAGGATTTGCTTAAAAATTTTTTTAAATGATAAAAAAATTGTTTTTCCAACCGTAATCGGTGAACCCTTCAACCCTTTCTTAATATAAAAAACGGAAACGATATGATTGTGATGGCTAAATATCTCTCCAACCGTTCGTCTCACAGTCTTAACTCGTGTCTCGCTGTCTCTCGCTCTCTCTCTTCGTTTCTTTCCGTGCGTTTTTCTCTACCGAGATTTAAGCCTACGGCGTATACATCACCCCGTCGTTACGTCACGCCGTTATAATATACCTTACAGCCGATTCTCCGTGGTCTAACAAGGTACAGTTTTTACGGGTTTGCAACATAATTGGCCTCCGATTTGCATAGATTCGCGAGCGCGCAGGATATAACCGCCCTGGCAGAGAACCAATGTATATATATGTATATGTTATGGTGTGTACAACAAAACAAAGTCCGGGCGTTATGTTTCGCTCCCTTTAGCCTATTGGTTCGCCTGTGATACCGGCACATCTGATGCTCTCTCCAGTACGGAATGCCTACGGCATTGGCCATTTGCTCGTAACAATTTTGTGCCATAGTTACTGCCCCTTGACGATTGTCGTTGTGAGTTTGAGTCAGGCTTAAGGTGAGATATAGAGGCGATAGAGAGACAGGTTTAATTTTTTTTCTTTTAATCTTTTACCATTTTTTATATTATTTAGAATAAAATTACAGTCAACGTATAATACCATCGCATTGCAGGTAATGTAACAAAATGGAATTGATGTTCGCAAAGTGAAAAAAAGAAGGGATAATATATTAGGACGTTAGAGTAAATCGAGTTAATATTTCCTACAGACGTATGAGTGAAGGATAACAAAGCGATAGGACATAGCGAGAAGCTATGAGGATGAGAAAGGAAAACAAATCACGGCGCGTGTCAGGCATACCAGACACTTCGCACCCTTATGTAAAATCCTCTCGCGTTCGCTCGGTGTATCTCGAGTAGCACCCTTAAGCGCGCCTCCGAACCTATATAGTCCCATTGGAGAAGCCGTCGACGCAGGGAAAATATTTGTCGTTTAACCCCTCGTGTCATTCTCTCTCTCTCTCTCTCTCTCTCTCTCTCTCTCTGAGGGTGGCAGAGATATAAAATCCAAAACACTTTCTCGGTCCATGAAGCTTGAAAATGGCAGACAGAAGTGGCAGACGCATCACGCCGACAGGCAGTAGCATTTGAAAGTGACTGTACACTGCCCCGCACGATGCCGCATTAGGACGAGCGCTCGTCCAAACGAACAGGCACAAGTCCTTTTCTATTCAAGGTATCGCAATATATGTATTTATATAAATTGTGCCAAGTAATTTTCTCGTTAGAGAGTACACTCGATTATAATTTCGAACTTTGCGTATTCCATTTACGGTCATCAGCTGCAATGGCTTGTCAGTGAAAAACGTTGTGTTTGCTAAAAGTATGCGGGATAAACACATTTAAAAATATATCTATAACCGTACAGATAAATGCAACTGTGCATTAGTTCTATAAAAAGACAACCGCGCTATTAAATTATAGAGTACTTATGTATAGTAATTCTCAAGAATAACTCCATAATGTTTTATTAACATTTTTCCAACTATTTTCCAAACAGTTATTACGTTTTCACAAGAAATGCTTCTTTTTCCGACGTGAGAAAATAATCTAACCATATGGTAACGTACTTGGCAAATATTTGTTCATTATACATATAATATATTAAGACAATTTATTTGTATTCCGAGAGACGATTGTCTTAGATAATTAAAACGTTAATTGCCTCGTGTACTTGCCGTTTACAGTGTAAACGCTTAAGGCACCGTCCTCTTTTTTTGCGGTCGCGCGAGTGCGAGCAGTTTCTCTCTCTCTCTCTCTCTCTCTCTCTCTCTCTCTCTCTCTCTCTCTCTCTCTCTCTCTCTCTAGAGCCTCCAGTTGTTCCGACGTATACATTTCTTTGCTACTCGTCAGTTTCTTTTTTTTTCTACTTTAGTTCATTTCTTTTCCTCCGTCATTCTACTCTAGATCGTCTCGGCTCCGAGTGCCCGGCGCTCTTTCATTTACGGAAGTATCCGCTTTTCGTTGATGCACAAACGTCGTAATTCGTTCCTTGGTTTATTCTTTCGCGCGAGCGATCCTCCTACTGTAATTAAAGCGCGTTTGCTATAGCAACGGGGAGACCGTGTACCTGTTCATGCTGTGCGATGTTACGGTTCGGTGTGCGGCTTCGTCGCCGTCGCATGGTGCTTCTATGCCACCGGCCTCGAGAGCACAATTATCCGTATTGCGGTAATGTCAGTGATTAAAAGAACGTAATGAGCTGCCATTAGAATATGCCATCCTTTTTGCCTCTACGTGATGGCACCGCGCAGCCCGCTATATTCAACGCGTACTGTTACACACTTTTTACATCGGACTCTACATTTTTTAATTTGCATTCGCATATTGGTATTCGACATTTTTTTCAAATATCTCAAGAGGTAAAAAAACATTAATAAATTGTAGCAAAAGACTTTGCGTAGCAATATTGCTGAATGCCTGAAGGCCATCAAATTGATTAGCAATCAAACCTTGGTTTAAAAAAAATCGGTAGCTCGATTGTATCATAACCTGAAAAGTACTTTTATTTGTTTCCTGATTAGCAGTTGATGATAGAGACTTTTTTTTTGTATTCAACAAAATCTTGATTTATCTTGTAATCAGCATTTAAAAAAAAAAAACGTTCACGCTGATGACTTGAATAAAATTGAAAGATCCTTGAAAGATGACTGACTCTAAAAGCGATCGGTGTGAGAGATAAAAAATATATTTGTCGGGTAATCCGAGGAATGCCCGCGTTCACCTCGGGAAACTATGCTGGAGAAACAATCGTAAAGAATCAGCAAGAGGAGTGACGCTCTTCGTCGAGAACCTCTGACGGCAACCCCAGAATTCAATTTTCAGCTTGATTTGTCAGGACGTCAGTATGTCAGGCGGGTGAGAACTCGGAGCAAGCCCATTTCGTTCCCCTCTCTCTTCTTCATCGTCGAGCGTCTCGCAGATTCTTCTTCTCTCCACGTTTCCGATTCATTCTCACTCCAGTGGAACGGTTGTCTTTCTCGAAAGCTTTACGACCTTCGGAGAGAGTATCTCCCTCGAAGTGACGCGATGCGCGAGCTTTCCAGTCTCGTATCTCGCATCGATCTCCTCGTAATCGTTTCATTGGTGCACCATGGTCGCGTATAACGTCCCCCATAATACGAATAACAATTCTCGAGTGGATGACGGGGGATGAACCCACCCACTCGCTCCGTGGCACGCGTACGTACATCGCAACGAGTATACCAAAACGAGGGTTTATTTATATGACACCAAAACGATAATCAACTCAATGACGACGATGGAACACAGCTTATCTCGTTCAACGCCTTCTCGATGTCGTCAAAGATGCAATCCGTGACACTGCACCGCTAAAGCGGCGATTGTTTGTCGTGATGCGTCGGCAGAGAAAGTTGGAATTAGTTGATGTATGGGCGTCGATTATAGAGCGTTGTGATACGTGAAATATCCTGTTTGTGTGCGTAAGGAGTTTGCAACGGTATCCGTGATTCGCTGAATAACAATGGATATTTGTTTTATAAGAAAATTTTACGCGTTAACGCAGAGAATATCGTTTGGGAATTTCTGCTGACAGCTTAGATGACTCAAATTACGCGAACGTGTATAACCCACGGTAAATGGCAAATTATGGTCTAGTATTATTATCATAATGTTTTGATAAATAATAATAAGGAGCCAGTACCAATCGTTAGTAAACTATTCGATGTTTTTTTAATAAAAACAATTCATGTACGATTAGATTGATTCTAATATCTTTTGATTATAAAAGTTTTAAGTAAAAACATCGAAAGACGAACATTTATCCAATTATTTTCGATGGAAATAAAAAATTAAGCAAATGAAGAAAATCCGCAGATAGTTTATCGCAACATCTTCTCATTTCCCTGACTTCCTTTCTACTAATTAACTCTTCGAAGGCGAAGGGTACTTTGGATAGTTAAGGCAAGACATATGATTCATTAAAAAAACACCAGTCGAGTATCGGCAGCAGCGAGATTACTAATGGGATTCGGGGGGGCATGCGTTCTCGCACCATGAGAATACGCGATGTAATCGCTTACCTCGTCGAGGAAATCGTAAAGTGTGACGTTTAATATACGCGTAGAGAGGGCATCGGCTAGCTGTTAACTCTGAAATGTGCTGTTGTCGGTAGAGTAACCGACATCCAAGGTAATACGGACGGACATCAGCCAGCCAACCAAGCTCTGAATATTTTTTTCCATGACGCCATGAGCTCGCAGTACTACATACGCTACGTATACAACGTAGCGCAAACAGCGTTTAATTAACTTATTTATTCCGGGCTCGCGCGTGCACTCACGGTTGCGCTGGCCCTAATTAAACGTGAACTGTAACACCTCTGAACGAAGTATGCGAGTGTATGTATGTACCGCACGAAGCAATTCGCTTATTCGGTCCTCAAGAACTGAACTGCAACGGGCGTTGAAACTCTGGTGCATCTTACGTTCAATGCTACTGCGAAGCTCGCGCAAATGTTCGGCAAAAGATCCGATAAGCAACGTGCAGAGTGTAGAATGTATGGAGACGATCGTTAGTGAATGGATTTCCACGTTGAAACTTGTACGTAATGTATACGACGGCGGGTTTCGAGCACAAAAATTTGCACTCGATACGATCTAGCTTGGAGAACAACAGCGAACGGGTTAAATTGGTGTACTGGCCGTTGACCGGAACTCATGTACCATTAATTCAAAGAGATTAAGGGTATTAATCGTTTCAATGAGATCTCTTCTGATTACCATTGTTCGAATTGATGTGACAGAGACGCAACGAAAACTCTATTTTTTAATATAAAAACAACTTCGAACTAAAGTTGATTAACAATTCTCTTTAAGGATGTCCATACCGAAACGAATAACTATTTTAATACATTGGAACTCCGTTAATCAGTTGAAAAAAGACGCCCAATTTTTTTTTCAATTAAACAACTTTTTTCACGGGCTTTTTTTATTTAGCAATGTGAAGCGAATCTTACACAATTTTACGTAGAAACGTGCTGAAAGCGGTTGACAACGATAGAATATATCGAATTTGTCCGTCATTTTCTGTTCGTTGCAAATAAAAAATTAACAAAATAAAACGGATACTTTATGACAGATTGTGCCCAAATCTAATGATGATTCACGGTCCAGGTTTTGAGGTTAATAGAATAAACCAGAGACTTTTGGCGTCTTTCTCTTTTTAGTTCTCTCGCACTCAAGCGCAAGTTTCTCTCTCTCTCTCTCTCTCTCTCTCTCGCACGCACACACACGCGCACACAGTGAGTAACGCATTCATAGGAGTTATACCTATCGTACCTATTTTGTTCATCCCGCTCATTTCTGGTGAAGATATCCTTAAACACGTCACACAATTCATCAAATAGACAAGAATTGCAACTGGCACTCGGGCAATGCGTGCAATAAAAAAAAATCATTCTTGCGGGTACCGGAGATTTCATTCCGACAACTTACTACTTTAGTGACTCCGCTTTTTTGAACAAAATCTAACAAAAGGAATTATTAGTTTGAGACGCTACCGTTTAATGGCGGAAAGGCGCTGCACGTGTTACATCAATATACTGTTGCGGCGTCATTCAATTAAATTGATAACACTGCACTGCCCAAATCACAAAATTAACCTTACGTTATTCAACAATTCAATTAACGGAGCGAAATGCATACAATTTAAATAGAAAGCAGCATATGAGTAACGACAATCGTCATCCAGGGACAAAATGTAACTGTAGAGCTTACGTGAAAAATTGCAGCTACTTTCAAGTCTCGTTGTTGACAGTTACAAGAAAAATTGCCACCGAGTCCGAGGATTTGAAAAGTGCCGTTACGCTCTTATTGACAGCTTGACACCGACTTGGGTTATTATTACTACAGGATTGTCTCTCCAGTGAAACGATCCAATGATAGATAGGATCACGATGGACATAAATATACTGTTACAGCATCATTCCACTAAACTGTTGACACTGCACTACGTAAATCACAAAATTAATCTCACGTTATGTAACAATTCTATTAACCGAACAAAATGCCTACAATGCGGAGTATTACAGCAATTCTCAAGTCACGTTGTTGACTGTTACAAGAAAAATTGCCACCTAGTCAGAGGATTTCAAAAGCACTTTTACACTCTTATTGACAGCTCGACACCGACTTAGGTTATTATTACTATAGAATCGCCCGCATTTTCCTTTGCAGCAAAATGATGCAAATGATAGATAAGCTCTCGACGTAGCGTGAACATCAGGGCTTGCACGACCTTCTCCTTTCATCTTTTTCATATCTAGTTAGCTCGTACGACCTTCTAGCGAGTGAAGAGTGAAGCGTGTGAACGTGATACTTAACAGTAGTGCAAGAAACACGATAAATATCACGGCAGTAAATATTCTATTCTGGAATATATATCTCGTTCCTTAGTATTTTTTAAGGAACACACGACTTTACTCGAGTATTGAAACTGGTTTCTTCATGAGATTCGAAAAATTGTAAAGAAGATAAGACTTTCTGCTCAGCACGTGTAATATATTCGTGTTTTTTTTTATCGTTTAATATAAATTCGTATTTTTTTCTATTTATGAGATTTTTCTCTGATTTCACTGCATTTTCATTCAATTAATAACAGTTCAGTGTTATTTTTTCGACTCGGTAAGGCTTACGCAGTGTATAGTGTTACTTGTGTAACCAAATGTAACATTTAGTGCAGTAATGCACGTAGATATACACTTTTTGTTATATAAGCCGCGGTGCCTATTTGTTTAAATAAATATGATGGTTGGTTCAACCTTTCATGGAGATACTGGGTCAGTGGAGCAATGAGTCGTCATACGACACGTTCCGCACGTAACTCAATTATATTCTTGGTAGAACAATGTGACTTCCGGATTCATCTCTACACGAACAATTGTGCAAAGTCAATCACAGTCAACACACACAATCAACATCACAAGCTAATCGGTCCAAGTCTACCAATAAACGAATTGACACACAAAAATTGCACTCAGCAATACCGTTTCGATTAAATTTTTCATAGTAAACCTTGAACACGGACAAAACTCTACACAGGACCGACTCAGATTTAACAAAAAATTGTTGGTTCGTGCGTCCAAATTAAACGTTAGTTTGCGAGGGAACACGGTAAAGTTCTTGCGACGAAATGATTCAGAGATAAACATTATTTACGCAATGACTACACGAAAAAAATGCGTACACGGTACAACTGAAAGTGACGTATGTGTACACCGTCAAAAATGAACACAACTCCAACAGTACGCAAACTATATTCGTGCGTTGACAAGTTGGAATACGTGTACCGATGGTTACTCTTACCAATCGAGATCGCAAAACTTTAGTCAATAGAATACGTTGTACATCGATTTTACGGTCTCAATTGATGCTGCGTGTCGAGTAGAGATTGCACAAGGAAAGTTTATCGCTGAATCGTTACGTCGTAAGACACGAAGAGTCTTCCTGTGTTGACTCGGTACTGTGTAGAACTTTGTCGTGTCCAAGTTTATTTGTTCAAAATTTCGTTGTGACGGTACCTCTGTGTACATTTTTCGTCTGTCAGATTGGTTATTGGTAAACCTTCGTCGTATCAAGTCGACTGTGTACAGTTTCGCTTTGTTGAGGTCGTGCCGTGAAAAGTTTTGTCTCGTTGAATTGCGTATCTTAACTAAAAAATCTGTGCACAATTGTTCGTGTAAAGATAGATCTGTGTAGAGATAGGTTCTACAAAAACGGAATTCTACCGTTTTTTTAAACACGCGTTGGCTCGATGCCACTTGTAAACTGTACAATTTCACGAATCGTCCATTTCTATAACGTTGTCATTGTCATCAATGTTTCATCATTGTAACTTTCAACTACATCGATCATTCGATCGATGTAAATATTCATTTAAAAACAACGGGAGAACAACAACTGCTTTTGATATCGGCAATGCCGACACGATTCCAAAGGATTCGTTGTGTTTTCGTGCGTGCGGGCTACGAGAAATCCGAAATGAAATCAATTTACAGGTCTGGAATAAAAGATAAGGGGTGGATGCCAATGCGAAGAGGGTAAAAGCGTAAACAGAGACAGACTACCCCCTGACTGATGCTTCAGGCCTAATGTATCAATCATTCTGTTTGCGTAACAGCTCCGACACCGGTTCGAAGTAGATGTATGGGGACGTTGTTGAACCCTGAATGTATACTTTACTGTATATACTCGTGCCAGGTTGCTTCTCGTGTTCGAACAAGAACCAAGTAGAACGGGAGAAGAGCATCACCTAGAGAATGTAATACAGAAGGCCCAGAGCTTAGTACAAAAGGAGGTATGGTAGAATCAATAAGCCTTCGGCCTCTGCTGCCTCTTCCTAACTTCGCACCCCCGTCGGTACCCCACCATCCTCGCTATCTTCGATTTCTCACTTTCTTTTCTTCTTTTCCCACTCGCGCTACTATATACTTAGAGCCTCTCGTGCAGCCGCCATTTTCACACCCCTGCCCCTTCCTTTCACTCCCTTTGCATCGTTTACGTATTTCTCTTGAATATAAACTCCCGGCTATTCCTCATTCCTTAAATATTAACATATTATCAAATTGTGAACAAGATTTTTATGTGGTTCTTCATGGTTGTAGGTTTTCGATCGGATCAATAAAATAGAAGAAGGAAAAATTTCCGTAGACCACTTTTGTTGAGGTGATAACGTGCGTTCGGGAAGAGAAGAGAGGTGCGAAGAGTAAAGGAGGAGGAGGAGGAGAAGGAGGAGGGTTGGACCTCCGCGCCCGCGAGGGAGGATCGATATCGGTTTCCATGGCAATGGCCCCGCGTGAGCACGGGGCCCCGCGAACTTGTTACCTACATTCCCCTTAAATCACTTCCTGTTTTATCGCGCTTCTACATAATGCATGTATGTATAGCGCACCCCTGGAGCCATTTACTCCCTTTCATCCCTTCCAACTTCTCTCCCTTCCGTGATATTATCCAACTCACTTCCCGCATTTTCGACGAGTGAATTAAAAAAAAGCTGAGTGTACCTGCATTCTCACCCCTCCGGCTATAATTAATTCAATGAAGGTGTTAATCCATTTGAATCATTTCCATCGGTACAGTAGAATCTCTCTATATTTATTACAATTATGTTTGTGTATTAAAATTATGCTTTTATAAATCATTCTCTTTTCTTTTACTGAAATTAAAAAGATCTTATTTATCTAATAATATTTATTTTACGTTGCGCTAAACGTCTATTGTACAAAGATTTGCGCGTCACCAATTTTCCAGTCATGTAACTCATCTGTAAGATCGCTAATCATCTTTCAGCGACGTATCTAACATTTTTGGTTAAAAAAAAATGTTTATTCTTCAAGTTGTAAGAACAAAATGGCTGACACGAAGATAATAATAATATTCTCTGTTCGATATTCACGCCGATCGTTCTTTGTATTCCCTGAACATGTTTTTTTTTTTTTTACCATTTACTTGGTAGATCCTCAAATCTTGATATCGTATGAAAGCGATCAGGACAATTGCTCGGAAGATGCATCGCTGTTCGTTTAGAGATGATCGCATCGCAATACTTTATTCCAATTGAAACGCTCCAACGATTCGATAGAAAAGTGTTTTGTTATTTAAATTTGTTACAAGCTTCATCCATGTTCGAGTTCGAGCTCAGACGTAGATTCGATATCGTATCGACCCATCTCCACTCCTAGTGCTACCATCTTTGCCGTGTCACCCTTTTCCAACACGCTTTCATATCCTACATACATCTTACCCGTATACAATGAAAACATATTAAATTGCAAGTACTAACAACTGCTATACAAACCCTTTCTGTGATGATACCTGCAGTAATTCCCATCAACTCGAAGCTGTTACCTTCTCCCGGGAAGATTGCTCGTTTATTATCCACTTTTTTTCACTCCAGATTCACGAAGGACTTACGAGCTTCGTGAGACGGGCATTCAGGGAGCGAGCATCATCGAGAAGCAAGTAAAACTCTGTTCTCCAACTCGTGTACAACACGAAACGAAACAAGGTCGAAGAATGCGTCGAGTACAAGCACATCAACGCTGAGCCGTTTGCTCTTCTCTACAGAAATCTTATTTCTTTCTTTGCTTCCCTTCCATTCGCTCTCTTTTCGTTACTGGTCACCAGAAGCAATTCTCTGTTTGACAACGTTCCTTCCACCATCAGAGTTATATACTTTACGGTATAGTTAGTTGAGACCGGGGTTACACGAAGCATCGACTGACTTATAACTCTGTTGTCTTTTTTATATAAAAGCTATCCTGGAACGGCGGACAGACGCACGAACTATTATTTCGCTGATAACATTTGAGGAAGATCGTGTCAAATTTTACAATGATTTAAATTTTTATATATATACTTTCTTTATGATAACCAATGAGGATACGATGAATGGCGTCTTCGATATTTCGAGGTAATCGTAGCGTAACTTCTTATATCAAAGTTTATAGCTTTCGGTAGGGGCTGCAGATATTGTTTTAATACTTTTCAAGACATTGAGCAATCGGAAGTTCTCAGCTGATTACGAATTTGCAAGGATTTTTATAAGAATCCGAATGAATAGGAGTGAAGGAATGAAAAATCTTTGGAACAACGTGTTCTTCAAAATTTTCAAATATCATTATTTTTTGTACAATTGATTATCAAACTTTAAAAATCCGTTCAAATCAAAACTCTTTGAGCCTCGTCACACAAGTTCCTTCTTAAAGCTCAATTAATTACAAACAGAATTAGCACAGAGAGAAGATCCAGCTGTGATGAAAAAAAAAGTTACAACCATTTTTAGTAAACGATGATTTCTTTTCGGTCAAAATTGAAACAAAAATTCTTTTTTTTCTCTCAGAACTTTGTTGGATTTTTTTTCTGCTGATCACAGAACATGTTATTTTTTAAGTTTTTTTTTTTAATACTTTCACCAGGAACCATTGCCATTCGCGCATATTCGTTATGGGTGGAATATTTTCAATGTCCCAAAGGGCAAATTGATTAATCGAACCAGGACAAAACCAAAACTAAGATTATGAAATGTGTTTCAAGTGTCCCCGATGACACGTTATACTGTCTCTTCTCATTCTTCCTATTTGTTTCCCTGTTTTCTTGTATTCAATGTATTCTTTTTCTGCTTCAGCTCGCGGCGTGCAACTCCAAGAAATTTTTCTTCGCTTAGGAACCGCTTGCTCGACACACGGTACTCTCGTGTGTTCCGAGGGATAACCGCGTCCACGATCCCGAGACAGCCCATTCGCGACAGTGATGGACGCCCTTGGGCTTTGCTTCTCTATCACTCGAGTTGCCCTGAACGAAAGAGCCGCTGTCCGAGATGGCGGTTCCTTCCTTCTCTCTCCATTTGGTTCTTTCCTCGTCTCGAAGAGAAGAGAAAACCCGAGCATAAGGACTGTGTACGATTCCAGAGCGAACCACGAGTCAACGGAAAGGAGATTGTGCGGCGAGAGGTACATGTCAGACGTACTAACGACTGGCTCTTGAGCTCGCGCGCCCAAGATCCCGTGAGGGAGTGATGTTTTATTTAGTAAGAGAAGGACTTCAAAAATCGTCGCGAATTCTCCTTCCCGATCTCTCGGGCTTCCGCGACTTCTCTTTCAAGAATATTCTGCGATGTCAACGAAAAAATATTGGAGCTTGGAGACTAAGATCACGCGGTGTTCGTTCTGCAATTAATTCTGCTTCGTGGAAGGAATCATTGTGACTACAAGAAATAGAAGAAGGATCCATGATAATGATTTTGCAGAGAGGCTGAAAAGAAGGAAAAAGAAGAAACATCATTTATTCGACTGTGATTAATTAATCAATTAATTTTGTGGTCAGTCATGATCAAGGAATAATAAATACGATTCTACCGACGTATATATATTTTGAATAAAGGTAACGAAGTGTGGGAACATACGGTGGTCTTGCCCTTAATTTATATTACGAAACGTTACGAAAAAAAATTTAGCACTAATTTATTTATTTCAGTATTGTCTGAAATAAAATCGTGATTTATATTGCATTGTATGGTTGTAATTGATAATATAATTAACGTAACTATCGTTACCGTATAAATAAATAAATAAATAAATAAATAAATAAATAAATAAATATTGCACATTTGTCACTGTTGTGTTGAATAATCACATGTTCTGAAAATAAGTTTTACTGTCGCTCTTTATACAAAGATTGATTTATATTAAAAATCTGTGACGATATGTTTTCTATCGTTTTTACTTTCGTGTCAGTTGGGATATCAGCTGCAGCTTCGAGATAAAATTCAATGAAAGTCAAATAAACGTTGACTCAGGATTCACAAGATAAAGCTCAACTCATCTATTCATATTTACTTAGCAGTAAATCCCATACAAATTGCCAGACAATCGTGGGACGAATAGCGTAATAAATTATTTCAAGAGAAGAGGGTGAGTTTTCCTATCTCATATAATTCCAAAAGTAAAAGAGGGTTGAACCTCATTCGCAGAGTTAAACCTTCGCGCTGTTGATTGTATACTCTCGATTTAAAGGGAATAAGGGGCACTCCATTCACCCTTTGCCACTCTCGCTTCTTCGGATCGTTGGTGGTTTATGGAAAATTATCCATCGCTCCGTGACGGGCGTTACCCATGGACCAAGAAGGGTGGTGAATAGTGAAGATTTTGTTCATGCTGGAGAGTACCCAACGATAACGAATGCTCGGGCACGTTCAACCAACCGAGAGTCGACGACGATGACAACGATGACAACGATACGAAGCAGCAGCACCAGCAGTTGTTGCTCGAGTTACTCGTTGGTAGCTTCGGTGCGACGATGCTCTGCGAACATAACGCAAGTTTGCTGTGAAATTTCGTAGGCGATTCCGTCGAGGAGATAGTCATCGGCCAACCAGTAACACAGAAGCACTCGACTCGCTAATTTATACCAATTAATTCGGTGTGCTATCATTAACATCGTTTATACCACCTGTTAGCTCGTTCGCACTTTCATATTCTCTATAAGTCAACGAGCATTGACGGAAAGATTAATTGTTTAAATTAACACGTTAAAATATAATATAATTCTTCGTCTTTGCTAACGTCTCTGCTACGTCATTGTCACGTATGCTGTCTTTTGATTCATATGCAAACCACATTACATTGCAACAACGTTACAATATTACTGTTGAAATTATGTCTTGCAGAGTATACAGTCGAGAGTATCAGTGCAAACATTATTATGTTTCTATTTTTACGTACATTGAGAAAAGAGTTTATTCACTGTAACGAAATATATTTAATTGTCCCGTTATCTCAAATATTTGTTAAGTATTACAAAATGTACTAACAGTTGATGAATATTAGTGTTCTCATAATAAAATCTTATGTCGAAGACACTTTCGTTAAACTAACGATTTATTTGAGCAATTTGTATCTCGTAACTCATACGATATTTCTTAACAGTAAAAAACGATTTGCGGGATTGTGATTAAATATAGTTGAAACGAGTTTAGATTTTTCAATAATTATGAAATATATATTTGATATAACTGTTGTCTCGGCAAACCAAATAGATATTTGTTGTTAATTAACAAATGTTGAATTGACGCCAATACTGATTTGTTAATAGTTATCAAATGATCGTTCGAGGAACAAATCCTTGTCTCCACTACCGATCGATCGATAGTTAACAGATTTGTTAATAGTTATCAAATCTATATTTGTGATAAGCACCGTCTATTTGGTTACGTGATTATTATGTTTATTGTCAATCGTCGTCCTTGAGCGAATATGTTCGGTCTTTCGCAACCTCGATGCCATCGTGCCACACCTGTATCTTTTGAATACGAGTGAATCGACGATAGGCTGGTGTTGCATAAAAAGTGAGAATTTATCAGAACTATCGATGGACAACCTTAACGATCTTTTGATTTTGAGCGACCTGCATGTAGAGTCGAGGCAATCCTTTGATCGTGATTAGGGAAAATATTAATTAATATAAATGCTTGTTATAGCTCTGTCAACCGCTCTTCAACGAAATCGAAGGGACGACACATACAATCATAAGTACAGTCTCGGTCTATGATTTATTCTCCTCAAATTATTACAATATTAACTAGGAATAATAATTTTTTATTAATATCAATGCTATATTGAACCAACATGATGTTCATCAGACCCTAATAAAGGAACATTTCATTCAAATATACATTTATTAACTATTAATAAATTGATATTTGTGCCAATTTAGAGGTTCGAATAAACGATTTATTCACTCCAACAAAATATTTATTTGGCCATATCCAACTTTACCATTTTTGAATAGTTTGTCCCTACAAATAAACTCTTCTCTCAATGTACGTTCATAATATCACCGATGTATTTTCTCAACTCTTATAATCTAATGAAATTCACCAAATATTAGTTTTATTAATAAATATTAGCAATATTGAGTCTAATATTATAGATGTATTAATATAATAAAATTCCTGTATTTAAGTAAATTTAACTAATTAATATTGTTATTTCATTCGTACACACACTAAAAAATTAATAGACAAGTTATATTTATTATATCATCGTTAAAAAAGTAAAATTACTAAAATATAAATGTACTAACTGTGCCCATTATAAAAATATAATTTTATAACAAAATATATTTTTATTTATTTATTAATATTCAAAGAAAGATATATTAATTATTTCAAATATATTTTTTCGATTAAATCTTTCTAAATTAACATATATTTTCATTTTCGTGGGAGTATCTTATCTCAAGGATCAACATTATCGTCGTGTATTCACATTTTTTTACCGAGGATTGTATATCTTCAGCGATCCCGTGTCATTCCCCGTTTTTCTCTCACCTCGTCGTAATGAAATTACTGTCGGTCCGAGGCGGCATTGGCGAGAGTACGTACAAGCACGACGATTCCAATTCCGAAGGCCGCAGCTTCCAAGCAGTCTGTTGCTTCGAGCGAGCCAACCATAGCGTCGTGAAACCGAGATATTTCAATTGGTTCGGTGCTTCACCGTCTTCGAGCTCCTCCACTCGCGTAATTAGCTCCGCTGAACAGGATTCACCTTCCGAGTATCGCGCATTACGTACCTGCGTGCACTTTACTGCACTTTCTAAAGTAACAAAAGAAAAATAAAAGCGAATAAATAAACCAATACGTTTTCTTAAAAACAGTTTATATCAATTTTTCGTTGCTCCAAAAAGCCTAAAATGAATATTAAACTTGAGCAGCTTGTTAAGTATTCCAAAAAAGACAATAGAACGTCATGGAAATAATAATACATTGGAAAAATATTTTTTTACGTATATTAAATATATTTTTCACGTAAAATTTTACACATGGCATATATTTTGAGATATATACGACGTCTATATCCTTGAAAAAATTTATATAAAACATATTTTCCTTCATGTTCTATAGATTTTCTAAAATATATAAGATTTATCAATAATATATTCATTCACAACAAAATTTTATATTTTTCAACACATTTTTCGTATACAATTTATTTTCATGGGAGAATTTGTATATCTTAAAGTTAAAATATATAAATAAAAAAAAGGTCAATGATCAATGAATATCCGAGTTCGTTTATGATCGTCGGTTCATACCAACGATTAACCATAGATATATGTCAAGTATATGTAACTTTCACAATATATTTAAGCCATTCCACTCGTCCCTGTATCTCTTATTAATTAATATACCTAACGAGAGAGCGATGATGTTGCGAAGCACTCATAAACGAGTTCGACAGGCTTCGGGTTAGGAGTAATTACAGATCGTTAATTAATCTCTAGCACATAGCGCCATATATAATACATTCATATCTACATCCACGAATGATCTGCAACAGTACATTATGCGCAGGGTGAGTTAAAAATACGAATGCGATTTAGGTCTCGAGCAGCTCCATAGCCACGGATACTCGTCTCTCGATAATCGGGTTCGATGGTCGATCGGGCGTACCTGCTGCGTATTATACTATAGTATAGATTCACCATTACATATCTGTGTATGTGTGTGTGTATGTATTGTGCAAATTATGTTCATGTTGTGCATACAAATGTAAACGTACGTGCGTACGAGTGCGTAGGTAGGTAATACGCTTGGAATACTCACGAGTAGAGTTGCTGGGCCCCCAACGGGCAACGCTACCGGTTACGCTTTGGCTAATTAATACGCTCGTACATTAACGTCCGAATGAGTAATTATAGCGCGGGCGAAGGAGCGAGAAACTCACGGTACGAAGCGAAGGCCACATCGGCTCGATCCTGACGTAGATTAGACGATCGCAGAGATACACTGATGCATACGTGCTGTTATATGTGCTGCATATAGTTTGTAATGTCTTGAGATCGGCAGTGTTGTTATACTACCTTTGCGTCTTTATTAATAACCCACGATGACATTGACCGATTCCGTTTGCCTCGTGTAATTACCATACGCTCGATCTTTCTTTAACCTTTTTTTTTTTTTTTTTTTCATTTCTCTTTCTTCGTTTGACTCGATCGGATCGTGTGGAATGAGACGGACAAGAAACTTCTCGATCGCCTCGATCTTCTCTCTTCTTCGACGGCCCAGAGCCCTCGATCGTTTGCGGTCGTAACGGGCAAGTGGGCTCAGAGCGCCGAGCACTTTGGCATTCGTGTTAGATGCTAACTTCGTCTGTTATAATTGTATAGCTGGCTTTTGTTACCGCATACTTTATTACCCGTGACTTTCTCGGTCATTCTAAGCATAGTTATTATTTTATTGTTTGCTCAACAATCCTGTTCTTCTAATTCATCAGACGTACACGGGTGTAGTGCCCTCAGAAATCATTGAAGTTTATCCCGTTACGCGTGCGTAACGTCACGATCATAAAAACACTCCCTCCCACTATCGACAAAAAACCTATGTCGAAGAGATTGATGAAAAGTCTACAACAAATTCACCACAAATCAACTTGCCTTCTAGCGAATTAACCATAAGTCATAAGATCATTAATTGTTCTAAAGATGATGTGACACGTGTCAAGAAACTGTAAACCAATCAACCGAGAGACGATTGAAAAAAAAGCAAATGGGAGTGAAACCCCCAAAGTATAGACGAAACGAAAACAAATTTGCTTTTGTTTAAAATCTCAACCTGCTCTGAGTAAATTGGAATCAGGTTTCTGTTATCGATTACAGGTATCTGTATCCGAAGTCCATCATCTTAAATTATATATTAATCATTCCAGGACGGTAGAGTATTCAGGCTCAGAAATCGCGCTTTAAAAACGAGAATGTTGCTTCAACACGCTTTAGACGTGTAAATAGTGTAGTTAATTTTTACATGTTTTACGGTCCATTGAATCTCAATGCATTATCAAAATTCTAAATGTAACATGCTTTACGTACATTCACTTTACGTACTTACGTACTTACACTGTTAAAAATACGGTGTTAACATTTTTAAACCGCGTGAGGGTTAAAGAAATCCTTGCGCGGTGTTCCTACGAGTCCTCACTAACGACTGGTGTCAACGGTCGGTGTTTGATAACTGGTGTTGATTTGCATTATAACCTCAAAATTTTCAACGCGATTTACTTGAAAATAGTTTAATGAAATTCAATTACTTTTTTTGTTTATATTCGTAGTATAATTCTGTATTAATTGCTGACCATTTATAGATTTTCATCTACTCATTCCGAACATTGATCTTCAACTTCGATCAATTTATTGGTTCGCTCTTTGAACGCTTGTACGTAGCTTAAAATGGTATCTCCTGGAATTTGAGCGCAAGCATTACTTTAATTGAATAGTGAGAAGCAAGGGTACTCACTAAGAACATGCACCCCGTTGATGAAAAGCGAGGGGACTCACTTAAAACAAGAACCCCAGAATGAACAAAATACGACTACTTCCACATCGTTGTTTCTGAGTTATGGTGAATGTAGTGTTTTTTTTAAATATAACACGTCTGATTTTATTTTTCGATTGCAAGTGCATTTCGTGAAATATCCGCAAAATTTGATTTTTGCGATTGCAGCACCATCTACCACGAATCAAAACTAAAATTTCAGACGAAACCTACATTTTTTGTAGCGTAGAATCCGAATCTGCAATAAAAAATAGAATTTCCTATACAAGATTTCAAAGTTACCTCTCGCCCCCCTCAAAATGAAGGAGGGGGAAGGCGAGAACGGTCTATTTTTAGCACGAGTGAATCGTCCCCTTAAAAATATTAACTTTTTATTTGGGACATTTTTTGGTACGATGCTTATTGTTTTAGAGATATTTCCATATCATCGCTTAAATCGACCACCCGGTATATGTTGTAAATTTTGAGGTGGGAGCTAATAATTGTAATACAATCGCTTGTGTCAATTTAACACTGTGAACATTATTGAAATTAACACCAAATAAGTCAACACTGGTCAAAAGTCCATACCCAATCGCCTTTAACAACATGAATTTTTAACAGTGTACAACAAACCTCAAATACGTTCACACATATAATCACTTTGCCCATGCTTCTGAGTGTGTTGACCCCTTAATGCATGTTAAGGTGTGTATCACAAGTTTCACTTGCGTTGCCCATTCTTCACATCCATCTTCATATATCGCTCAAAATGGGAAAGGATTATTAATATAGAAAACAATGGAAAGATTCTGCAATGAATGAATATTGATTTTATTCTTTACATGTATAACAATTTAATACGAACGCATGAAAGAGTTTAATAGTATAACCTTACTGTAAAGTCATTCGTATTGAGTCATAGTGTGTGTCAAGATAATAACCGTCATATTCTTAAATTTAATTAATATTTAACCCCTCAAGTACCAAGTGCTGTAAATATATGTCGCTACCTTTTGACAGTAGAGATAATTAAACGATTCATTAACCTTTTATAAGTCCCAAGAATATCCCCACTCCTCGGCTCTACCATAAGGAAGCGTTACCCCCACTCTGCTCTTCATAGTCCCATTCCGGGACGGTTTTGGGCAGTATGACTTATAAAGGGTTAAGTTTCTCCATTGTTAAACATTTTTTTTTGTTGTAGAGTATCCTTAAAGTATCATTTGATTGTATAAAAGGAAATTAATTAACCTTGACTGTGTTGTTGTTGTGAATAAAAATAATTAAGTTTTTTTGTTGCTAGCACGAGGTGTGGATCCAAAAAGTAAACGTGTTATAACCTTACTTTTCACCGTTAAACGACTAGAGATGCATTCACAACAAATAATTTTGTCTAGTGAACATTTTCTTGGCATTGCCTCGATCATAGATGTGATTTCTGTCTGTAATAAAAGTCTGAAGGGTTTTATCGAAACGATTTTTAATTGGAGGTTATTTGCCTTCCAAATTAGAAAAATGTTGACACCAACATTCACTATTTCACAACAAGAGTTCACTGAAAATGATTACAGTCACAAAACACTCCGTCGCACAAAGGAACCTAATCTCCATCCAATATATTGTTTAAAGTGCAACTTATTATTTTATTTATGTTGCAAGCATGAGAGTAAAATACATGCATGATGGCCATCAGCACTGGTACAATCCACGAACAAGCATTCGCTTCGGTGCCCTGTCGTCCATGATTGTGCCGAATCCGCCATCTTGCGATTAAGTCAAGCGCGTATTCAATTAGATTGTTTTTCAGGCGTGTTCGTTTGTATCGTGTATAATAGAATTAACGTATTATCTGTAGGCAAAGTGAGTTGTTGGGCGTTGAACGCGTTGATTCAACATACTCCAAGTATGTTATATAACAAAAAAAAAGCAAACAATTGTATTGTACACGAGGCTCCATGTAATTGAGTTCGTAGGATTGTCAGTAAATTTCAAAAGTTATGAAATTTGTAATTTTCTTATAAATTATTGATACGCTAACTTACAAAAAATGTTGAACAAATAAAACCGAAGAGTACTTGAAAAAGCCTGAAAAGTAGAACGTTGCACATTGTTTCTTTACTATTGTTCACCCTTCACAAACCTTTTTCTATGAGGAAGCCAAAATTGATCGACTACCTCATAGAGGTCGCTTTGTGTAAGGTTGAAAATAATGAAGAAGCAATACGCAGGTTTCTACTTTGCAGGTTTCTTTAATATTTCATCCGTCGTTTATCCCTTCTACTTATCCAAGACGCGCAGTTATATTATTATTGTTTGGTACGGAAGGTAGTAAGCAAGTCCCCGGAAGGCCCTTGTTCAACACATACTCGTACGTATATAACGGTACGGCTGAGCCGAGGGAACCCAGAGAAACGATAAACGATGTGTCCGCGTGAAAAAATGAAGTGTATAGTTATCGTCGCGCGAGTGCGAAAGGTTCGCGTGTTTCGCGAGGCTTTCTCGGGTTGTTTGCTGGTTTTCTCCGTTGATGGTTCTGGTGGTGGCCCAGGGTGTCGAGCATCGCGATGGTTAACGAACGTTTTATTTCGCCCGGGAACTGACGATCTGGCTGACTCGTGTACGGCACAGATATATACGTAGTACAACGTGGCATCGGTGCTCGCGAATCGCGTGATTCGGGGCTCCGGGGCCTTTCGACACGTGCATACCTATCTCTAGAATGTATATGGTGTGTACGTGTGTATTCGCGCGCACAAGTGTGTGTGTGTGTGTGTGTGTGTGAGTGAGTGAGGGCAGGAGCAGAGTCTGGTCGGCTGCCACAACAACGATGCAGCACTAGCACCAGCTCCGGCACCAACACCAACACCAGCAGCACCAGCACCAGCAGCACCAGCATCAACCATAACGCGAGTTCTTCCAGCCGTGCGCTAAGTAGGGACCCGTCGGCCGCATTTATCTCCACGCGAAGAAGGCACGTACGAAACTTATCCCTTCGCACGGGCATCGTTTATCGCGCGTCACGGGAAACGGGCAACAACGGCAGCCACGCCACGATGCTTAACATAATGTTTTCATGATGAGTCGCGAGGTATGAAATCAGAGTCCGAATCAAGAACCGCCTTCTCATTCACGAAGCGGCATTTGTTTCTTCTCTTTTTATTCATTATAAACCCTCAATGCTACAAATTAAAGACAATTTTATCGTGAGTGAGTTGCTACTTCAATTTTTTACTACAAGTTTTCGCACATGTATACAACGGGTTTATGTTTATTTTTCTTTTAATGACAATTTTCTGTGGGAATAATCATTCTTTGTTTACTTGTCTCACAATCGAAGTAATAATCATCAAAGAAATTTATATAACTTTTCATTATATCAGTCAATTTAATTCGTAGTATAAAATGAGCCTTGTGGACATGACACAATATTTGAATCATTTTGTAGCAGTTTGATGTAGACGAATGAAGAAAAATAATCAATTGAACTGAAAATGTATTGCGACTTTCATGCTTAAGCTGTCTTCAGCGAGTACCAAGCTCGGTATATTCTACCGTTGATCATTCGCATCGTATAACTATTTAGGGATGTTTGTATTCCTTTGTGTTATTCTCTCTTGACTCGTCCACGATACTCGAGACTCAAAACCCCGTGACATTGGATAATAACTAGAATTATTGTTATCGTATCCCACGTGCGATCGTGAAGGGTAGATTAAAATACATCATAATATTACAATATTCGACCCGTGCGCGGCCGCGTTAACATACCCGACTGGCGCGATGATTCGAGGATGAGCTGTGCAAATACCGCGTGGGAGATAACGTGAGGCGAAGCATGCTCGTACAGTTAAACTCCTCGCTTAAATTAACCCTCCATTAAGCCAACGGTAAAACTTTACCCTCGTCCCTGTGAATTATCGCTCGTGTCACGTAATCGCCGTAAACATTATCGCCTTCGGTAGACGAAAGAAACAAAAAAATTACAAATTTACAATGCGTTTAAATATTAACTTGAAATGCAAATAGATTCGTGGCGGGCCCTTTGGTAGCGAAACCTGCGGCATCGGCGCTGTCATAGCATCGGTTGAAATCGGGAGAATCAGGAGTGGCTTCGCTGGCCGGAGCCCGAATGGTCGGTCGATCAGCCTGGCCGGTTTGGCTCGGCGAGTCAGAAAAGTGGGGGAAGAGAGCCGAGAGCGCGAGAGGCCCGCCGAGCGGAGCATCGCCGCGTAGTGGGGATGCCGAGGGGCCCCGCGTGGAAGCCGCGTGCGCCCTCGGACCGTCGATCTCGTCTCGCGAGGTGGCGCGCGCGGCGCGGGGACCGGACAGCGTAGCGAGGGCCCGTGCTGCGGCTCCCGCGGACCACCCAAGACGAAATTCACTACAGTTACTACTCTTCGTCTTGCCGATGCTCTCTCGCGCGCTGCTCATTCTCGTTCCACGGTTCACTCTTCTCCATTTACTACTCTTCGCGTCTCTCTGCATTCTCGTTTCCGTTGTTTTTTATCATCTCTTCGCCTTCCTCCTCTTCTCCATCTGCTCAATCTTTCTTTTGTATATCTACCGAGACTATACTGTAGCGCTCGCTTGGCGCGCTACTTTTCTCTTTCTTATCCTTGCGTCGAGCTTCTTCCGCTTCTTCTTCTTCTTCTTCATCTTACTCCTCTCCCGTCCCGATCTCGTTCGAGCAGTCGAAGAAGCCCGCGAGCACCCTCGTATACGTAACGACGACGTGGAGAACGAGCGCGCGCCAGAGACGATGGGAATTAGCGAGAGAGAAAGAGGTGAACACGCTGGCATAGAGGGCCCTTCGTGACGAAGGGAATGTGAATCCAGCGGTGGTGAATCGCACACCGGTTCAGGATAATTCACCGATGGAATGAAGGATGAACCGACGCTGTGGCTAGCATGCCCGATCGTAATAGAGAGGCGACGATAAGGAATTTTTCCTCTCTTCGCGCACACTCGAATCAAACATCCTAAATGGACGACGCTCCTCTCCCTACGAGAATAGTCTTCCCATTCGCAACCGAGGATCAACATAATTCAGATTACTACTGCTAAAAATCGTGTCTCAATTTTAATTGCTCGGTCCAATTTAGTTCGTGTCTGTTGATTTCTGAATATCCGCAGAAAAAAGTCTTTTGGAATAAGCTCTCATTTTATTGTTACGTACCGCTATAGCCTCCTTAAGGCGATGTAACGCGACCTTCCTCCCGCCTCCTCTCAACCCTGGCCCAGTGCTTGAGTTCCGTCTTAACTCAATACCGCGAATGGGTCTCGACACCCTGTCGCCTCACTACCTGATAGAAATGATTCGGAATCGCGTCGAGAGAAATACGGTTATGGATGAATAGCGTGATTAATACGTATGCTCGAGTGATCAGTCGGGACGATATACCTCAGCTTGGCGAGGTGTATCTTTGCTGCTGTTCTCAACATCCGCGAGGTGCTTCTCCTACGCGCCTGGGGACACCGTATATACTCTGCACCAGAACGCGAGTACATCGACGATGTACGGCCGAACATCCTTGAAAGAGATATTTCATTCGGTGTGCGCGTCTCTTCCACCTCCTCCGTCGTCTCGTTTTTATTCCGTTTCCTTATCTCCCCTCATCGTCGAGGGTTGTCAGTGAGACCCGGTGAAAGTATAACCGTTCGCTCCTGCACAGGCTGAAGCTACCTAATTTCACGTGTTCGGCTTACACGTTCAAAGGAAAATATTTCGATTACCCTCGACGTAAGTATTAATAAATCTTGAAATTCCGATAAATCCTTAAGTAGCAATGCCTCCGTTCATTAACGAGAGCTTGAAGCATTTTCAATTTATGCCTCTCTCTCTCTCTCTCTCTCTCTCTCTCTGTGACATCAACGGGCGAGGCGAGGAATTTGTTTTAAAAAAAACTTGTATACATTGACTTACCGACAATGCACGGACTACGTGTAAATGTCACTTTGGAATTTAATAATTTTTAATAACACCCCACCACCCCGAGAGAACGTATAGGTTCTTTGGTTAATTATGTGAAATATGGCGAAGGTTATGTGTGGATATATATATATATGTTGTTAAGGAGAAGAACTGGAATTATTTGCGATGATCGCGTCTTCGCTGATTTCTCCTCGTGTCTCCGTCCATTCGCGACCGCGAGACATCGGGTATCCTCGTGGTTGTCGTCGTTGGTGCTTTGCGTCGTCGCAATCCTAACAAGGACATACGTGTGTGAGCAACGTGCACGACATCGGCCATAACTCGCGTTCGAGCACGTACGACAACGCGAACGACAACGAGAGAGTCGTTGTGCAGCGCTTGTGCCCCGTTGCTCCAGCTTCTTGATCTGCTGCGCTGCGACGATGCTCTCGAGGGAGACGGAAAGAGAAAGAAACGATCTCTTGATATTCCCGTCGTCGTAGGTCGCCCCGCTGGCTGGCTACTTCTGCTCCTCCTGCTGATGGGCAATCGTTCGTCCGCAACCTCGCCAACTCTCTTCGTCCCTCTTTCTCTCTTCTCATTCACATGCCGACAATCTTCCCCCGATTTCTCATCTGGAATCCATGAAAACGGTTCGTTATTGCAAATACGTGAAGTCAAAATTTACAATAGATTCAACAATAATATCTATGATAATTATTGTGTTTATATATCAATATTTAATTATAATATTGTATGTGTTATATATTTAATGATTTAGAACTTTGTATCAACGACAGAACAATAAAAATTTAAGGCGGATGATCAGCTGTGTCGTTGTCACATGACAGACCGCACTGACGCGTTAAAACGGATCAATACAAACATTTTAGACATCGGAAAAATTATTCTTATTAATAATTAATAATAATATTGAACGTGTAATATATTTAATGATTTAGAACTTCGTATGAACTTCAAAACAAAGAGAATTTGAGAAGAATGATAAGCTGTGTCGTGTTTAAATGACAGTCCGTTCACTCACGCGTTAAAACCAACTAATACAAAAATTGTAGACCTTGAAAAAACCATTCCCATAAATAATTAATAATAATATTGTATGTGTAATATATTTGTTAATTTCGGACTTCGTATCAACCTCAAAACAAAAGGAATTTAAGGAGAATGATCAGCTTTGTCGTGTTTAAATGACAGTCCGTTCATTCACGTGTTAAAACGAATTAATACAAACATTGCAGACAGCGGAAACGTCATTCTTCCAATAAAGTCGGAAGTACAGATATATAAATTTATCTGACTTAGATTATTTTTGAAAGATAATACTGATCTGATCCAATTTTAATCAGCTGTCGAGATCAGTCAACGCGAGTTTGATGAATCGCCAGTGACTATGCCCGATTTAGTCTCTTTGCCTGCAATCCAATTAAAGATATGAAATATTCAGCGAGTTCCTTTTCCCATCATCACCTTGGAATCGTTATAAATTGATGTACAACTAACGAGTTTGTTATCTGCGTCATCTTATCGCAAACAGTGTTAATTGCGTGATTGAACTATCGGGAAAAACCATTATCCCATGAGCAGGTTTCAGCCTTTATTTGTGTCATATTTCAAATTATTTAATTTCATATGAATCTGTAGATCCAGTTGATCGACCAGATATACTCGACACTTACATTAGAGTTATCGTAGTAGTTCCGGCAACTGTCAAGTGACAACAATTAATTTTTACTCCAGCCGACTATTCATATAGTCGCTTGAACTATTTTTATAATGAAAACAATTATAATTAGTTACGATAATTATATAAATAGACGAATGTACCAAAAATTAATAATTGTCACTTTTAATAATTGCCAGTAACATGTTTTTTTTTCTTCAAGTCCACAACGTTGCTGTAATTCAATTGTCTATATAGAACACATTTAATTAATCATGTCAGATCAATTCGTTTAAACTCATGGATGTACTGAGAACAAATGCAATTCGTTGTTGCAAACTTGCGATAAAACAAAATAATAAGATCTCTGATATCACACTTGGTAATGGTTCCAATAATTTCACCCGAATTTAGTCCATAGAATTCATTTCCTGGAGATAATGCCTACCATGAAGCTTACCGAGATCTTAATTGATTTTAAAATGTCTATAACACATCGATAATCATTTTTCTTCAAGCTCCGTCGGTAGTTTCATTCAATACCGAAGCTCAATAGAATATTTTACTATTGTACTTCCGTTACTTGCGAGTCTGGGGCAGTATATCCTGTCACGAAGACTCCATATTGAAGTAAGAATTAATGATAAAGTTCTCCCTCCGCGATGAAGAATTCGAGAGAGTTCTTCGTGCGTTATTCTCGTCCCATATTGTCGAATCTCAGATCTCTTGATCGAGATCCTTCAGGAGCAGCGGGAGCACCCAGAGTCCCGCAGTCTGCGGATTCCCGCATGGATACAAGGATACTATAACTACGCATCCTTGGCGCAGCTTCTCCTCCTTCTCCGGAGGAGCCAGAGCGCTCGCTCGCATGCCGTCTAAGGAGGGTAGGGCCGGGGGTCCTAAGGCCCAGCCTCGTTCGACTCGTTTCGGGGGCCTAAAACGACCGCGGGATTCACATCCAAAGCGCCGCCCATTTTTTTATTCCTCTGCGAACGAACGAAACGAGAGTCCCGAATCCTCGGGGCCTCAACGGCCCTCTTCGTTGGGCCTTGCCCGCGGCTCGGCTTCCCCCGATACCCCAATTAAGACTTGGTCCTCCTGGATCCTCTCTTGTCTCTTTTCTCTTGCACTATTTCGCTTCGCTTATCCTTCTCTCACTCCCGTTGACTCCTCTCGCGAGGTATAAGTTACCGAAGTGCAAGCTATTTCAGGAAGCTGCTTCTCCGGTTCTCCGCGTGTTCACAGCTTTCTGTCCTTTCCATACAGCTCAAGTTCTTTCTTCGAGTGGAAAGAGCAACAGAGAACTCAAAGATGCGAGAAGAGTCGTGTTTCGCGTCCGACAAGTTCCAGCCGCCAGCGATCAACAACGAAACGACATACTCCGGGCAATCGGGTCGAAGGTCCTTTTCCGCTGGGAACTCCAACGATGGTAAAATAAAATAAAATAAAATAAAATAAAATATAAAATAAACGACAAGAAGAAGAGTGCCCAGTGGTGAGAATTCGCTCGAGAAGTCTCTCCGGCAACACCGCACGCGGACACATCACACGTTTCCATTATATGGATATAAAAATAAATAAGGGGGAAGAAGGAAATATTTGTAATCCAAAGAATTCCACGGACGAGATGATAGGATTTAAAAAAAAAAAAATCTTTAACGATGACAGGGAATCATGTGAATCAAGAGACTTGCACTAAACTTTGATTTAACATCTAACTTCTCATTGACAAATAATAATTTTCGATAAGCATTTTTGAAATATGAAACATTAGTCAAAAAATGTATAAATATTAAGATTCTTTTTATTAAAGATACAAAAAAAAAACGATTAATTTTCGTAACGGTTGTACCGTTGGTTCAGATATTTTTCGAGCCCCCATTTTCATTGAGACTCAACCGATCACGTCGGGGACCCTCCCACCTCATGGGAAACCGCACCGCCTTGCTCGTAGTTCAGCAACCGGTACCCATCGAATTCAAAGTTAGAAAGAAGCGCAGAGATTCCGGTATCGTACGCATACGCACGATCGACAAAGTATTTAACTAAAACTCGTATACCTGTGAACCGTGGAAGGCGATTCACGTTGCTAGTCGTTCTCCCGCTAATAGCCATCGACGAATCGTTAAACTTGGGCCTCTTTCCTCTTTTTTCGTATATATATTCAGCACCTATCTATCCATCGAAGGTAGGCAAGATAATTATATCCCTTTGTGTATCCTATGGGATTCATGGGACGCCATGCGGAGAGGGTTCCCCTGTTCTTCTTCTTTTTGTCTGTTTCGTTATTCTCATTAACATCCTGGGATCTCTGAATCTTGCCACACTTCGCTATAGTAAAATTGAAAGGAAAAAAATTATTAAATTGAATCCCGAAGGATCCACAACACTTTCCTTTCGATTCACACGAGTTAAAAATGCCCTGAAAAGACACACTGCCAATTGTTCTAATTGTACGTAATATAAACAATAATACAGGACATTTGTAAATCTATAAATAAGTAATCGATTACACAATTGCGATCATTTCATTCATTTTTCTATAATATTTGGCTGAAATTCTCAATTGATTTTGAAGAGTTTAGATCACATTTCATTCGTTATTAAATTATTTTTACTTATATAGGACAATTAACTAAAAAAATGTTACTTCATTCATTGAATTTGCATTTTCTAACTCGAGTTTTTGATCAGCGGAATAGTTTCTTCTTCAACAGATTCTTCGGATAATGAGAAATATAATTAATAGTTAAATGAAACAAGTATCAATGCGTTTAGAGAATAAATGTTTAAGTTATTCGATGGATCAACATAAATCAATTCAATTGAATTCATATAGCGGTGCCAAAAAACTACGACACGTGAATGAAAATGATAAAAAGCAAGAGAATATACGAACTTTACCTACGCCTGCACATCTGCCGCGCATTTTTCTGCTTCGCTGCTGGTTCTTCGTTCGCCATAAGGCGAACCCGAAAACCTCGTTCTCTTCCACGCTTCCTTTACTTCGTTCGTTTTTCAATGGCGGTCCTTCGGATCGAACCCACGACCCTCACCGTATCCGAACCAACCTATGAACACACACCGGTTCCCCTGCTCGCTCTTTATTTCTTCATATTGTCCACCATCTTATTTTTCATCATATTTCGCTCACCCCTGCGACAAAAATATATGAAAATACAACAAAATTTAACATGTTAACATTTGCAAACTACATTTTTTAATTAATTTCATAAAAATTTTGTCAATCATCAAGATATTTAAATAATAATAAAATATTTGTTCGTAACATTCTATTCGATGATCAATTAAAATATTTTACGCTAACAATTACTTTGATAAATTGCATTTTTTTCTCCACGGAAGTAAAAGATGTTTGTGACAGCTACGTTTTTAATTTGATGTAACGAAGCCTTCCAAAATTATTTTTGCAACTCATAAATGTATTTTCACAATGACTTCGAACAGCATAACATTAACTATTTACAATCAATTCTCGAGGAAGAGTATCTAATGATGTATCATGATGAGTATCATGATGAATCTAATGATTGCACGGAAAGAAATGATCGATTGATCTGTTACACCAACCAATCAATTGGTTCAGTCAACAAATTAGATGGGCCAACCAAATAAATTGATAGCTCCGATCAACTGTTTTATCGACAAAACCAGCTAATTAACTGACAACCAACTAATTTATTAATTCAACCAAATTAATCGCTTGGAGCGTAGTTAATTATTCTGTTTTCTATGTGTGAGGCAACCATTCGAATGGTTGTATCAACTAATCAACTATGATTGCAATCATAGTTGATTATCGCAGCTGATCTACGAACGAAACTTGGTTGGTGAAACCAATTTTTATTTCTCTCATAACTAAGCCGAGTTGTCAAAGAATTAGCATAATCGATTGGTTGTCTCAATTGATTTTTAACTTTTGACTCAGCTTATACTTTTATCCCATTTCGTAAAAATTTTTCGAAGGAAATAGTTTAAATCGAAAATTGTTGAAACAATATCTCCAAAATTTTTAATAATAAATGTTTACAGGACAAGGCAGCGTCGTTCATCGCGAGAAAGCCCCTTTTTGCCTGACTAGAAAGAAAATTATTGCTTCTCCCAAGGATGAGTTACGTGATCAGAGATTAAATCAGCGCGGTTCGTTGAGTGACGCAGTGAGTTTCGTGATGATAGACCGAGGCCATTTATAGGGCGATAGATGGAGACAGAAGCTTCTCTCTGATCGTTTCCAATAATCGATTGGCTCGGTAGGATCATGTGCAATGCACAAGCACGGGATTGAGATTCCCGGCTAATCGCTTACGCCTACTTGGTAGAATGTCTTTATATTTTTCTCATGCACGAATCGCAAGTCCGATCGACTGTTTTCTACGAACGAAATCTGTTCGCGATCGTGATTCGACCGATAATACCGACAGGACACTCGTCCGGAATTAATTAATTATACTATTAATATTTTTTAAATTAATTTTTGTACGAAAAGTTGATCGGTAAGATGGCAATTTGATGCTTTTCGCTTCCGTTCAATCGACGCTATATCGCGAACGAAACTTGAACGTAATAAGGTAAATTACTTTTCTTTACTTCTCTCGCGATAAATTGCCCGTCAACCGAGACCGGGCATTACCCATTTACGTTTCGTTCGCGATCCTCGTACTTGCCACAGAAGCACAGCGCCTACGTTCAAGTGATTGCGTGAAAGCGGACATAGCTCTCAAGGCGCATACTGTAATATAGCCGGCAGTGTGTAACAGCATCAGATTGGCAGGACGGTATAGGTGGATACAGGTTCGTTAACTCTCAATTTTGCGGTGAGTAACGAACCTGAAAAACAATCGAATCTGGGCCGTCGAGCAAGGAGCGAACATGACCAAGTGTTGATACTTTATTTACCACGAGAAAGCGAAAGGTCAACCTCGAGCGGAGATCGAAATTAAAAAGAAATTTTTCCCAGGACCTTTGGCAACGTATCTTTTATTTTTTTTTATTCGGTGTCAAGTGTCACGAATACGTAATTGTTATGCAAATAGGTAGTCGTAATTATTTCTATACGCAAGCGATATCCCTTTGATATTTATATTCGTAAACTATTTCCGTTTATCGATATAAATTAAATTTATCATTAAATAGATGAATAATAATAATAAGAAGAAATTGATTAACTCGTTAATTATTTTTAACGATAAGACTCTTTATCTAATAACCGCAAAATATAATTATTGCGGAGTAAAAAATCGAATGTGTTACAAAGCGATTGGTGTCGACTTTTTATCAGTGTTGACTCATTTGGTGTTGAGAGTAACACTTTTCACAGTATTGAATTCTCATAAGCGAGTGTATTAAAATTAGTAGGCTCTCACCTCAAATCTTTAAACACATTTATGTTCGACTTGAGTAGATAAAAATAAATAAATTATGAGCAATCAATGCAGAATCATGGCATAGATGAAATCCAAAAATTTCGTTAAATTTTATTTACGTACTTTTAAGTTTTGAGGTTATAATCGTCACCAGATATTGAACACCAGGCAATACAAGGAGAAACCCGAATGGTTAAATTCACAGCGATTCAATTGGTTATATTAACAAAGTTATTTAATCACCCAACAAAGTTAATGGTCTCGAGCGTATTTAACCTTAAAAATTGGTTGTACCGATCAATAATTTCTTTTCGTATTTTTGTTATACCTCAATTATTAGTTTGAAAATTTAACATTTTTTTATTACAAAATGTTAGCAACTGCAATCGCGGAAACGATTAAGAGTACCTCTCGTATATCGTATACCAATGTTGTATTGAGAGGTCGTACGCGAGACTGTACAATCGCGTGTACCGCGCGCCCATAATAAAATCAAATAGCAGGGAAAAGCGGCAAATAGCACCGAGTTAAGATAGCGGTGGATGGGGTGGGGATAAAAGGAACGAGCAATTAGTAGAGGAATTAATTAGTAAACGCCGCGTTGCATTTCCCACGAGTCCACGCTTCGTGTTGCTTTATCCATCGTTTCCTCGTCTTTGTGCAAGTGTGTATATAACTGTAGCAACGCTACAAGTGCTGAACCGTGCCCCCTTCTCGACGTCACTTGAAATCGCTTTTATGCTCCTACCTCGAATTCGATCTGAACAACTCAACGGGCACCCTCGTACCCTGCGCAGAAGAAAAGACGTAAGAGCAAGAGTACGTATATGACCCCAAAGAGTTAATGAGTGCATACTGTATTGCTGCTGTTGCATGGAATAGCGAGTGCGCGCGCGCACAATTGTGCACGTTCCAGACGACTCATAGCATTTTGATTGCAATCGTCATTATCGTACACTCGGCAGTTACTGCATATACGAACAGCACACAAGACTATATATAAAACAATGGTTAATTTACGAATTAATTATGTGCGTGGTGAGGGGCAAAGACTGCGTGTGTGGACAAGAGTTCGCGTGCCGATGTCCGCCATGCTTTTACGAAACATTTTTCCTTCTGGTCGTTCGCGTTCAACGCGCTCTCATTCCTCACTATTCTTTTTCTCGCTAAATTGCACCGCGGACTGTTGGAGAAGCGAGGGATAAGAAGAGGAAGAGAAGGACGAGCGGCGAGAAGGTTCACCAGGACTCCGCGGAGCTGAGAGGACAAAAAGTAATGGGTTTCACGCTAGACGACCAACAGCCCTCCGAGACTAATTAGTCGGAGAACCAAAAATGGCGTTCACCGCTTGCAAGTCCTCCGCCTGACGTTCTGTATTCTGTGCTTATGATACGACGGAGGAAGGTGGAATCGTGGAGAAAGATCTCGCGGTATTCATTGAGCAACGAGGGTAAAAAAAACACGTGCAACGTATAGTTCAGCAAAAAATAAATAAATAAATGAATAAATAAATAAATAAATAATGAGACATTATACAAGAGCTACTTCACCTACATTTCATATTTAAATTTTTTTATGGCTCGAGGAATTCATTGCCCGTTTGGTGAGGATTAGAAATCAGATTTTTATGAATAATAAAAGTACTTTTATGTAACACTTGTTACATAATATTTAAGTTTGTGAAAACGCCCGGCTTGGTACTCGAACAAATTCGGAAAATGTTATATTGTTGCAGTTAGGATGCTACATACGATTCTATCTATCAAACATCAGGGTCATTTATCCGAGCGAGATTTTAATTAACAATTCGACAAATTTTGCAAAGTGTTCACGACGCCTGTACGACATAACTGACATTTTCGTGCTCCAAATGTTCATACATTTCGAAATTAAATCTCACCGAGAAAAACAGTTGAGTATAGATCAATGAAAGAACGTCGATTCCGAAAATCTCGTGAAAAATTCAGGTTATGGACTATTTCGTTACAAATTATTCAATTAAAATTAATCTACTTCAACGGAACTCACCAGTTACGACGTTGTCACAGAATTGTTGGCAACGTCGGACGACTATACCTAACCTATTCTGCTTTCTTTCGGCAAAAAATGTTCCTTTGTCAACGCCATGAATGGCATAAAGTGTACCTGACGCTCCATGATTGAGAAAGTGACACGATAAACACAGAGATTAAGTGCGTTACGAAAATGTAACGTGAGCACCTCTACGCGAACGCTTATGATCGTCAACAAAAATATTTTCTCCGCGTATCAAGTCAAGTTATCAATTCGGAATTTGCGATGTCCCATAAAAAGTTAGTTTTAATATTTAAGTATATATGGCCGCTGCCTAGCGCTTTTCGTTAAAATTTTCAATTTAAGGTTATGTGTTGACTAGCACGCGGTTCTCCTGAATCCTTAATATCTGCACAGAGGATGTTTAAGCAATAATATCCACAAAAACATGGAAACGTAGTCCAAACGATGTAACAAACTGTGGAAATACTTCGGCATCTTGAGGAATTTTCCTATCCTGTTGAATTAAAATTAATTATGTGCGTGTACAAGGTCGTAAGGAGAGAACATCTCCATACATATTAGGATCGAGTCGCTGCAGTCTATACGGGGTTATCCATACGGAATAGTTCAAATCACGACACAGCCATCTATGCATTCAAGCAGCAATGTCGGAAATATATTTCTATACTGTCATAAGTTTCCTGTGCACTGTGCCATACCTGCCACCATAGTATTGAATGATCGTGTGTGTCACCGCCATTTTTCCGCCAGGACGCCACCGCCATCAAGAAAAGCATAAATATTTGTGAAGAGTAATCGTTATTTACTTTCTTGGAATAAATTACAGTGCAACTCGCAAAATCTTCGACAAATAAGCGTTGTAAATAGAAATTAGGAACCTTGTGTACATTTGATACACTTGATACATTTGAGCACTCGATAGACTTGATACATTTGCATACATTTGAGCACTTGATACACTTGAAACATCTAAATACATTTCAGCAAACTTAAAAAAAGGCTACATCGTTAATAATTGTTGTAAAAAGTGTTACAAACAAACCAAGTTGCAATGCAATTGAACAGAAACTAGTTTTGGCGCAAATATTCTTCGGAGAAAATGTACTCGTTAATTTGTATATTTAGTATCAAGCTGAATAATTAATTCCCATGAATTATTCCAAGAAAGTTTAATTATAATTTTATTGCAGAATGACGAAGATCCGATATAATCACCTCGGAGCGCCGTCCCAAGTAAATCTGTTATATTGTAGATATATATATATATATATTTTATAATAATTCTCTTCATCTGCCAGAGGGCCAAGAAGGCGCAATCAAATTTCAATCATCCTATTGTCGAGTGGGTTGATGGGCTTGCTGGCGGCTTGTATAGCTGTCTCGGACGTTCATGGGGGGCTGATCTCTCTCTCGTTCTCTCTCTCTCATTGCCAACAAGCAGGAGAGCAGGGGCCCGTGCTGGCATTTATCTCGCCCGAGCGAACAAGCGCGAAGAAGACGCCGACGTTAACCGTACGATTGACAGTCTGACAGCCGGACCTCTAGCGATCCGATTTCCTTGGTGAGAGTTAACGCGCGTGGCCCCCGCGCCCGAGATAGCCCGATCACCCACACTCCTATACCTCGTTTTATTTCTTTATTTCCGTCCATCCACTGCCTCTCCTTTTATTTTCGTAAATGTCTCTCTTCTCAATTTCTCCACGGGCAAAGACCCCCAGTTAAATAACTTTGTGCATGAACACACGGAATCGTTGATAAACAAACATCGAACATTCTTTCGGTTACCTTTTGCATTCCACTGAAAAATGCCATCCCAAGTAGATTTAACAATTATTGTGAAAAAATATAAACACTGAGAAAAAAATCGCTCAAATCTCAAATAACTCGAATTCCTGACCTCACAATTTATCCACACCGAAAGAGCAGATTTAATTGATACGAATAAATCGGCACATTCAAATTTTTTACATTGAATCAACTATATATTTATTTGATTCGATGAAAATAATTACTTGATTTCAATTACGTGATGCATTTGAACCACCATGAGGATATTTCATTGCCTTGCGTGTAAACATTTAATTCATAGTTACTTACTAGAGAAATTATTTATTTTATTCGAACGAATAATATATTTGAAATCACTGTTTCAAAGAGATATTTATTTGACGGCATCGTGCGCACTGCCGCTTGACGAGAGAAGTGATTTGTTTTTTCTAATAGTGTTGCATCAAGGGAGCTAAACCGGTAAAACGCCGATTGTTAGATTATTACCCAAATGAAGAAGTTTTTGAATGGGGCTGGTATCCACGAATACGTTATCATGTTCAAAGGTATGTAATAATAAATGAACATTAAACGGATCTTCGTACCTTTTCTCGGTTAGTAAGCCAAGCATGCAAAAATAAAACATAACCTATAATGTAATCATAGATGAGCATCACAACTTATTTATAAACACATATAAGAAAAATACCGCGATATGCGAAACGCATGTATCTTCTGACGCCAAAATACCAGTATAGTATTTGTTTGTTTGTTTCCTTGTATGTTTGCGTATCGCGCGCATCATGCGCACAATTTTCAAGCCAAAAACGCAATAAAACACCGCTTTTTGCAATAACAATTAGTTTATTGTAATGTTTCTGTTGCTAAACCTTAACCTTCACTCCTTTAAAGTAAAATAAAGTAAAAACAAATAAGTAAACAACAGTGATTAGTAGACTTTGATATAATTTTCATTGATTCAATGCGACCGCATTTAATACAATTCGCGATCAATTAAGTATAAAAGATAGTATAACTCAAATATCTTTTTTCACTGACGGCAAATAAAAGTTTCATAGGTCAAGATTTCCATGAAATCTCTTTGATTGAATGAAACTTTTTCTCTCGATGTACGCAAGACAAGAGCGCGGACGAACTATCCACCTTTAACGATAAATAACGATTCAAAATTTTCTAAGAATTTTCATTGAATTATTCTGTATGCAAGGTGCATTTTAAGGTAAAGATCTACACTTTCGTGAGTTTAAGAGAATGAAAAAAATTGTTCATATACCCTAATGTATATATAAATATTCATCTTATTCAAAGATTTTCATTTATTCGAATCCAAAGAACAAAGAAAGTTCGTAAAAGGATCGAACCGAAGAAAAAAAACCATTAAATGTCCAATGTATTCTTGATCAATGACAAGTTATTACAATATTTCTACAAAATTCTTTAAAATTCTTTGTGTTAAAATTAAAAAAAAAAAAACCTTAATACAGTTAATTACGAGCTTTGTATCAAAAGCGTATACTTGCATAAAAAAATATCGACATAACCTATCGAAATAGAATTTTTTAATAACATACCCCAGGTTTACAATCTGATTGAGAGAAAAATATCTTGTAGAATTGCATCCCTGCATTAATTTTGGTGAGCACGCGGTGCTATTTTTGCATCGTCTGTAAAGTTTTGTACAAACGCATGTATTTATATGCACGCACACGGAAAATATTCAATGGGAACGATATGATGAAACGGTGCACTCTGGGCAATTTGACTTACGACATTTTGAAAGCGAGCCGACCATACGTGGGCGTGTGTTGAAACGTTGGGATGTCGGACGGGTTTTGCGTGGGCCTCGGCATATTACATCTGGTCTGCTCTCCGGTCTGGCCTCTTGCAATACAGTACATATAGCTATACGCTGTACAGAGAGGACGTACCGTATGCACCAGCGTATATAAAGGTACGTAAGGTACCCGGGGCCTTATGATGGACGAGACAGGTGATTATGCGTGCGGAAACTACCAGGAACACGCACGCGATTCGAGTCTTTGCTCTCTCTCCCTCTTTATCGTTCCACTCTTCTTCTCTTCCCATCTTCCACTTGGAATAAGAGATGCCTCGTTCCTCGATTGTCCTGCGTACATAACCGAACACATTGCCAATGATAACTCAAGGCTCCACGGTACGTACCTCGATTTATGTAAGTCCCATTATTACTTGAGTAGAAAATCACGAGATGAGTTAAGTAAAAAGAAAAAATCTCGATGACAGTTGAAATCTGCTAAATCATTGGTGTAAATGGTATAATATAAATGCAATTCTAACGGGAAAGAATCGCAATGAGATGGCACAAATACTATTGAATCTAATATTGTTTTTAGTTACTGAATGTCAATAGAGTCGACGGTACGATTAAGAATATAATTCGAACGTGAATCGGGTTATTTTATTAAACTAATAAAAGTTCATAGCATCTGGGGTAATACGCCAGTAGTTCCACGTGTCTGTGAGTCCCAATACCCAATATTGTCATCAATTCGGTGCATCCCATGTTTTGACATGTATGCAAGTAACAAGGAGAGATGTAGTACTGCAAATCGGTATGAAAATAACGTAATCGATATTCTCTATTAAAAATTCATTTTAACTAACCTATCGTTGGATCTCGTGAATGAATTATTAAATCTCAATGGCCCAGCAAGATATTCAACAGTAGTTATCGTTCGATTCTAGAATTACAAACTATAACTATTAGCCTGAGTTATTCAATTCCAATATTTAATTTCGCCCCAGTTTTCCAAAGATTGATCTCGTACAATTTAATAATGAAATCAATTACAGCGCTTCCCACTGGTTAAACTGAATACACGTTTTAACATACAAAGATGCGGAAGATGTATACCCCGAGTGTATACTTATCTCGCTTACTCTCATTTGGAAAACTGGACACGGTGCACACTCGGTATACCGGTAGAAAGCACCATTACCGTACATTTATTCCATAGTTAGTAGTTTAATTTTAATACCATTTTCGCTAGTACAAGTTCTTGTTAAGTAACGACAGACAAGATAAAGCAGTTGGGAGTAACGAGAATCTGCTTATACCGAGTGTAATAATGGGATTCTTCTGATGTATTTGTTCGTGTTATACAAAGCATCGGTTAACCCGGAGGGACACCAGTGACGCCCATTTCCGGTTTCACGTTTCCGGTGATCGTCCGCGGACGAGCCGAACGCGAATAAGCGCCATCGTGAACTCGACGATTAAGGTACACGTGTATATCGCTACGGTGCATTGCTGTACAGTTCATACATAGATACATACATACATACATACATACATACATACATACATACATACATACATACATACATAGTACAATACCAATGAGGGTATTGTGTGTACACTGAGAAGACGACGACAGGCTGTATCGTACTGCAGGACACGCCCGTGCCAATTACGCGAGCTACATTGTCTTTCTCTGTCCGTTTCTCCTCTTGTACCTCTATATATATATATATATATCTTTATTCTCTCTCGAAGACTGGATAACATAACGAGCACACCGAGGCTCTCCCGCATCGTGATTTATGCCGCAACGAGACTTCGACTCGTTCGCCTCTCGCACAAATCCATCCTGGCCATTCAATTCAGCGCGCTGTCCTTTTTGCGAGTGTTGCTACTGTTGCAGTTTCATTCGGCTACTCGTCGACACTTATTCAATATTCTGTTGGTGTCAATCTTAATATTTCATTTAGAAATATAATTTTATTAACAGTGCACGGGTGTTAAATATTTATTTCATAATCACTGTCCGTCCTTTCATGAAATTGAAATATATCCAACGTATCGAACTTTTCGTCACTTCTTATATTAGAAATACATTTTAAGTATATTTTAGATAGATCTTGGATATATTTTTTCGTTGATTATAATTCGTATATGTCCTCAAATATATCCGAGACGTAGACATTTTTATCTTCAACACATATTTTATATATCTGAAATATATATTTTATATATCTTGTATATATTATGTTTGTGGGGGTTTCAAAGGTTTCTCTAATGTAAATCTTATGAGTTTTGACAAATCTTAGAGTTTTTACATATCAACATTTTGCTTCTTCATTGAGGAAATCTTTTGATATTTCACTGAAGTAGAAATAATAAAAAAATTACCATAAAAAAAAATCTGGCTTTTAAATTTGAAATTTTCACATTGCTTCCTCATGATCCTCGCCATTCCATAGATTCTTCTCTATGGTTAATGATTATCTCAATTTTGGTTTTCTCGTGGAGGAAGTGATATAAAATTTTCAATTTTATTGAAAATTTAGTAAAATCGTAAATTTCATCAAGTTTAAACCCCTTAATCGATTTTCACGAAATTCAAGACCAAGTATCATTGTATCCTAACCAATTTGTATACCAAGTATTAGTTTGATAGACGAACATTTACAAAAGTTAGAGCAAAAATAGATTTTTTTTTCGAAAATATACAAAAATTTATAATTTTAAAAAATCTGAACGCCTTGGTCGATTTTTGCTAAACTCAGTAACGAACAATCTTGCCCTCTGATCTATTGTTATAAAAAGTCTTAACTCGATTGTTAAAAAGCGTCCGTTTTTTTTTTTTTTAATTCAAACAACGGTAAAATACGACATTCGTTAACGATTTGGGCAAAAATTGCAGCAATTTGACGGTGATTGCGATCCGACCCGTGTGCAAAGTTTAAAGATTATCGAGTAACCCATTCTCGAGAAATATCCATTGAAATTTTGTAATGTCATCGCACACTGAGACACACACGTGCGCGCGCACGGAAATATTTTTTAAATATGATTTTTCGACATTTTGGGACTTTTGAAGTACATTGATATCTCAAAAAAAAAAATGTTATTGATCTTGTGCAAAGAAAGTTAATAGAGTTTTAGATTAAAAAAAGATACATTTTTTTTATAATGTATTGAATAATGAAGAATTCTTCACGAATTTTCAACTATCGATAAAAATGTTATTCAGCCTCCATCGTAATTGATAGAAAATTTAAGCTATTTAGGATCCAACTAAACAACTCGTCAAACAGACAAGACAAATACGAGTGAAGCAAATATCCTTTGGGGTGAGAGTAAATGCCGCAGGATCGCGTGTCTTATATTTGACCAGCGAGTTCCTAATACTCTTCGGGTTATCATGCATTATTCACGTCAGTCTATGCAGTAATGTTGACCCAGGTAAGAAAATAAGAAGAAGAAAAGCTAGAAGAATAGTATTATTGAGTCTCGGTGTCGGAGATAGATTCTCTTCTTTTTTTTCCTCCCATTTCCAATTCCCCGCCGTATCATGGCTCAAAGTCACGAGAGGGATTGTGCAGTAGATTTACTTATAGCTGTATACGAGGGTGCGCAGAACTCTTTCAATTCTCTTTCGCGCTTACATCAATCACACACACACACACACACACACACACACACACACACACACACACACACACACACACACACACACACACACACACACACACACACACACACACACACACACACACACACACACACACACATACACACACATACACACACACATACACACACACATACACACACACACATACATACACACACACATATATATATATATATAATCGTCCTGCATGTCCATTGAAAGCATTGGCAGGCGCGGTAACAGCGGCACGGAAGGCAATCATCGAGCTCGCTACGTTACTCGTAGCACTGAGAGCTATAAAGCGATAAAAGTCGATTTGCCGTTGAATACTCACGAGGGATGATATATCGCTCCTTAGCGCCCACGTTACTTTACGCGGGGTGCTGGGTTAACTCGCGCATACACACATCAACTCGTTTATTCTTCGTTATTCGTCCCTTCCTTTTCAGAATGTAGAATTTCCATTGTACGATCTTTTCTTTATTCTCGCAATGACTGCGACGACAACGATCATCATCGAATCGTCGAGAGAAATTCGAGATAAAACGAGAACGAGCTTTGACTTTATCGTTTCTCACTCTTTTTTCAGTGCCAATCTTTCTCTTGATTTACAACCAATCCCATGCTAATATCCGTAAATAGCTTGTATAATATATATATATGGAGGGATATAGCTCGGCGCCATACACTACAGGGATGCCGCTGGATACCCGCTGGGCAATAAAGGTGTCCGATGATAAAATCTCTTTTTTTTTTTTCAAGTATCACGCCCCTGTACCACCAGTCATCGAAGAACTTTACCTTCGTTTTTCGTTCTTCGAGGAAAAAAAAAGAAGAAGAAAAAAGAGATTTTCTAATGTTGGTGTACAACGAGGTGGACGAGGATTATCGAGGTCCAATCGTAAATTATGTGCTGGTTCTCTTACCTTTTATACGATAATGCGCTGTTGGGAAGATTCTTTTGAAAGTTTACAGTGAAGTTTGAATTTGTATTATTTATTTATTTATTTTTCTGGCAGAACACTGTGAATATCTGCAATTCATGATCTTGACGACTCTCAGCAACATTCTAAATGACGTATTAGCGAAACTTTAAAACGTTGATGTTGCATTCACTGTATATAAGATTGTTAAATAATCGTTGCAGCTTGACGAACCTTTCTTTATCTTCTTACCACCGGAGTCCTTCTCGGTGCAAAAACAGTTTGAATATAATTTGTCGTTTGATAATTTTTTTGGATTACCCTCGCACTCGCAAATCTGCAATTTTTCGCTGTCGGTTAATATTATTTTTGATTTAGTGGATTTTGGCGATTGTTTTTTCTCCTTTTTCTTCGTATCGCGAGATTCTTTGCTCGTGGATATTCGTCTTTCCGATAACTTTTTACACTGTGAGTTATAAAATTATTCATCGTAACGATAAACGAAACACGGTGTAACTTAGAAAATTAAACGAAGAAAAGAAAATGATTCGTAAATATTGATTGAACTACGTTAACCGGTATAGAAACAGCAAATTACTTTTCAATGACTCGATCGCGTCGAGAAATATTTGTAAAAGTGAATGAAATATTTATTTGCGGATGATACGTTATTATCAACCTTTTTTTTTTCTTCGTATATTTTATTAAATAATTTGATACACTGTGAATCGAAGTTTTCGAAGTACTACAGTCAATGACGCCACTTCCACAATCCTTGAGATCACATTTTTTTCCAACGGTAACAAATGATTTCTCGCTCAAGCTTGCACATCTTTTCTTAATTTTCTGCCGAGCTGTCTTTGATTTTTTCTTCAAAACAGGTAACATATCGACCTGAATAAGATAAAATAATTTATTAACGTATACCTAGAATTATTGAAATATAAAGATTCTCTTTGATGTAATGAATTGTGGTCGATAAACCTTTAATCTTTGACATTTTTTCTTAATTTTTGCCAGGACTTCCTCGGATATTCTTGATATTTTACTGACCTCATCGTCATTGAGTGTCTCCTTGGAAGGTTTATGCTCTTTTCTTCTCGAGGCAGGCTCGCAAAACTCGATGTTTACCCTGTGTACCGGCAACAATAACGATCAAAAGTCATAAACCTATACCGCGCTACGTTAGCTAAGATTATGCTTAGAATAGTAAAGAGAAGTTGCCGAGTCATCCAAAGTTCCATGAAGAAACTCACCTGGATAGACGCTGGCACTTATTGCTCAAATGCTTGATGCTCTCCGGTTTCTCGAGCTCCTGCGAATTTATCTTGGTACGGTGCTGCGAACACTTCCCGGAGCATCCACTGATGGAAGGTCGAAGATCAGCGGGTCTACGATCCTTCGTATTCTTTCCGCTGATCGCCAATCGTGAGCGACCGTCGCCTACACAATGAAAAACAATTCAAATTTAAGGAAAATTTATTTTCTACGAAAATCAATTGGAATTTTTTTACGATAAAATTTTCTTGTTGTTGTAAAATTTCAAAATACAATTGTTCGTGCCAGTATTTTTGATAAAATATTTTTCTATTACTTCGTAAAGATTTGTTCGATGTGCTAGAAATTTTTGAGCACACGGACTTTGTTTTCTTCATCGAGGAACTCGAGGGTATTCCTGTAACGTAGTATATTTCTTGTGGTCCCAGGAACAACGACTCGTTTGATTTGTAATTGGCCTTCTTGCGTTGTTTCAATTCTTCACGGGATCTCTTAGAATTCTTCTTGGACCTCCCCTTGGAAGAAGAAGGCCCAGCGGTAGAACTCAACTCCGAAGACTTTGTAGTATTCAGGCTTTTCATCGAGCTTTTCTTCTTTGCTATCGTATTATCTTGTTTCCTTTGTAATGACGCGGCTGATGGCTCAGGCTCAGAGATATCTTTCCAACGTAAAACATCCTGTGACTTGGAAGTGTTGGCTGATTTTTTATTTATTTCTTTATCGTCCGAATTCATTGGTTCTTCATTCTTCTTTGTCTTCTTCGTCTTTGTCTTTTTATTTCTCGACGCCATCTGTCTTCTTTTCGACGAAGCGCACTGCCATTTTTTTCTCTGTAAATTATTTTTTCCTTCATCGGAATCCTCGGATTCGCGTGATCCAACACAGCCCACTTTATAACGTGGTACAAAAAGTAATGAATGCTAGTTACAAACAGGTTAAGTACGTCTTTGGTTAGGTTAACCTCACTTCTATTTTGAATTCGATAGTTTTATCTCAGAGTATCTTTGTCCCCATTGCAAATTTTGTCGATTGACCTCTCAATCTTGAAAGGGCAAACTTTATTTAGGAGAATAGAATTGATTGACTCGTCGTACCCATACGTCAAATTATTTTGTCTGATGGATATCACAATTTTAAAACTCATCTTGAACCGTTGATTGATCGTTCGATCAATCGAGATTGAAAAAAAAAAATGAAAGCGTATCACCATAGGTCAACGTCATTACTCTTGAGCCGATGACAATCTACTCTTTCGGAATTTATCTGCAAAATCATTGAATAATATATAATAGTTTATACTAAAGAGTTGAAATAAAAACAAAAATTCGTTTTCTATCAAACACGTACCCTTCCATCGAATTTTTTTCTCTCTAACGTTGTCTTCGGTGGATCGACTGTCAGGATTAGAAGGTGGATATCTCAAGATAGCCTGTTCCCGAAATGTCAGAACTGTTCTGGTGCCCATTTTCAAGGTCCCCCGATTTGACGGCGGAAAGAATCTCTCGACTGTAACGACCTTCTCCGTTTTGACTGCGTGCTACACGGTTCGCAAATAATAAATCGAGTCAATTAATCAGATTGTGTATAAACGCTAAAGAGTTTTTTCTGTTAATTATCATCATTAAGATCTTTACTGACCGTTTCGCTTTCACTCGACGCCCGGCTCATCGTTCCTCTTATCAACTTCTTCCGCAACCACCGTAGCAACTTACCGATCTTCGACGGCATGATTATGCTTTGTCCGATCGTTCGCGACGTGAACTCTTAGCGGTTTTTGACGATGCAAAATTATTGTCTAAATTGAAGAACTGAAATGACGTCGTTTTTTTTTTATCAAATTTTACAGCACAAAGATAATATTTGACTTAAAAGATATTTGTTCGATAGTCAAACAACTTCGGACTTGAGAATAGCATACGAACTGGCAACGAATCGAGTTTTTTGTTTCCTCTCTTGCCACTCGATTTTATTCTTGGAGCATTTTCACTGGTAAATGTTTCCAAATAAGGTTTGTCGCCTGTAACTGTCAAAGATTTTCCATACCAGGACTCTTGTGATCGAGACGAATCTGCACAGATTGAATACATTTTGAATGAAAGAATTTTTAAAACTCTTTGAATTTTTTCATGATCCTAAAGCTCGACTATTCGGGAAACTTTCAGAATCATTTTGGAACTAATATTTTATCGAATAGCAGAATATTTATATGTTTCATTCCACACGTACGTAGTATTTTACTGGATGAACTATTAAAAGTGAGGAATAGTCGGTAAGTCCAATACAATCCAAATTAATAATCTCAACAACATATCGCAATAACAAGAAAATAGGGAAAATACTAAAAATTACTTTGTGGTTCCTCAGGTTTAGGTACGTTCTGTAATTCTGATTTTTTCTTATCCAATTTGTCTTTCGAATTCGTTGATTTTTTTGTTTTGTCATCCTTTTTCTTTTGTGAATTCTGTACATCTTTGCCTAAAGTGGAGCTGACCTCAACGTTCTCGTCAAGCTTTCCCTTGTCGCTGGGCTTCGAGACAATCTTCGAGTGCGCCTCGTCACTCTTGCAAGGCTTGTCACACGTCGTGTCTATCTTTGCTTTGGCTTCGTCTTGCTTGGCTTCCTGCGAGAACTTATCAAGCCCTTTCTTTGCCTGAGGTTTCTCCGAGTCTATGACACTGGTAGGAGGCGCATTACCGTGACTCTCCTTTCCTGATTTGTGCAACCGTTGATCATCTTTCGAATGCCCTGCCAATTTTTCTTGTGGAAACTTAACCACAGCTTCCAATCCATCGTTCGTCTTATGTACGCGAACATTCTTTTCGTCGCTACACTTAATTTTTTTCTGTTCTTCTATCCGTTGCATACAAAATTTTTTGAGCTTTAAGAGATCATCGCTGCAAGTACCAAGAGCATCCCGTACACTCAGGAGATCAGTGATGAATCTGTCAGTCGTCTGGCAAGTTGCATCAACCTCGTGCATCTTTTTTCTTTCCTGTTGCTAATGAATTTAATAAAAATTGTGATATTAAAATTAGTAAACGACCTAATACAGAATTCGATCTTTACCACAGTGACGTTTCTCTTCGCTGCCTCCAAATCCTCCACGTTTTTCTTGAGCTCTTGAATTTTTGTTATTAATTCCTGGAGGTCGACGTTAATGTCAGTTTGAGCTTTCTTGAATTCAACTTTACTCTTCGCCTTCTTGCAACCTCTGGTATCGCACAGAGTTTTCTTTTTTTTACTGTTTTGAGACATAGTTGGATTTTGTTGATTCTCGTTCTGTGCCATATAAGTTGGATGAAGGGACGAGGTTATGAAAGAATCACAAGCCTCGCTCAAACTTCTTCTCTTTTCATTATGACAGCGTAAAATTTGAACGCTGCTTCTGCAATGAAAAATAAATCGTAGAATGGAAACAGAATCGCATTATTTACGAAAATTTCGTATCTTTTCATTTCGAACAATTTATCTTCACCGTGTGCTCGCTGCGATTCCGTCGATCATCGAAGCTTCACCGAGTTCCTCGAAGTCTCTTGTTTCACTCGACTGAACCGTAGTCGATTTTTTTCCTGATTTTTTATGTCGATCCAATTGCAAACTCGAATTTTCTACGTTCTTGGGTTTCTTGTCTTTACGCTCGTTTCCTTGTAACGTCGCATAGATCTTGCGAATAATACCCGAGGGCTCTTGGTGCCCGTTACCATCGACGTTCTTCCTCGATTCCGATTCTGTAATTTTATACGGTAGCTCGGATCACTATCTCGTCTGTTTATCTGGGATAAATCAAATGACCGGGCAATCATTTGATCGATCATGGATCGGCCTTGAGCTAGACTTTGCACTTGCCCTCGTGTACAACACTCTGAACACCCCGATCATTCCTGACCTCGATGTTTTCACTTCCGTTACCCTTTTTTCCTACAAAAAATACCACTTTTCAGCGCTCGAAGCAATTATCATTAACAAGATCAATGACGAACCGTGCTCTCCAGCACGATACCCTGGAGCAATCTCTATCCTCGAAGCCAATTTTTTCAATTTTTTCATTTTATTCTTATATTTTCCTAATTAACCTGTCGACTTCATCGAGATTCATGACCTCTCACTTATAATTTATTTTTGGTTATATGTCAAGCAAAAAAAAAAAAAAAGAATCTGAATTATTTGTTTGTCACGCATAATCACAGACCACACACTCAACCAACTTTCAGGGTATTTCAAGAGTTTACCACATGAATAAAGATAAAAAGAAGAAATTTCGAATAGAAAGTTTTGACTATTTGACTTCATTGTCACTTGAATTCTTTTTCAAGAGGCTTTTCCTCTATTCGATAGATATACAAGATCTCGAAAATCGTCGAATTATTCTAGCATTCATGTGTAAAACACGACTCGGTGTATCGCTGCTGTGCACAGTGCACCAATGTAATATAGTCCGCAGTCGAAATAAGAATACGAGATGAGAAACTCGAGGGTTTCTCAAGGTTTAGTTCCACAAAACCGAAGAGCGGACGAGCGTGTAAGCGATCTCACGCATTTCTGAATTTTCACCCTCGTTCTAAACTTTTTTTTTTCGCCACGCTTGCCCTCTTGTATTTCACGTGGAGCGCAAATCGAGGTTGATGCTTCGGTCGCCACGCCCGAGTTCCTCTTCATCACGGTCTTCGCATTCATCCTAACCGAGAAATTTCTTCTTGAAGCGTAAGACGAACAAGAAAAAGAAGAAGATACGCAGGGTATACCTGTTCAACCACAGAATAATTTCTCTATGCCTCGCACAACAATGGAAAAACATGAAAAGTCAACGAGATTACCCACGAAAAATCGTCGAATATCTCTTTAGCTTCAACGTTTGAGTTTCTTTTCAAGTTGAAATTTCACGCATTTTTTATTCTTCGTACAAAAAGCTTTTTTTTTGTACATTCTTTAGAGTGAAAATCTAATTATTTTAAAATATTCTAATATTTCGAAAAGTGGTTTACACAGTTATGGAATTTCATAAATCTTTACATGACTTTAATAATCTTTATCAAATATCATTTGGGAAAATGACTAAACAACGTGGAACTGTTTTGATGTAGCTCGTTGAAGTACAAATGGTGTAAAATCAACGAACCCCCGTTGACAACAAGATAAACTTTCTTCTCACGTAGCAGTCCCACTAATTTTTTTCATTCAGTTTCAAAAGAAAAATTTTTAAATACAGAAAAATACGTGAGCATCACGATGCAAGAGAGAGCTCCACATCGATAGCTGGTCACGTACGGTGAATATATGAAAACTTGGAAGAGTGCGGTTCGTGAAAGCAGAAGCACCTCAAAAATTGGATCACATTCAGGTGCAAAGCAGGCACCATCGGTATGCATCACTCGACGAGATCCTTACATGCATTTAATAAATTACACCACTATAGCCACCGACAGATCTACCTGCAAGTAACTATAATAGTGTTGTGGATCCCGCAGTTTTCATCAAAAGCGTCAAAGGTTATCCCAATACAACTCGAAAGAGTGAGCGAAAGAAAGAAAAAAATAACGAAGAGAACAAGAGCAGAGGGTGTCAGCGACGACTCACGACCTGCAGCATCCAAAAGGCTCGGCAACGAAGCAACTCGTAAATCTTCATCGAATGGATTGTTTGCCAACACGGTGGCATCGAAGGGCTCGCGGGGTGCCCTCTATTCTGTGTGGGTGTTCATCGTGTTACGAGTTACAACTGTAACCATTCGTATGGTACGCTTCTCCCTTCACCGTATACATTGGCGTGGGTGAGATGGAAGAGAATAAAGAGAGAGCAAGAGGTAAAGCTGAAGGGGCTGGGGTTGAAACGCGCCCTCATAGAATTCGGCGTTGAGCAAAGGCGACCCAGGGGACCATTTGTCGCGTACCGCGCAAGAGATGTTCGACCAAGGATCCACCGTGACCTCGGCTCTAGCTGCGTGGATGACAGGTACGAGTCGAGAGATAGAAATAGGGAGAGAGCGAGAGAGGGACAGGAGAAGGGAGGAAGAGAGAAAAAGATAAAATAAGTTTAGTAACCAAGTCGGCGGCACTTTTCCAAGACATTTTCACTTGGCTCCCTGCACAGCGGAGAGGTAAAGTGCCCGGTGATGCACCGAGAGCCGATGGGAAGCCAACAAAGTGGCATTGGCAAAGGACGAAAAAGGAGAAAATAAAGGAAAGGAAGGAGAAGAAGAAGAAGAAGAATATCTATCGCAGAAGAGGAAGGCGCGTTAGGATTCTGTGCAGCCGCAAAGTCAAAATAAAGTAATTGTTTCCTTTTGTACGTGAAATGTGCCGAATTCAAAATCATCGAACTGTACATAACACCCAATCCTATTTGAAATCTTTACCCACCGGAGATTCAATTTAGATCAAGGCACCGCGAAGTGTGACCATCTTTTATACATTGAGCAGGATTTATATTCACACGTCTATTATCTTTTTTTGTGTATCAATCATACATCATTTACGTCAAGGTTTCTTTTCTTTCGTGAGAATTAATATTAGATATGTACCTGAATTTGCTATATGTTAAAAATACAGTAATAAAGAAAAAAAAATGCGAGGTACCTTACATTACCGACATTCTATAAGAAATAAGTTGTTAAAAGTCAAAATTTTTAACGTTAACTTCTATGGTAAAATTGCAATGGCAATTTTCTTAAATATTCTCTGGATTCTCTATTTTCCTCCGATATAAAAAAAAATCAATAAATAAAATCGAATCTACATGCACTGCTAAAAATCCAAGTTGTTAAAGACTTTTCACAAGTGTTGACTCATTTGGTGTTAATTTTAACAATTATCACAGTGTTAAATTCACACGAGCGATTACGTGTTATTATCACTAGGTCCCACCTAAAAATGTACAACTTATATGGAAACGCGTTTTACTTGAAAATAGGTGAATAAAATTCAATGACATTTTTGGATTATATTTGTGTCATAATCGAATCTCTGAATCGATTGCCGATAATTTATTGATTTTCATCTACTCGTTCCGAACATAAATATGTTGTAAATTTTATGGTAGCTCCTAATGATTATAACACAATCGCTTGTGTGAATTTAAAGATAAAAAATGTTAAAATGAATACAAAATATGTCAACACTGGTGAAAAGTCCACACAAATCGCCTTTAACACTTTGAATTGTTAAAAGTGTAAAAAATTACATTTATATTCTCACTAAATAACTTTGTCAAATGAAATAAATCTATAAAATAATAAGAGTAATGACCAATGATACAGAACCTAAAACCGATACTGTTAATTTATATTTCATCATATTTTTTTTACTGACTACTTGCTTCGGATACTTTCGAAAATAACGCTGTAATTTTCTTTTCTGTGTTTGTAAAGCTGACTTGGAAAGACGTCGCAGTCATTTAAATCATCCGATAGATCCGTAGATCGATAGAATTCGATCGGTATCGTAGTACAGAGGGTTTGACAATCCCTGAGAATGTAAATGGTTTTGGGTTTCTTTCTGTGAGAACGAGATGGAAATAATCACAGGTGGCGACCGCGTATCGATCATCTTGAGATCGTCAACAGCGACACGAACAAGACTGAGTTCACTAATCGTCTGGGTTATTCTCATCTCACTAGCCAATACGCAAAGTCTCCCAGCCAAAGGACCACAAGGATTCACCGACACGTATATATATATATATATACCTCGCACCTATTATAGGACCTGCCGATTCTGTGTGACTCTAAAGCCCCCGGCGAAGCAGAGCTAGCGTTTATGCCGAGAAAGAGTGCCGCGCGCTTTTACAAACGGAGACGAACTGTTGGCTGCTTGGGTGGGCCCCATAAAACGCTTTACGCTCTCCTATAATATTATGCGGGACCAAACACGAGCTCGTTGCACCTTCTCGCGCACAGGAGAGCATATGCTACATCCGCACGCACGCGCGCATCACAAAAACCCGGAACGGGATGAGGAAAGAAATCGAAAGACGAGTGTGTAGCACATCTTCCTTCCTCCCGCAGATCTGGATAGTGTCTTCCATTATTTTTAGTGCCCGAATCGGTATTTACTATTTCTACGCACGAAATACACATTTAGAGGGTCATTGTATATATGTAGATTCAAAGAGTGGAATCACGTAAAAAAACGCTTTAATTTTCCAAACAAAAATGTCTAACTGGAAGCAAAAAAGAAAACGTTGAACCCTGAATCCGTGTTGCTGGCACAGTTTGTATTGTTACTATAAAAGATTTTTTTTTTTTTAATTATTAAACGTTTACCGTTAAATAAAAATTTCGCTCGACAATTAAATGTTTGTATTTGATAACTTTGCGCTCTTTCGTTCGACCGATGAATCCTAAGCTTGCGAAAGGGAATGAAATTGATTGAAATTATTTATATAAAAAATGAACAAAGTTACATAATCATTTTCTATAATCAAAGTGTAACAGGACTTTTAATGTTTCAATTAATTAAATAAATAAAAGACTAAAAGAGACAACGCAGCATAATCGTTGTTTTTTAAAAGAAATTCCAAACTGCCAGAATAATGAAAATTTTGTTGTTACACGAGTCTAGGAGACCGCACGAAATAATTCCTTATCAAAATTCGATCAACAGCAGACAACAAAATTCTTAAAACAATTTACAAGTGGACAGCTGCCATTAAGTCGAAGATTGACTGAGACCTGTTGTACGTTGTCGTAACGTAACAACCTCGAAGTGGCTTTCCCGCCGTTATCTATCGCCTTATCCAGTCGGATCAAAAAAGAAAACAAAAACAAGTCCCAAGGATACGAGTCTCGTGCACTAATACGCCAAACGCGACAGCAGGCTGGTCGCGAGGATTGTTACGGTGAAAACTAGCGAGGGCCACCCTGCGTTTCGAAAATCTAGCGGCACGTTTCATCCCCTAGCCTTCAGGAGCATCAGAAGCAAGAGCAGAAGGCGCATAGATCACCCGGTGTCGCTCTGTTTACCGCAAACGTCCAAACAAGCCTCGTCTCCTAGGTCTATTAAGAGTATCCCGTGGTGTTGGGAGTCAAAGATACGCCGGGATGGAAAGGGAACGTCGAACCCAGGTATCATGTACCTGGTTCCACCCAGGCATGTATCCTTCGATGTAGCTTCGGACCCTTACTGCTGACTCGGCATCGCTGTCTCTCTCTCTTTTTTTTCTCTCTCTCTCCCTCTCTCTCTTTCTCTCTCTCTCTCTCTCTCTCTCGTTCTCTCTCTCGCTCTCGCTCTCCTTCTTTCAGGTAATCCCACTAGGCCTGTTGCTCCGAGGCTGGATCAACCATTGATGTCACCGCACCACGTTTGTCCTTCTCGATCCGTAGGATAAACGCAGAATACAGAGTCAGCACAGGATAGATAGATAGAACAGGGGCGTGCCTTTTCTTCTTCGACACACTGAGATCCAGCAGAATCGTTCGAGACGCCTTGAAACTCGTCTTCGTTGTAGCATCGACCGATGATCGTCATCCCCGCCAGTTCGTACGAACGCATAGGCCACTGCTGCGAAAAGAAGATTCTATCTCTCGAAATCGCGACATCCTTTCCTTGATCCGCCGACTTTGAAATGTGTGCACACGTAGAGGAAAGTCGATCAAGTATATCTCTCTTTCCGTCTCTTTCCGTCTCTTCTTCTTGTATACCATCCGAGTCCGCAAAAACTTTACGCGTTGCAACTGTTCCGTCTCTTTCATTCTCTATTTTTTTTTCTCTCCCTCTCTTTCTTTCCAATTGTGACTGTCGCAAGATCCCACGCGATTTCAAACACCTCTCTTGCTCCTCCGTGGAACTCCATTAACCCGCGGGTGCTCCCGGCTGGACAACGTCTCATTTCTCAAATACATTGTCCACCGTGCTGCATCACAGCTAAATAAGAAAGAGCGGGATCGAGGCGCAGGGTAGCAAAGAAAAAAAATAAGTCCGTCAAGCTGCTGCCGCTGCGACAGAGCACGCGAAACTACTCCGTTTTGTCTACCTCGCTTAGATAAGCTCTCAAGAGGATATCCCGGAGGGTATCCGATACATATATATCCAGACGTTGCGCTCCGCTAGAGAACCTTTCTGGTTTTCTTGCGGTATGTGTTCATAATAACAAGCACGTGATGCTTCTGCTGCCAAAAGGATCTCCTCGCGAGACAAAAACCTTTCTATACATCATCCTGGCTCGTTGCCTCTTGGGCTGACGCTTGGTCCTCCTGACCAGATCTCGCTCGCTTGATAAAGTTTGCTCGCGATGTCCCAATGTCGACTTGTCCTGGTGTCAACCAAAGAATGGATGGATCAAACGCTCTCCGACTACCCCGCGTCGCACTTTTATCCTTGTCAACTCCAAGTTTTTTTTCTTATCTTTGGTCGTTCTTTCTTCTTATTCTTCGTCTTCTTCGTCTTCTTTGCTTTTTTTTTTTTGCTAAACCAAACGAGCGATAAGCCATTCAATAGAGCGTGAGGATGAGGAAAATCACTCACGTAGTTTGATTCCTACTTTTCTTTCATCTCGTTGCGTTTCATTGCTGCTCCGCTCACCTTCTCGCGAGGAATCGGCTCGTTAACTTCATCCGTTGCTATAGTTGCGGAACGCGCTTCCACTAATGCCGCCGGGATTCTCTCGGCACAGGCTTTGTTACGTTACAATCCACAACCAACTCGAAGAAACACAAGAGCAGAGGTGAGGTATCTACGTATTCATTACCCGACGCATCGCGTGTGGAGGCGTGCTCCCGACGATTAGCTGTTTGGTTACGCCCTGGCAACGCCAGGAACTCGTAAGAGATGGAAGAATATACCGAGGTTTTCGTACTTGCGTACTATTCTTTCTCATCATTTGTAATATACGATTAGTCTGCAAATAAAAGAGGAATAAAACTTTATGGCTCAAGAGTTAAAGAACAATCTTTAACTCTTAATAATCTTTAACATATGTTTAGAGATATTCCACATGTATAGTCCACATGTATCGTTACATCATTGCCAAACAATTATTATTTTATTTTAATACTCAAAGTGGTCCTTCGAGGATTTACATCTATATCTACACGTCGGTAGCGATTTAAAAAAATGTCCAAATGTCTTCGTTAAAGCGTCGTTGTCAAAATTAATAAAAAATCTCTTGTCGATTGTCGTCAATAATATTGACCGATTACTTTTCATTCCGATCAACGACTCAAAAAAGATTCTTCTGTGAGAATTTAACGAATATAATTTGTACGTTGACTTCATAAGAACGACGGACGAAGCGACGTTCATTCGTTAAAAATTAGGTGAAATAATTACAAATTACAAATATTCGAACGTTTTTCCATTCTCTGCTTCTCGAAATCTCGTCTATTGGATTAAGCGAGCGTTTCTCACTCTAATTTCATCACTGAATCCGCACAGATGTAATTCTCACGATAGACCATCGAGTATCTGTGGTGGGAAGTCTTTTGTCTTCTGAGTACAGTTCAGGCTCGCGTTACATAAAAATGTAAATAACTATGTAAAATGATAAACGTAACATTTATCTTATTGTTAGTCAAATACTTTTATCTCGAATCAATCGACAGCTTACTTGGCGTGATCCGTGATTTTAACAATGAATTATTCATTCTCCCCGAAGAGCAATGACGCATTAATGATCTTTTTAACTTTTCAATAGTATAAAATGCTTATCTGCTGGTCCAGGACATGATCCTTATCGTTTCACGATAGCAGATATATATTTATTAAAGATTTCGAGATAAGATTATCTTGTAAATTCTATTTTTAAAAATGTTTATAATTTTTTATATTTTGTAAGTAATATTATATTATACATTATTTAAATTGTATTAAATTAATGTTATATAAATCATGAAACGGTTTAATCAACATATACTTATTATTAATAATCAAATATATAGTTAAAAACCTAAAACAAATTAAATTAACAAAGATTTTCCAGGTGAAAGTAAATTTGAGATAACACGAATCATTTGGAATGAATTTATCTTCTTTCTAGATAATTTCTGGTGATATTTCTGGTAACTACGATTCACCGATGAGGGCAGCACCAACAAGATGGTGATCGGAGTCTCGCGCTTCGATTTAAAATCCAGAAGTGACGAACCGTCGAAAAAAGTAAACTCGTGTCTCAAGTCGTAGAACGAAGGCAAAAAAGAGTTTGTCAACGAACATGTTTCACCGCCTGAGGCATTAATCTCGCGTTACACGACTTAACGAGAGTTAACGAGAGCGTTAACGAATTGCGTTGTGGGCATCGAGTTGGGTGTAATAATTCGTTTCTTTGTTGCTCGCGGCACAAAAGTTTTAGTAGAAATCGGTGTATGGAGCGTGAATTTATACCAGCGACTCTCGAGGCAAGGATAACGACGGGTTTAAGGTGTTCGTAGCTTGTCTCTCGTTCCACCGAAAGGGATTCGCACTATAACGAACGAAATTATAATCGAGCTCGTGGAAAAGAAGCCGAAGAAAATCAGCCGGTTCGTTAAAGTTTCAAACCGCGGACGCTAGATTGTAGGAGTTAAACGCGCTTCTCCGGTAATTGTCTTCGTTGAGAGAAACAGGATCGAGGTTCCTCATTCCCTTCACCGCTGAAATATTTCTTTCGTTCTTTCTTCATTTTTCGTTGAGTTTTTTTTATCTCTATAATTCTCACCGTTACTGTTGCAGCACGAGGCTTTTAGGAAACTTCTGTGGAGAAGAGCGCCGGGCACGAGGAGCCCACCTAGGTCGTCGTGCCGTCGGAGGGACGGACTCTCCGCGCTCGTTCGTCCCATTGAAGGTTACACGGGTTCAGGACCGCAACGCAACGATATAATAGCGCCCGTTTGTCAAAACACGTCAAAACAGAATAAGTTTGTTGGCCGATGAGAAGAACGAGAGAGAGAGAGAGAGAGAGAGAGAGAGAGATAGAGAGAGAGAGAGAAAGCTCACGGCTGTCTTTCCGACAGTCACGCCCCGCGATGCATCAACGAGAATTCCGGAACCTTTTGCTCCGGGGCATATTAAACGTACAGCGGCGTTGTAGCAGATATCTACCTAATAACGCGCCGGTATACCTCTGGTAGCATCGTCAGCAAGTCAGGTATACTACTAAAGAATATTAAGAATATGACGTCTCTTATTCTTTATCTCGCTCCGTTAAGACTCTCTATCACCTCGAATGTGGCGCGAAGAGAAGGAACGCCCGTGGTTCCACCATGAGAAACATCTCTCGCGGGATAGAGACGAATAATGAGACTCGATTTGTTTCCTCGACACGCGCGAGTATTCTTAATTGTTTCGTGGAGGTATTCACGGACCGTGGATTCTTTCAATAGGAAAATTGAATACTTCTTTTTTTTGTTTATTCGGTTGATCCAACCGTTTCTTAATGAGTCTCGAACGGCCCTACTCTAATTTATCTTATACTCGCGAACTACCAATTTGTATTTATTTATAACTGGCGCTTATGGTGAAGGAATATTAAAATATACAATAGAAAAAACTTTGAATACCGACAGAGTTATTTAAACGTACGTTGGGAGAAGAGTCCAATAAAAATTATCATAATATTTGAGAAAAACTGTGCTATAGTCATTCGATGATATTATCAGACTATTTCGACACCTGTCACCACAAGTCCGAGACGTAGTGATAATTTCATTTTAACGTCTTTGGTACAACGTTCGTTACTTTTACATCATAATTCAATATTTTATTTATTGTGTCAGTTTACGCATAAATGCTTCTTACACAAATATATTCATTTTTATAAACAAAAAAATCATTTTACAGTGAGAGAAGGAATTCTCATCCATACGATTAAAATTATCGGAAAATGTGACACTTGTTGACATATGTAGCGTCACTACAAATACCAACAGCTGAAAAAATATTCTATAATATAATTTTCATTAAATTCTTTAGAAATAAAATACTTCGGAATGATAGACTTTTTTTTTCTTCTTTTTCATTCGACAAACGTTCAGGAGAAATTCACGGCATTTTGAAGACGGAGTATCTCTTTACACTGAGTGAAAAGATTTCGTTGATTCAATGAAAATAATTACTAGTTTCCAATGATGTGATACATTTGAACCACGATGAGGATATTTCATTGGCTTCGAGTAAACATTTGTTTCATAGTACTTACTACAGGAACGATTTATTTCATTCGAATGAATAATACATTTAAAATTATCGTTTCAAATAAATATTTATTTGACGACATCGTACGCGCCTACGTTTGAAGTGAGATGCTTTGTTTTTTTTAATAGTGTTTTATCAATGTAATCATAGATGAGTATCACGATCTATTTATAAATATATACAGGGTGTCGCATTTTTTAAAATATCCTCAAATATATCGAAAACTAAGAAATTAATTGAAAAATGTTTCGGACAAAAGTTGTTGTATATGAAATGGGACATTGGACGAGCGTAACAGTTTTTGGGTCCGGGGCCTCTGCTCAGCCCATCGAGAACCAACTTTTTGTTTTTTTTTTTAAATAGAACCCTTAATTTTTTATTGAATTTTTTTATTTGTCGTTAAAAAATTAATGTCTTACTCAGAGTATATTTTGTTTTTCGTCTTCGAACAGGCCGAAAACTTTATTGAAAGTTTTCCCGTGGAAAGAGTGGCGATACATCAATCGTTGCTACTTTGTCAATTAAAAATGAAAACGAGTTCTACGATGAATTGTTAAACATTGAAGAGTTTTAAAGCGTTCGTTTGCATTATTTTTTAAGCATTGCTAAGCGTTTAAGAACCGTCGGCATTAGCGTTACCCGATGTATACCACGGGGATGTTGCTTGGTCGGATTTCGTACATCGTTTAGCCTTGAAAAGGGCTAATTTCATCTAAATTTGTTATTCAAGTCCACTTCTCAATCGAAGTGTTCGGTTTTTAAATTTCTTCGCAAAGATTGATGTATCGCCACTGATTCAACGGGAAAACTTCGAATAACGTTTTGGGCCTGTTCGAAGACGTAAAACGTAAAATAACTTGTCGTAAAACTTACACATTTTTTAACGATAAATAAACAAATGCATTAAAAATATGTGGTTCCATTTAAAAAACAAAAGCCGGGCCTCAAAGGGCTCAGCAGAGGCCACGTATCCAAAAACTTATACGCTCATTCGATGTTCCCCTTCGTACACAACAACTTTTGTACGAAATATTTTTCAATAAATGTATTTGAGCATATTTTTGATACAACGCGACCGCATTCAATACAATTCGCGATCAATTAAATAAAAGATAATATTAACTCGAATATATTTATTCATTGACGGGAAATAAAAATTCTATAGGCCAAGATTTCAATGAAATCTCTTTGAGTCAATGAAACTTTTTCTCTCGGTGTAATAATTTTATTGGCCACAGCTTTATTCAACGACTTACTAGTCGCTATCAGCAGTTTTTTTTTTCAGATGATATAATAATTTCGATTAAATCGATAATTTTTACTTCGTGTAATTTTTACTCCAGATTACTTTACACGAAAGATACGATGGACTCGACTGTCCGATATTACTGGAACAATGTGAAAATTCTATTGACGAATGATTAAAATTATTTATTCATATTTTCTCACGAAAAATGCAGCAGCCTGTTAAATACGAACCGGCACAGGGCTCTTAAAAAGGAATTTGGTGTACAGCGATCGGGTGAAGCGTCGGTCGTCGAGACTGAAATGTTTCGTTTATGCGCGCAAAGTATCGAATACGGAGGACAGGGTGCAATGGCACTAGCGAAATAGTAGCGAACCGAAGCAGAAGGTTCGCATGTCGCGGTGAATATTTCGGTCTTATCGGTTTGCCCGATTAGGCGAAACGTTATTAGGTGACAGAGATCGCGTGGCCCGGTACACCGGTCTCAAGAGGATAATGGGACCGAGTCACGAAAGCGACGTTATTCTCGCGGGTCCGGAAAGCACAGTCGCCTGTCCACGAAGAAATCTACCGAAGGAACCATAGTTACAGATGTGGTAATCCACTTCGGTTAAGTACAACCAATCGCTTATACTTCATATACACACAAATGACGATCAATTGGAAAATAAATACAGAAAGAAAAGAAGAATGTGTAAAAAGGGGCGGAGTAGAATAACTGCGGACAAAAGGCGTTCTCGTGAGTCGATATTACGCTAACGAGCGTTATCATCGTGTGCGTTATTTAACAACCCTTTTGCTTCCTGAGTCACGTACAGGCGAGTCAGAGGCGTCACGAGACGCAATCCGAACGAGTTCTCGCTCGAGTATATCGTATGCCTGGTCTCACTTTCGAAGCGCGTATCAGGGGTGGGAATCTTCGCTGGGAGCGCGCGATACACAACCCACTTGACGTAATGAGTGTGGGCACGCGCAATGATAAAAACGCTCGAGAAAAATTGTTATCGGTATGGAGTCGAGTGTTGCGCGGTAGTAGACGATTCTCATTAAGGGAACTCAACCTGAGAACTGATATTAAATTTCATATTTGCCACACGAGTATACGAATTTACGACACATTTGTAAAAAGAAATTACTTTATTAGCATATAGAACCGAACGAAATTGCCTTATTAAAGTCCACTGGTAGTCAGAGATTAATGATACGTGACTCTTAATTCAGTGATTTTTAAAAATAAAACATTTTATTTACAATTCTTTATAATTTTATTATTTTTTTTTTTTATACGCGACATGCGATTCAATATAACTATAAAATAAATAATAATTTCATAAGAAAATATGAATTGTTAAGCGTTTTTCAATTTTTCCTTTCTCACAGAAGAAGCTCCTATCGTGAAAAAGATTTTTTTCAAGATCTTTATGTCGGAACACTCAAAATGTTGCAAAACGTCGACAAATGTGATTTAGAAAAAAAAATGTTCGAATGAACGGATGTACGTGTGTTCGGATCTCTACGAATTTTCACTCGGTTAAACCTCAAATTTGGCAAACAGATAAATCAGAAACTTGTGTCAAAATTGATTCACGGATTTTTATTTTATGAAAAATGTCTGACAACTGAATAACAAAATAACTTGCGTAAACTTTGATAAATTAATTTCAAATATTGTACAGAAATAAACTAATGTTCAGAGTAGTTATATATTCAATATTGATAAAGATCGTTGAAAGAAATAAAATTTTATAGGAATAAAAATATTGCAATTTATGACGGTTTCCGACTCACCTGTCGAACCGAATTGTTCTTATTTTTCTACTTTTAACAAAGCCATCTCTATGAAGAATAAAAACGATCCTAATTCAGAGGCGACTACGTCAATTGTGAAAAACAATAAGGTAGCTACGTTCAAAGAGGAGATTTTCAATGGTGGAAAATACTGCTGATGAGGCAACGTGCTACTTTGCATTAAAAACAAAAATGTTCTTTACATAAAAACATTATTAATTAAAATTATTTTTATTATAAAGCTGTGTTATAACATGATATCGATGATTCTCAACTTTAAAGAGATGCAACAAAACTTTTCAAGATATTACTTTCAAGCTAATGACACCCTTGACAGAACAAAACGGTGAATATAAAAAGAGAGATAATCGCACGATGTTACAACTGCATTCTCCTGTGGAGAGAGGAGCATCTGCTTGATGGTCCGTATCTCATGGTTAGAATCTTCGCAAATCGTAGGTTTCGCCCGAGGGACAACAATGCAATGACGAATGCTTTCTACCGTATAGCAGAAAGAACGACAAACGGGCGTGTTCGTCGGTCGAAAAAAAAAAGTGCAGGAAAGATACCAAGTGTCAACTGCAACTATATACATCGTTGTATAAGTGAGAGTGGCATAACAAACGCGTGCGTAACATCAGGGGGAACGGAAGACCGCATGCGTTCTATCCATCGTCGTGGTACACACCGAAATTTGATTTTGTTGTCGCCCTTACAATACTCAATTATCCTTCTTTAGTGGTGGTGTTTGCGGTGGTTACGATGGCATTCGCTTATATATATTAGCCATCTGCAACCCTCGAAAATGAAAATGGAAGAGCTTGTTCCAATCCCCCTTTGGAACACGGCTAAACTTGTTTCTCCATTATCGCACAGCTTTGACACAAATTCATGACCAATTTCCGACGACGGTAATGTCAGGCATATCTCTTACATAAAAATATATAACACATGTATTTAGAATATTAGTTGTGAATTTTTAAATATCGTATTAGATTCGCTGATTGTCAGTTGAAGAAAAAAACAAAATACAATCTTGCAACGTTTACTCAAGGTGGCGTCTTTTATTATTCAATTCAATTTTATGATGTTAAATAATAAATTAACACTGATAATCAATTTATTCAATAAGTTTTATGATTATAATTATAATGGTACAGAAATAATTTTTAAAACTTTATTATCTATGTTCTTAACGGGCAGAGACAAAAATATATTTTTTACCAAGATTATTCGTCGTAAAAAATAAATATAAATATAGAAAGCTGTTTTTTTTTTATTATAAAAACAGCTTCGTTTATGAAGAAGCAAAATACGGTGTTAAAAGTAACCCACGCGCGTTTATCATACGATTTCATACTGACGACTGGTGTCAACGGCCGGTATTCGATAACTGATGTCAATTTGCATTATAACCTCAAAACTTTCAACGCATTTTACTTGAAAATAGATGAATGAAATTCAATGACCTTTTTTTGGTTTATATTCGTGGCATAATACTGTATCGATTACTGATTATTTATTGATTTTCATCTACTTATTCCGAACTCACTTATACATTTTTAGGTGGGGTCTAATGATTATAACACAATCGCTTGTGTATATTTTAACACTGTAAAAATTGTTTAAATTAACATAAAATGGATCAACACCGGTCAAAAGTTCACATCAATCACCTTCAACAACGTAGATTTTTAACAGTGTATACTATGTTTTCCACGGGGTTATCAATGTCAGTATGCATTACATATTTCATTTTCAAAAATTCGTAATTACCGTTCTTCGTCCCTGATGTATAATGTATTGATACGTTACGTACATCTTCATGAGTTCCGTTGTACAATATATCGTTGAATATATTAAGTCTCAAAGTAGCCCTACCGACGTGGCTGGAGACTCGAGGACAGGGTTTTGTAACCGCAAATTATATTCATCGATACCTTTCCTGTCGATCATCTCCTCGACTCTTGACAAAGAGATGGCTTACCTTAAAAAAAAAAACGAAACAGCTAGGATACAAAGTAGGATACACGAAGCCATACATCTATGAGGAAGCTGTGTAATAAATAAATAAAAAACAATGAGAAGGCAATGTGCAAAGTTCTACTTTGTATAAATGTTTTTTAAAAATGTTTAAAAAATTATTTTTAATGATACTTGAGTGATAAAGAGATAAAAAAAAAGTTTATATTTCATTTTTTTTTTCATTTCAAACACTAGTACTCTAAAATCTCATTGTTTCAACTATAAAAAACTACTTATCTCGATGGCTAAACATTTCTTGCAGTGAGAACATTTACAAACAATTTTCACAAAGTTTAAAACGTCGTGTAACCAATCCGTGGATCAATTTAGATGAAAATTATATCGAAGAAAGAGAGAGGTGCATTTCTGCTTTATCTGTTTGTTTAATTTTTAAGATACAGAAGTTTGAACCTTTCGAGGCTTCGCACTCACACACAAATATCCATCTATTTAACCATTTTAACTGATAAAGAAGTTTAAAAAAATTGAAAGTGCTCTAAAATCTAGCGGTAAGTCATTTCTACAGGTTCCAACTCAACACATCAGCGACTCTGCTCATTTCAAAACGTACCTGGTGTGCAATTAACACGTGTAGAGTCTCTTCTGTGTTGAGATTAAACTTGTAGAAACAACTTACTGCTCTAAAATCTCATTGATTTATTAGTAAGAAAAACTATTTATCTCGATAACTAAAAATTTGTTGCAGTGAGAGCATTTACAGACATTTTCACAAAGTTCAAAACGTCGTGTAACCTATCCATGGATCAATTTAGACGAAAACTATATCGAAGAAAGAGAAAGGCGTTTCTGCTTTACCTGTTTGTTTAATTTTTAAGACTTAAACATTTCGAAGCTTCCCACTCACACACGCGTATCCATCCATCCATCTGGACATTTTGACTAAACTACTCTTCCGGGCATTTCCCACCATTTTGAGTATCTTGATGTGTAAAACTAAAAGACGAAAAATGTCAGGAAAACAAAGGTTGCTCCTCTATGAGGAAGAAGAAACGATATAAAAAAACCAACCTTAGAACTTGCGGTAAAGATGACGCGTCAAAGATCGTGAGTAGAGTGTTGATCTCATAACAAATTCCATAGTGACCAGCGAGACTCGTGTAAAAGCTTAATTTACCTAATGTGGTATATGTCAAGGTGGCTTAACACTGGATGAACACAGTGACGAGTATCTCGACCTTGAGATAAAATTTCCGTTTTAGCTGCACGAGAATAAGGAAGTACGGTTGCGTGCGTATGATCGAGTTTTATGGAACTTATTATTATGGCTTATAATTTATAATTATGGAACGTCAGACGAATGAACGAGAGAAAGAGGGAGGTGGAGGAAGAGAAATTTCAACGAGTCACTGTTCGCGTAGTACACGCACCTCAACGAGAACTTAGATATCGCGGATAACCCGAGGCTGAGTACTCTGCTGAGTCGAGAGAAGGAATATGACGACGGAAGAGAGAAGTGAGGAAGAAAGAAGAAGAAGAATAATAATAAGACGATAAACCCTTTACCCTTCCTTTCCTTTCCTTTCTTCTCACCACTCCCGAGGGTCCACTTCTCTCATTTCTCCCTCTTTATCGTTTCCTCTATACTTGGTTGGTTTTTCTTCTTCTTCCTACCTGTATGCTCTTCGCTCCACCGTGCTCAGCTCAGATTCTCTGGTCTTTTTAGCTGCGGGGACGCGCGGTAACATGGCCGCGTACCTCAGCCTCACATGGCCCCAAACAATGGCGGATATACAAGAGCAGACCCATGTCTTTGACCAATAAAAGAAAAAGAACATAGTCGGAACCCATCGTGCCTGTTGTTTCGATGAAGTAGAACCTCCACGCATTCACCCCGGGAGCCCTGCCTCTTCTATATGTATATCAGAGGTAAAAGGAGAGAAGGGAAAGGTTATTAATCCCTATTTATCCTTTGTTTCTTACCATAAAGTATCTGTAGCAATTATATTAAACTGAATAAAAGTTTTATATTAAGTTGAATAAAATAATAAACTCTGAATCATTTAATAACCAAAAATTATCGATATAAAAAAGTTAAGTAACTTATTGATTTTATATGGTATACGTCGAGTTATCTATCAACGCGTAAAGCACAAACACACAACTTTGATTGATCACACGCGTAATCAAACATGAAAAATCAGATGGACCGCTCGACTTTTATCTTTAAACAAATTGGTTTGTAAATTTCTTTGACGGAGGTATCGCAATTTTATTTTTCAATCTTAAGATAACTTACTTAATTACAGGCGTCGGTTTATTAATATTCGATAACTTTTGAAAGCACGTCGATGTTGAGCCATATGAATTCTTTTAAAAAGGATACATTTTTGCTAAATAATAAATTTATTCTTTATCGATTAAGCATGTATAAACTTTTTCCCATTGAAAAATAATCTACTGACGCATATGTAATGTATTGTAAAGTGCACGCACATATTCGTGCGTGTGAAATTATTAGCAACCGACGTGAATTAATTTTCACGAGCGTATAAACACAGTGATTGCAGATAAGTGCTGTCGTCTAATTACCGTCACGGGAGACAGCACACATTAAACATGCCTACCAGGTATACCCTACTTTTAAATAGCCATACATAAACCTATATATCAATATATAGATAGAAATACTCATGCATACACCAATATATCGATATATAGATGGATATATCCATATATTGGGTCTGGGAAAAAGTTCTTGGCGTTTTTCCCGATAGATGGCAGCAATTGCAAATAAGTCAGGAAAGACAGATCGCAGCGACACCACTAAACGCTCGTTGGAAAGGTGACACTTCGATCGTTACTTTGAGTATATAAATATCGAAATTGGTGCAGTGGTTGGAAAGTTGTTTGCGTTTGAAAATGAAGAAAAGTAATGAAAAATTGCGCTATATTTTGCAATATTATTACGACAATGGGAAGAACGCTGCGCAGGCTTGTGAAAAAATTTGTGCTGTGTACGGTGAAGGTACTTAATCAAAATCTACTGCGCGGAAATGGTTCGCTCGCTTTCATTCTGGTAATTTTGATGTGAAAGATAAGCATATCAGCAGTGTCGATATTGGTATGGAGCTAGGCATTGACCACAAAACTGTTTTGAACCATTTACACAAAGCTGGCTACAAAAAGAAGATCGATGTATGGGTTCCTCGTGAATTGAGCGCGAAGAACATGATAGACCGAATTAACATCTACGATACGCTGCTGAAACGCAATGAAATCGAGCATTTCTGAAACGTGTCATAACCGGTGATGAAAAATGGATCACGTACGACAATCGGAAGCGTCAAAGATCGTGGACAAGAGATGGTGAGCCGTCACAAGCGTTCGCGAAGCCAGGTATGACGGCGAAAAAGGTGATGCTGCGTGTGTGTTGGGACCGAAAGGGAATCGTCCACCATGAGCTACTTCCAGTTGGTCAGACAATTGATTCTCAACTCTACTGTAGACAACTAGAGAGATTACGCCAAGCAATTGAAAGAAAATGGCCCGAATTTATTAATAGAAAAGGTGTTGGCTTCCATCATGACAACGCTCGACGACACACTTCTTTGATGACCCGTCAAAAATTGCGAGAGCTTGGTTGGAAAAATTTGATGCATCCACCGTATAGTCCAGATATAGCACCCTCTGACTATCACTTATTCCGATCTCTGCAGAACTCTCTCAATGGAATTAAGCTGCTTTTAAAAGAAGCCTGTGAAAACCACTTGATTCAGTTTTTCAACCAAAAACCACAGTTCTTCACCGATGGCATCATGGCTCTACCCGAAAAATGACGAAACATTGTGTTAAAGTGTGTTAAAGTGTATAAATGTGTGTAAAAGTGTGTAAGTGTAAGTGTAAATGTGTATGGGTAATCGGAAGTAACCGAGATTGTCACGTAAAGATGTAATCCTCAACGAAGAGGATAACGATGCATTTACCGTGCCTATCGTTTATCTTGCTAGAAGCTCCGGACGAATGCTTATAGCATATAGGCACATCCACGATGGTGAGCACCGTTTTCACGATAAGATCGGTCGCGTCGTCGTACAGTCATCGATGCTACACACACACACACACACACACACACACACACACACACACACACACACACACACACACACACACACACACACACACACACACACACACACACACACAGTCAGATCCAGCAGAGAGCGCACGCACGACACGCGAGTTGAAACAATTGCTCTTGGCGTATAATATATACCGTAAGCGGTGTACAGTCAACCTGAAACACTACGTGCGTGACTTTCATTTAATTTACACGTACGATAATCAGGAATTGAGAGAAAGAGATACAAATAGCAAACGAGAAACAGATAAAATTAACATAAATGTGTTATGAAATATTATGACTTGACAGTGATTGTTATTTATTTAAAAATTATATTTATCAAGTATATGAGAATTTTTATTTTTGGCTTTCTTATTGAAGAAATTTTCTTTGTATGAATTTTATTTTGACACTTTATACCTCATTATATTCAAAATGGTTCCATTTCTATTTAATACAGTGTCAATTCTGAACGTCAAATGAAGATACATTTCAATGTTATCAGTTCAATTCGCGTTATTTCGATACGCGCCGGATCAATAGACGCAAAACGAAAGAACCTCAAGTACCTAATGAACTTAAAATATAATAATCTATGTTAAGTTTAAGTAATTTAACGGTACGTGGGGCTTATAACACGTGGGGCTTATAACACGTGGGGCTTATAACGTGAGCCCCATAACAATAAACAGTGTAAACTGCAAATTCAATACTATGACGATGACGAGTTTGCACTGTACTTAAAAATGTTTATAACGCTAACTTTTGTTTTCAGTGAACACGTCCTTGCTGCTTTACGATATACTACGCAGTATTATCACGTCATTTCCAATAATCTCTGAGAAATTATAAAATACTTGAAGCGTACATGGATTCGCAGACACATTGAGGAAGACGCAATTCGATCTTTACCATAGACGTATGAAATTGTTACCGTGCTGTAATCAATGAAGAGTCACGAACTGACAACACGATGGAAGGATCGTTACCACGGATTGAACCATCGAATCCCAGTGACACATGCATCGCTCCGTGTATTTATCGATATTCTTAAGGGAAAACAGGATATCGATAGAAGTCACTTGAGAACAGCACATTGCAGACGAAGAGATCGCGTACCAATCAAATGCAACAAGTAACGCGATTACAGTGTCAAAAATCCACGGTGTCAAAGGTATTTCATGTGGAATTTTGACCAATTTTAACACATTTGGTATTCGATTTTTAAAATTTCACAGTGTTAAGTTCATACAAGCAATTGTATTATAATCAGTGTTAATATTAACAATTTTCACAATGTTAAATACACACAATCGATTGTGTTATGATCATTAGGCCCAACCTCAAAATTTACAACGTATTTATGTTCGGAATGAGTAGATGAGTAGATAGTAATTTTTATATATTCCTATTGCAATAATATAAACGTTTGTTGATTTGTATTCAGTCTGCATATTAAAATTACACGTGTCGATTACACGTTATCATCAACTTTTAATTATTAACACAAGCGATTGTGTTATAATCATTAGGCCCAACCTCAAAATTTACAACATATTTATGTTCGGAATGTGTAGATGAGTAGATAGTAATTTCAATATATTCCTATTGCAATAATATAAACGTTTGTTAATTTGTATTCAGTCTGAATATTAAAATTACACGTGTCGATTACTCGTTATCATCGACTTTTAATTATTAAAATATATTAACGCAATAAGATTTTGGAACATTTAAATTTCATTAAACTCTTTGCAACTTTAATTTCCTTAAACTTTAAGTTTCTCTAATATTTCCTCAAATAATAAACGAGTTTTTTGTTGTTGTTGTTTAGGAATAACGGTAACTTGTTTATTTTATTTTTTTTTTATTCGACTTCAAACTCTATGGATTAAAAAAATTAATCAAAATTAAAAAACGATCGAATTAATGACAATAATTTAATTTAGTTTTATTTAAAAAGCTTTGAAAATTTCGTCGATTTTACTTAATTAATAATTATTTATATTATCCTTGAATTACCAAATGCACGTTTCTTATATAAATCGTTAACTTGAAAATAATTGTACGAAAATTTTTATAAAGATAATTAAAAAATTCTATCGAAGTATAAATTGTTTGTAAATTATTATTGCACTTCACGCTCGACGAATGGTTTCTGATGTGTGAAGATGGAGAGGAAGTCGAAAGAGCGTATTTGCGGTGCACTATTAATCCCGCGACGTGGATTTGCTCAGGACGTCTCAGTGCTTTTTACATTCGCGATTCCTCCGCGTGCGAACAGCGGTGGCGGTCGGCCAGGGTGCATTTACGCTACAGTCTCAGTTATATATAGGTATATTCACTGTTTCATTGCATATGCTATAGTAGTGTATGCGGTCGCGAGGCGGCGGCCTGCGGTTTGTGATTTATCTCGCGCCGCTTCTCTCTCACGCAACCGCGATAACTCACCGGCCCTTAATTTCTATTTTTCACCTTCCTCCTGCTGTTCCCGGTGGTGTTCCACCTCATCATTCTTCCATAGAAAGAGACAAAGTTTCGCTCTTTGTATTCCTTCGCTCTCCATTTTCTGACTTCTGTTTTTATTCCATCACTGAAACGTCGCTAACGTGCACGTCGAATTGAAAAATTCGATTTTCCTCATTCGTAATCAACGTAAAATCATCGATTGAACCGTTGAAATATAAATAAAAAAAAATAACAAGGGTCACAGACTTTTAATTGTACTATTCTTACTTTATTCAAGTTAATATTATTATTCTTTATTAGCTCGTTATTTAATTTATTCAATCGCTGAAATGAATTCACGTGCGCGTAGAATTGAAAAATCCGATTTTTCTCATTCGTAATCGACGTAAAATCATCGATTGAATCGTTTATATAAAAAAAAAGGAAAAATCTTTCAATTTCACTGCTTTTACTTCTCTCAAGTTGTTTTTAATTTTATTTATTACGTCGTTATTGCATTTTTTTTATTATCTCAATGATTTTTATGATTTTTTTTATCATCTCCTCATACATAAATAAAATAATAAATTTCTGTATATTTGTGGCACAGAATGAAAAGTAATTACAGTCGAGTATTCTACATTATACCGTCGTGACAAGTATCGCAAGGTTGTAAATTATTTCGAGTCTTGTCGAGTGTATTTCATGAAGAAATTACGAAGTCACTGAGAAAGATAATTAAATCGAGCATTAATATATGTGTGCACGGACATCCCGTGGAGGATTCAAGAGAAGGTAACGCGAGTCTCGATCTCCCGTGTCGATTTTATACCAGCTACCTGCATTCTGACTAGACCGGATCTCTCGAAGACGTCATTTTCTTTACGTGGAAAACGCCATCGAACTATTGATTAACGTAAGTTAAGCTGGTACAAAAAAAAAGAGACGTTGGAAAATGACATTCCGAGCACATTCCAGGGCCCAGAATGATCAATAAAAAATAATTTCCAACTTTTATTTCATTTAGAAAAAAAAATAATAATAAATTTAATCAAATTTTTCATTCTCTAAGGCGAACGATACGATTTTTTCTGACGAAATTTCAAAGGATGAGAAATAAGTGAATAAAGAAAGGTAAGAAAAAAGGAAAGCCAATGAGAAATTACGAGGCAATGACGGAGCAACACTGTCGGGAGTTGAAGAGAAATGGATAACGAGAACGAAGGGTAAGAGCCAAGAAGAAATTTTTTAAATATCTGTTTAACCGTAAGGAGTCCTTTTCACAAGCCCTGCCTCCCCTTTGATTGCATCCGTAAACGACTTGCGCCTTTACCGTATCGCGTTCGTACGTACGGGCGCAGAGAAAATTCGAAAATCTCGCGCCATATTCGATCAGCCCTCTCAACGTGGAGAATCATTGGCCACTGGAAAAAGTGATGTCCCGTTCCACGAATCGATGCGACAGACAACGCGTATAGCCGAGTGGTCGGCCATCCGATAATCGGCAGCGCGAAATGCTGTTCAACTCGGTGAACAATCGGGCCGCGCGTAAAGAGCTCTACCTCTGTCGGTATAGGAAGGATGTACATCGAAGCAGTCTTTCTCGGTAGAACACTCGTATACCGAGGTCCATTATCGATTATGATAGGCGCTCGTCGTCACGATCGATCGAAGGGTGAGGCACGCAGCGTCCGCTTAGATATAATTCCATTGGAGAACTTTAGCAACGCGCTTCTGAGCTGCGGGTCGTGGGTCTCACCTGCCACCCGGTTGGCTTCTCCCTTCTCGATTCAGGCACAACGTTCACCATGCTCCCCTGAGTCAACGATTTTTTCTACGGTTTCACAACCATCGTGCTGTGCTCGCTCTCATTAACCACAGCAAAATCGTACACTTGAAAGCATGTAATAACACAGGTAAACGTGTATAACGATACTTCAGTCACGTGGCCGCAGTTTGATCTTAAGAACCGAGGGTCAAGGGAGTCGTATTAACGAGTTTAATAATTCTCTGCGTTTCACTGCGGCTAAAGATATCAGAGCCTGATGGAATGATAATCGATCTGCGTTCGTACAAATGACCAGTTACCAAAAGGTTAAAAGCAGAACGTTTAAAAGTCTCACGAGCACACTCTATAACGCAGTTATGATATGTCGTGCATCAATAAAATATAAACGTTCTCGACGAATATGGACATCGGACAATTTAATATTCCACACTGTGAGATTCATTTAAATTAATTCATAATTTATATTTTTCTATCGATTTATTCGTTTTTTCGATTGGATATGCGAAAGAACTTTTTTTGGCAAACCCCGGAGTCGTTATCTATGTATTTTAAATAATATTAAAATATCAATTGATGTATAGGGAATCTGCCAAAATGGGATAAAGAATAACAGGAATCTTCCCAATTTGTAGAATGTACGCTCGAAAATTCGATACAACGAGCGATGGTCTCAGTTCGGAACCAACGTTGCGTGACTAAGAGTGAATAACATCCATTTTCTATGAACGTACGAGATCAAATTACTTAAAAATTATTAATATTATTTGATAATATACATTTTTGGATTATTTATTATTTTTTAAATCCACAAAACATTATGAAAAAGAACAAATAATTGTTTACGAGAAAATATTTTTCAATAATTCTATCAAAGTATCATAATCTAATAATCGAAAAATGCCGATCGAGCATCCTGAATTTTGCACGACTTGCCTCCGTTAAGTACACGAATAAGATAATGTAAAAAAAAAAAAAATTAATCAGTTGGATCTTCCGGGAAAAGTACCTCGAGTCTAGTTAATAGAATAGGACAATTTCGTTTCTTGTCTTTTCATTCTCTTTGAATTTCCGATAGAGGGTGGAGCTTCTCGTTTCGAAGGGTGTGGCAGTGAACTACAAACCCCCGAAGGATCGTGTTTCGGGCAACCCCAGCTGAGGGTAGTTAACGTCAGCGATAAATGTGCCCCGCACGCTTACACACGCCCAACGTATGGAGGGATATAGCCTATAGGTAGAGTGAGTAGAGAGATTGAAAATGATTTAGGCTCTCCCTTCGAGTTTCTGTCGGGAATTCTGAGTGGATGATGCACGGATATTCGGGATCGAATGTTAGGTCTATAGAGCGAGGTAAGAAAAAACTCAAAAGGGGTTGGTTAAGGTTAGGATAGAGATAGTGATCACGTATATACAATATCCAACGATGTATATACCATAGGTGAGGCTATACGATAGATTTCACACAGGCAGACTGTTCAGTCGAAAGGAAGGAAAAGTTATTCGTAGTTGGAGGGTTGGGTTTTCAATATAAGCCAGCTGGCGCATCACACGGGGATGATCTCTGTCTGCTTCGACTGCAATTTGGTCTGGTGGTGTTAGTAGTGCACTAGCGATCGAGCTTCTCGATATGTCGATGGAAAAAATAACGATTGGTCGAGTCACGAGCGACGCGTGTAGCTTGATGAACGCCGGAAGGACGAGGTTGATGGGAAGCGTCGTAGGAAAAAGAGAAGCGAGATGGAGAAATAATTTAAAAAAAAAAAAAAAACGAGAACAATGATACATTGCTTGCAACAACAGGATGAAAAATACACTTCGGCACTGCTTAATCATACGTGTGGAGTATCAGGGACTCGAAATCGCCACGGAAATTGCATACTTTTCAATAAAAACGATGAATAAACGTAAACGCGTATAATTTATTATTTAATTGGTATTTGTATGATTGTGTAAATAATTTATCAAGTGGCATTACGTTTTGAATGGGATCAACGCGTTTCGAACGTTTCATGTATATATATTCGATTCGTTGGTTACAAATTCTATGTGAAACCGCAAAGAACGTAGGAATCATCAACCAGGGAATGAGTAAAACGACTTGAGCTACGATGCGTCGTGTCACTAATTTGTCTTCTAAAGTAATTAAAATATAAGTACAAGTGAAAATTGGCCTGCATCGAAAAATAAAATACTTTTCCTTCAAGAAAAAACTTCTTAGTGCCCAGATCAATCGGTAAAACGCTTTCGACCGAACGACATTTTCGTATTAATTTAAAAAACTCATACAAAATGACGTAAATACGTATAAGCGCGTGCTTTCCCGAAATAGAAAATGTCTACCGGCGCTTAAAAGACGCATCCAACAATCCTAGTTGACGATTCCCTCTGCGAGGAAGAATGAAACGTGCACGCGCGCTAGTACACAAGATTCAAAGAGGAAAAGCTTCTTAGAGCCTGGACAGTACCAATCGGTAGAGTATCTTCAATCGGAGTTCATCCTCCCATTATTCCCACCGCGTAACGCGTGTCATGACAGCGGGACGACAAACTAGGATACAGAGGAAAACTCGTGTATCGAGGCCGGGTGTACGCAAGAAGAATAAGAAGGCGAGAGACGAGTCCTCCGGGAGTCTGCTAATAACGTTGCCGCAGCAGCACCTTGCACTTCCTTACTGGCAGAGCTCGTTGTGCACATAAAAAAAAAAGAAGAGAGTGAGAATGAAAAGGTTTTACCGGGTGCAGAAGTCGCTCGTGAACACGGGCCACCCGCCCACATCGACCTTTGTCGCTCGATTCGAGGTTTCCCCCTTACTTTCACGATTCACCTTGTTTCCTTCTTCCCGTGAAGAAAATCTACATCACGGTCCCCGTCTTTCTCAAGGCTAAAAGCGCAGAGTCACTCGTGTTTGCTATAGTTCGCACGTGTTTACGCCTATTGCGTGACGTTATTTCTATGCGGTATGCCGCGCGCGTTCGATCTTCACTGTTTGTGTCGACTCTATACTCTTCTCGTCCGTTGTGCACCAACCGCACGAGGGCGCAGGGCACGCTTACACAATAGTTTAAAAGCGCCATGGCGAGACTCCGTTGGAGCTTGTAACGACAAAGCAAAAGATTTATTTGAACAATGAAACTGGACAGCCGGACATTCATCAATGAGCGATATTTCCAGTAGACACGGTTCACTATTTATTGAGTACGGTATGTAAACTCGAAGACTATGCGCACTGGGACCACGGGGTGGTTTCTTCGGACGCGTGTCCCGAGTGTTTAAGGAGTTTTCCGTGTCGTTTTCGACGTATGCGTGTTTACCCTGGTGAGTACATAAACACCGACCCAGCACGTCGCCCTCATTTTCTTCTTATTCTCGTGTACGTATACTTCTTTGAAAGTTATTTCAAACGATTGGCCGACATGACACCAGCTTTACCGACAATAACATAACAAGAAGACATAGAAAAGAAGGCACGGGAAATCGAACCGACACCGAGTCAAGTTTACTCAGCTTATACTTAATGTTAAAAAGATATTTCCATGCGTGATCCTAAACCAGCAACTTTATGGTTGTCGATATTGGTAAACTTACGTAGCTCCATTCAGGTAATAACGAATGGAGGGTGATTGAACATCTTGTCCTGACAGTGGACTTGCACGATATCGTTTTCACTTCCGACTGATGCCCGTAGGTTAAAAATACAGGAGAGTTATATACGTTTAGCGCTGATAAGCTTATCGAAGGGATTTACGATGTCGACACTTTTATTTACCATGCGCATTGCGGAATATATAGTTAAGCGAGTGGACAGCGACTGTAGCTCGCGTAACGGCCGTCTGACGATCTAATCCAAGCCGTTTCCGGCGCAGAATTCTCGTGCGCGCATGAATAAAATGGCGATGAGGCTCGATACCGACGTTCACCTCAAAACTTTCAACACATTTTTCTCGAACCCAGTGTTCTGTAGGGACGTCGGAATAGTCATTTTCTATTTGTGACAATTAAATAGACAATGAATTATTAATTCAAAGCGTATTGCGCTCGTTTTAACTCGGTAGCTAGAGCAAACATTCGAATTAAAGATAATTATTGTTATTTTTTAAATAACCCGTAAGGAGCCTCGAAATTTCCCAGATATCAAAATAATAACTTCAATTATAATTTTTAAAGAAATCGGCCATATCACTTGAAACAAACTTCAATTATAATTTAAAAAATTCAGACATTTCACTTATTTCGTACTTTGGATCCATACATCGTTCAATTTCTCATCACGCTCGACCTATCGATTATCTTATTTTTCTATTATTTACAAGAAATGTAATTATCCAGATTGTTATAATTTGTTGAGGTTTTTTAAGTGTGGATACGACGATGTGTGGTTGTTTATATCGCAAAACAGTTGACGGAAATGGTTAGATGTCAAATAAATGAGATTTCAATCGCACGGTCGGCGCCCGCTTAACGTACAGGAAATTGCGTCATGTAAAAAAAAAATTAATTGCTCAAAGAAATTAAAAATTCGTTTAATATTCGTTCATCCACCGTTCTCAGAAACATAGAAATTGCCAGTGAAAAAAAAACGAAGCACGAGCTCGATGCAGCAGATTCAAGTATATTCGTGAGTCGGTGCGATGCTATACGTGATTCAAAGAGAATGACGTCGTTGCTCGATGGAAGTACAATGAGATCGTCCATCCGAGATCCAAAAGCGGACAGACGAGGCAGATGAGGGAAAGGGGCGGGGGGGGGGGGTCAAGACGCAGAGAGGACGCGAGAGGACCAACAACGAGGGATCTTCCAGCACCTGGCAGGCCTCGCGTCTCTTCTTCAACTTCTTTTATCCATCCGTCCGCGTGCTGTCTCTACTTTTTCTCCCTCTCCCGGATTCCTTCTTCTTATTCAACCGCAGGGGGCAGCTACAGCTTTTACAAATCGGAGATACAAATTATCGTGGGTGAACGCGTCGCTTGTCCCGAAGTTAGAAAAAACACGAGGCGCAAAAGCAAAAGGTGGGGAGTAAACGCGTGGTCGCTGCTCTTTGCTTAGAAAAACCGCAAATCACTTCGCCTTTTCCACTTCTGTACCTCATCTCGACTCTCGTTCCTTCATCCTTTTGGCTTGGTCTTAAGCTTACGCGCCCCAACGCGGCGAGCAAAGCGTCGCCGAGCGCATCGGGGGTCGCGTTTTCTCGACTTTATTGCACCACGTGCGCAGAGAGCATCGTGATCCACCGCGTACCGCTTCTCTCGTAGATGCTGTTCGTTGACGAGATCTCCTGGTCATAATGTTAGCGTGTTTGCCAGTCGCCTTCGTTACAAAAAATTCCAAATGACTGAAACTAACGAGCCGCCCTTCTTTTGCTACGGCAACTATTGACGAGAGGTGCTTCGCAAACGTTTCACGAATACAGAGAGAAGTAGAACAAATAGCACAGTGATTGGTCATCCAACGAACAACCGGACTTCAGTTATCGGCATACTCACGTTGGTTTCTGCCCAATGTGCATCATATATATAAAAAACATTCATTGGCCTCGAGGTGGCGAAGCACTGGATGGCTTTGAGACAAGCTTGGCTTCTTCGCGATTCAACCAAAGAATGTAGCAAGGTAGTTATCGATGTGAAACTTCGAGCGCACTGCATGAAGCCTCTCCTGTAAGGGGGAATCATTAAATACCGGTTCTATAAAAGAGCGTTAACGAGTCACAAAGATAATAACACTACAGTATATAATACTACATGTATCTGTTATATATGCGTTTGTGGATGTTACTTAGAAACGAATTTAGAAACGTCAGCGGAGTTAACAAACTATGACAATAAATAATCGAGATACAAGAGAATACTATGAGATTCTCGACGGGAAATCGTTAATAGTTCAACGAGGCGTATTACAACGATGATAATAGGTACCTTTCGAACTTTTTAAATACATAACAATGGATTATTAATAGCTGCGAAATCTACTGAACTTTGTAATAACGATACCGATACCATTGATACTCGTTATCCTCCAGTTATTGGCCCACTCTCAGTATAGCTGCAAAAAATAATTGTTAAAGAGACAAGCTAACATTTCTGTTTATACGTAATACAATTAACATTGATTCAGTATTGATGATTTTATTTAAAATTAACACTGGAGATCATAGAAAGGTACCCGTCTTTGATGTTTTTTTTTCAATCTTTCAGCTCAAACAAATAATCACTGTCTCTCTTACACTAGAATACCGATAGACGATAATTCAGTTCATCCGCGTAGAGAACAGGATAGAAGTACACTGCGTATATACTATACATATACTACTTATATATATTTTTATATATGTATGATATAAACAAGCAGAGGTATTAGAGAAAAGAGATAATAATTAATCGCGCGGCGCGTTTTCTGCCGTAGAAGCAATCGCGGAGAACGTGCTCGATAACTGTGGCTGCTGTTTGGTTTCTATACGAGTCACGTATGTATTCGAGAGAAAGATAGAGAGAGAGAGAGAGAGAGAGAGAGAGAGAGAGAGAGAGAGAGAGAGAGAGAGAGAGAGAGAGAAAGAGAGACAAAGAGTGAGCAACTCTTACCAGAGAACATAATTTACCCGAGGTATAGCGTCGGTTGTGTTTGAAAAAAAGGAGCGGGTAGCGACAGCATTAGTAGCTAAGTGGGACCCTACGTTATCGTATACCTCTCTGAAATCGTGCGAGGTTTAACGTTTTGCTGCCGCCTTATTCTCTATTCACTCTCTCTCGAATGTAAAAGTAGAAGAAGAAGAAGAAGAAAGATAAAGAAGAGACGAAGTGAATTTAAAGTAAAGAGAGCTGAGAACAGATATTCAAAGCGGACGTTGAGTGTGTGCGAAGCACGTGTGTGCAGAAGGGGAAAAAAGAAGCCAAAGCAAAGAAAAGAGAGACGCGGACACCGTGTTGTGTTCCAAAGCGATCGTTATCTCTCAGTTTCTGCTGACTCCGTGGTACCCACCCGCACGCTGCGAAATACACCAACAAGAAAGAGAAACAGACCGCGAGGGATTACGATCTCGGGTGTTTGTATCTATGCGCGAAACCGATAGCTATATGTATACCCATTCACCGTGTTGCTTAATATATACAATAATACACGTTGCGTACAAACGTAAGGAGATCAAGGAGACTCTCCGGCTCCTGGTTATCCAGTGTGCAAAGCTCTCGCTCAATTTTTAATTCATATCCGCGTTAGGATCGCAGGAGGGATACGCGTGACACTTGAGGATAATAATACACAGCGCCCTCTTCTTATTATTTCAATGTTTTGTTATACAATTATGTGGCGCGAATAAGAGGCGACAATGGCCTGCGTAGCGTTTGAACAATTGAAATCATCATCTTACTAGTAGTAAGTAGTATATCGCGCATTCAAATGTCGCGGATGGAAAATTATATTCCCGCTTCTGGATGTAAGTGTTCTCGATCGAAATAATAGAATCTCATTAAATGAATTTAAATTCTTTAAAGACCGATGGTGAACTTTGCCTCTCTAATTTGTAAATATTAATTATCAAGTGTCGATACACTCGGATAATTATTCATGAATGAAATCGTGATGAAAATCAATTGTTCCTCGAAAGAAGACGAGACAGGTGCATTTGTGAATAACTTTTTTTTCTCATCGTTGTCTTGAACCTTCGCTAAATCTTCAGCGATGCCGAAGAGCAGAAGCGGCAGAAAAACGTGAAAAGAGAAGGAATAAGGAGTCGCATTATCATAAGCGGAGGCCTGCGCGGACGGACGACAACGTTCTCAAGAATATCGTATGACGACGGTTTGAGTATGCTGCAGGCTTAAGAGAGTGAGAGAGAGAGAGAGAGAGAGAGAGAAAAAGGAGAAGCAGAAGAAGGCGGCGCTCTCGACAACGCTGCGGTCCCCCCGGATCCTGGCAGTGACATTTTCGTTAATGCCTCAGTCCGTTCAATTAATTAAGGCCAAAATGGTGGCCGCGCCTGGAACGGAGTCGCAGAGTCCTGTTTAGGCTTTGAATTTACTCACACGCGTTATTTTTATCGTAACGCGCGTGTGCGGCTCCGATATACCACACGACCGGTCCACCATTTTATCTCCTTTGGATTCCAGTCGGGTTGTTATTGTAGAAAGAGAGAGGGAGCGTGTTCGAGGCGCGGGTGCGAGACGATACTGTTGCTCCTCTATCCCTCTTACTCTCTACATTATATACACGAAGGGAAACCCGGCGACTCGCGGAGTCCGCTCGTAAAGCAGATAAAGTCGCCGCCTACCAAAGGATCGACCGAAACCGGCAGCAAGGAACAGCAGCACCGGCACCAGCAGCAGGAGCACCAGCACCAGCACCAGCAGCACCAGCACCAGCAGCAGCAGCAGCTGTGGTACGGCAAACCGGCAACGCACCGTCTCTCAGGACACACCGCGCCGCGATATTAGGTATGGCGCCGAAAAGTAGTGGGGCAGGAAAGTATAAATTTTACGTTGAGATTAGATCGCGACGAGCGGGCTATGGAACTCTACTCTTCTCTGCTCGAAAACCCCGTTCCTCGACTCTCGAGTTACAAACGGAGAACTGTGAAAATCGTTAAACGCCCTCTATCCCTCTTCTGCATTTTTTTTTTTTTCGTCTGCACGGTTGAAACATATTTCAACATTTAAAAAGTACATTTTTATTCTTTGCAACTTTTTTTTTCAAACTTTATTCGTAATGCGTGTTTAAAAATTTTTTAAAAATTTTTTGTTACCAAAAATACGATAATTCCGACTGAATAAATGATAAGAAAATGATGTTTATTAGTTTTTTTTTTTTTTTTTTATTTAATATTTTTAACAAATAAAACTTGTGAAATTTAACATTTGTTTTCAACTGAGTGGAATTTAAGTAGAAAAATCGATTTTTTCTTTTAATTGACGATATACCAACTTTTTTACGAGGCACCTGAGGCACAGTGGGATTAAATTATGTATGCTGTTTATGGTTTTTCATCGCAGGTATAAGAAATCGCGATATCGGTCGGCGAAGACGTAGAGGCCAACGATTTTATTATACGAAGCACTTTTGCGCTCCCTCTCTTTCTCTCTCTGTCTCTCTCTCTCTCTATCTTTCTCTCTCTCGTGATTTAAATTTCCGAAAAATCGAGGACGGGACCGCCCGGTGATCGAGTGCGCCATACTTGGTCCGGGATATATAACGTTTAACCGAGGGAGTCTCTTGTGTTACGAGCTACACTTTTGGTGTATCGGTATATCACGATCCAACGTGCTATCGTTAAATTCCATAGCGGGATAAAATGCGAATATATCGAGTAAATAATCAACTCGAAGAAAGGACCTCTCACAGTGCTGTACGCCATTTTTGGATGCGTCAACAGAAGAAATTTGATCGAATCGTGCCGTTTTCGACTTTGAAACTTTGCTGAGAATTTCCGTAAAATAATTGCGGCGTATAATTAATAGTCGATGAATATCGGGAAGAACGTACGTAACGTTCGAGGGAGAACATTTTTTTCATTTTCAAGAAGAAGAACACGGCAATAGATTCTATACTCGGTAGCAGGCAATTGAGGTTTATTCTGACAATCTGAACATTTTTCCAACGCAGTATCTATGTCGTTAATCTACGTTTGGAAATATATTATTGACAATAAATTACGCAAAGAGAGTAACGACATAACTGCTGAATGAGAAAAGACATCATACTGACTGAACATATTCCGAATGGTCGTAAAGAACAAGAACATTTCATTCATTTTCACGAAGAAGAGAATGGCAATGGTTTCTATATTCAGTAGCAGCCAATTAAGGTTTATTCTGACAATCTTAACATTTTTCCAACGTAGTATCTATGTCGTTACTGTGCTCGTGAAAATATATTATGATTGACAATAAATTACGCAAAGAGAGTTACGACATAAATACCGAATAAGAAAAGACATTAGACTGCCGGAGCATATTCCGAATGGCCCTAAAGAACGCAAACATTTCTTTCATTTTCGAGAAGAAGAACATGGCAATGATTTCTATATTCGGTAGCATTCAATTAAGGTTTATTCTGACAATCTTAACATTTTTCCAACGTAGTATCTATGTCGTTACTCTTGGAAATATATTATGATTGACAACAAATTACGCAAAGAGAATAACGACATAAATACTGAATAAGAAAAGTCGAAAGATTTCTAGAATATATTCCAATAGCCACACAAGAACAGGAACTATTCGCATATTCTTCTCTCTGTGTAGTAAGATCTACTATACCCAATCCTTATGGAACAACTAGATTTTATAATTTTTGTGAATATACGAAAAATAGTGATAAATACAACTATTATGTGTTCAACAATTATATTAGGTGCGCAACTAAGTTCCCGCTGTTTTTCAAGAGATGGCTCCAGTAGTAAGTGCTGGTCGATTGGGACATAACCAAAACGTCATGAACCAAGCTTAGACATATGGTAAACAAACCGCTTTGACACATTAGTGATTTTGTTTTTGCGTCATATACTTTTGGTTGTGTGAAAATGTCTGATTTTGTGCCAAATAATCGTCATTTGCGGGAAGCGTTGCTTTTCTTCTTTCATTCGAAGAAAACGGCGGCTGAAGCACATCGAAAACTCCAAAAAGTTTACGGAGATGCTGCTCAAAGTGAAACAACATGCCGTGATTGGTTCCGTCGCTTCAAAGACGGTGATTTTGATGTTGACGACTATTCGCGTGAAGGAAGGCCAAAAACCTTCGAAGACGCTGAATTGAAGGCATTGCTCGATGAGGATCCGTGCCAAACGCAAAAAGAGCTTGCTTCAGCATTAGGAGTTACCCGCCAAGACATTTCCAAGCGATTGCATGCGTTGGGAATGATTAAAAAACAAGGAACTTGGGTTCCTTATGATTTGAAGCCAAGAGACGTTGAGCGTCGTTTTTTCGCATGTGAACAACTGCTCCAGCGGCAAAAAAAGAAGGGTTTTCTTTATCGCATCGTTACGGGTGATGAAAAATGGATTGATTACAGCAACCCAAAGAGAACAAAATCATGGGGACTGCCCGGTCATGCTTCTACGTCGTCGGCTCGGCCGAATATTCACGCTGCAAAGACTTTGCTGTGTATTTGGTGGGACCAGGGCGGTGTTATTTATTATGAGCTGTTGAAACCGAACGAAACCATCACTGGGGAACAGTATCGAACTCAATTGATTGAGCCGAGCACTGCGCGAAAAGCGGCCACAATACGAGCAGAGGCACGAAAAAGCATGGTCTGCCTAATCAGCAGTTCAGCTCATATGAAGACATCTCAAAATGGCTTGATTCGTGGATAGCCTCAAAAGACGAACACTTCTACCGTGACGGTATTCGAGCTCTGCCAGAAAGATGGGAAAAAGTTGTCGCTAGCGATGGGCAATATTTTGAATGATTCATTTGTAAACATTTTTTCACAATAAAGTTGCATTTTCATAAAAAAAAAAAAAAACAGCGGTAATTCAGTTGCGCACCTAATACATATTTACAAAAACTATAAAACGTATAGGTTTACACAGGGAAATATATCATAACAGTTAAATTTACCATAATATTCCTCAGTGTTGGAAAAAGGATAATTTAAAAAATATATATTTATCGATAACTCTGTTGGTTCTCGTTAATAAAAATCTATCAACATCTCGAGTGTCACAACGCATATATCGGCATAAATATCGATAAATCGACACTCGAGTGATTAAATAATGTCAAAATACTTTTGGAAATATTCGTTAAACAAGCGTCATCGCTGACAATCACAGTAATTTTAATCCCGCACATGCTCGTATAACGAATAGTATAGAAGATGATGATGATAGGTGAGGACACGGATGGTTGGTTATATTTATATATTTTCTTTGGAGCGTAGACGCAATGCTGTAATATAAAGTACAAGGTGTTCTCGGTGTGGAGAACACGAGATGTGCAATCGACCGCGCAATAACTCGTTCGACGCCATCGTCGTTCTCGTCCTCGTGAAACGATCGTCTCCTCTGCCTCCGACCCTTTCATATACCGTTTATCCTCATGCACAAACGCTAAAGAGCTACAGAGTTTATTATCGAGAAGCGATCGATTTAAGTAACAACAACAACAACAACAACAACAACAACAGCAACAAAAAATAATAAAATAAAATAATTATTTCGTTCAATGAGTTAAAATAAGGCTTGAAAGGATCGTACGCGTAATTACGTAAAATATTATCTCGATGAATTATTATACTTCTAAGTAGTCGAACGATTTTTTATATACAAAGGGCCCGCAGAGATCTAGCGATCTAATGACCCCTCCGGTCCTACTACACCTGTAATTTCTCACGTAATACACTGGAGCACGATTTTAGAGTCGTCGGCGAAAGCTCTCCAACTTGGAAGGGTATATAATACAATTATGCATCACGCGTCCCGCATCTTAGTCGACTCGCCATCTCGCTATTATCAGGCAATATTTTTATGCCAATTTGTGCCTCGAACATCGTATTATTTTCATTCTTAACTGTCATTACCTATCAACGCGTGATGGCAAATTTTTTTTTTTTTTTTCATGGGTTCTTCGTAAATTCACGAGAAGTGAATGACGATTGACGTAAGATAGGGGTAATCTCAGGAATGCACGATTGCACGAATATGTTTTATACAAAATGTATATTTTAAAAAAATATATTTAAAAACTTTTACGCTAAACAGTTGTAGAATAAAAAAATTTTATAGTAAATGTACCGATGGTGGCGGCAGAAAATTATTTTTACATGTTATAACTGTACACGGATCAAACTCCACACAAGCAATTGTTCACTGGGAAACTCTACACAGTATGAACTTGGCATAAGCCAGCGTTGACTGCACTGTACACAGTTTAACTATGTCGAGTTTAGCGCGTGTACAATTTTGCTGTGTGTAGTTTGGTGACTTTGGCTGTGTCGAGTCGATACTTTGTACAGTTTTTACCGTGTCGAGTCGATGATACAAAGACTTTGGCTGTGTTGAGTCGATGCTGTGTAGTGTGTTGTTGTGTCAAATTTGGTACGTGTACAGTTTTACCGTGTAGAATCAATGCTGTGTAGAGTGTGACTATGTACAATTGCTTGTGTAGAGTGCAACTGTGTACAATTGCATGTGTAGAGTGTGACTGTGTACGATAGCATGTGCACAGTTGTATTTTATAGAAAGAATGCACTTTCTGTGTAAATAAAATTTGTCGATACTTCTAATAAACATGCTGCTTTTATGTTTAAGAATGTTGCAATGCACTTGATCATTTTTATTGCGAAAACATAAAATATTGTCCTATTACGATCGTACAAGCACGAGGTCGTTTTAATAGTTATTTATTTAAATTCAAACCTTTAAAGTTTAAAAACGTTAAAGGATAGCCACAAACGATAAATCCATCTTATCTCCCAATTATATTATAAAGACCATAATGATATGTATTTATATTGTGCTAAAAAAGTGACAAGAGTGAGAATAATTGTTACTCGTGTCACGATATACGTAAAAATATTTTGAAAATTGTTAGAATTTAAAATAATTTATCTTTAAATAATGTTTGCGTAACACCAGCGGTGCTGCGACACTTTTCATCTATTTTATCTTTGATAAGAGGGTGAAAGAAATACAATTTTTTGTGTTTTTTAAATTCATTGCATTCAGGGTGACTCGCGTAACAAATTGATCTGCATAACCTCCTACTCTCTTACCGTAGGAGGTGAAGAAAGAGAATGGAGTGAAAGAAAAGAAGAAAAAAAGACGATCGCACGGGTACCAACCCACGAGAACAGCACTCAATTCAGATAATGGAATGACTTGATCGTTCTCAACCAACACAACTAAACAGTAACGACTGACAACACAGCTAAAGGTGCGACCAAGCCATGGCAAAGAGGACCCACAGGGAGCCGTCTATATATATATATGTATATATATATATATATGTATATATATATGTATATATATATATATATATATATATATATATATATATACGCAAGCCAGCAATAAGGTAACTCGGTGCTGATGGTAAGTGTGGAATATATATGGGCGGACAGAGGATGCACGAAACGCACGAACGATGATCGAAGTATCGTGTCTCGGTGTTTTATGCCTCCCGGCATCACATCCGGATGATCGATCTGCCCCCTTGATCCAACGATACATCGCTCTGTGTGTACAGAGTCATACGCAATCGATAAAGAAATAATATTCATATTTATCGTTACTGCGGTGATACACGATTGAGAACCGATGATTTTATATAATAAATCGTGAATGTTAGGCTCAATATCGATTTCTGCATTCGCGTGAATATATTTTCAATTTTCTACTCGATAAATCCAATTTATATCTCAATCTTTCACCCTCATCAAGCTCTGAGGAGTCCTTAAGCCAGACGTTATTATTATTCAGGACAAGAAGATGAGAGAGGAGAAATCGGTGGCCTCTCGGATCATTTCACGAGAAACTCAAATTGAGTGAGACCGACACTTTTCTGTGCTCTCACACAATAGTCAACAAGGGCGAGTGAAAAGAGTAGTTGTCAGAAATTGAGGAAAAAAAAAAAATGTAAAAAATAAAAGCATCGAAAGAAGAAGAGAGAGGAGATTGAGGAGGAGTAAAATAATAATAGAGTCTCTGTTCGCCGGACGAAGTAGAAGAACAGGAAGAGAAGAAGAACAAGAGTCACAATCAGAGGGAGCGAAGGTCCCAGTGGGGAGGTTCCCCGCTCCGTCTCTTTCTCCCTTTCGCTGTGGAGTGTTGCGATGAGATTCTCGAAAAAAAGGACAGCGTGGCGATGGCGGACGGCCCAACGATCTAACCCGTCTTAACTACATAACTACATCTTTCTTCTGCGTCTTCCTTTCCCTTCTCCTCTCGTAGGATCTCTTTCTCTCCTCCCTTTCTTCGCCGCCCTTCGTCCTCTTCCTTTTTTTTTTTCTCTTTTTCTCTCTCGTTCTTCTTCTTTCGCTCTATCTTCGTTCTCCTCATAGTCAATCTCTGTATCCCATTCCCTTTCACGTTCACCTTTCTTATTCGCGCCGCAAAGAAGCTAGCGAGCGACCGGGAAGCTTTGCGAGACGTTGCGGCTAACGTTGCGGCGAGGCTGAAGCGCGCGCGCGGCTTCGTAAAAAAGGCGGCCCTAAAAGAACTTCATATTTTTTATGCTCTGACAGCGACTTGGGTGGTCCAAAATGGCCGCCAATGATATAATATAGTGCTCTCGGCAGCTTGCTGCTGCTGCTGCTGCTGCTGCTGCTGCTGCTGCTGCGGTTTCTCTCTCTATCTCTCTCTCTCTCTATCTATCTATCTCTCATTCACTCTCTCTCTCTCATTCTCTACACTCGGAACGCCCGACAAACGCGTATACGGCACATACAACCCTTTCATCTATGTGTGCATCGCAGGGTGTAGTGTATATACAGACGCTTACACGCACAAGTGTACTACGTGTCCTTGTAACAACTTGGTTGATTTAACATACAGTACCATCTCCTGCAAATCAGCTCACATTTGCAAACTTTGACAAACGATGGAAATAAGTAGATTTATTATTTTTCTAATATTGTGACAGACAAAAGGTTTTCGCTTCAAATGAAAATGCATAACGTACGTTCTTAGTATTCAGATAAAAAGATGTTATCGTTCGTAGTGTGAATCGATTCGTGTTTCTAATTTTGTATTATATTTAATCGTTGTTAACAATTTTAATCGATAGCATTATCAAAATATCTTCATTTTCTTCGAAATATTCTTACGACATTTATCTTATGTCGATAATTCAAAAATTAATATTAATTATTACGCTTTTTTCAAAAAAAAAAAAAAAAAAACCTGCAATGTACAATCTTTCGTACATTGCTTCCTCATTATTTGTCAACATTTCACAACATAATTAAGAGACCAACGTGGAGATTTCTACATTGCATTTTATTCTTTGAAAACTCTTTGCTTGTCGGATTATAATTTAGAACATTTTTATTAAAACTTAAAAATGCTCAAATATTTTAACCACTTGAATCATTCACATTCAATTCAAATTCCAAACTTTATTCAATGATTATCCACTTGTGAACCAAAATGGAAGCTCGATATCTAAAAAAAAAAAAAATTGCGTAACCAAGAATATTTACAAATACAACTACCCACACATAAACACACACACACATTTAGAAACATCTTCGTGAACCAACATAAGAATGTTGAATTATAATTTTTCTCAAAAACGAGGTTTACTCTGAAATGAAGAAATAAAAAATATCTCCATCAAACTTATTTCTTCTGGAATCTTTTAATAATTATTGTATCGTAAACGATGTTAACTTTCCTTTCGAAAATCAAATGGAAATTGGTTAAATTACGAGAGTAGAAACTCTATATATTCTATACGTCATACATAATATACAGTGTACACACATACATGTTAGGTAATATGTACACAAGTATACTGGAAGAGGCAGAGTACTCGTAACCCTCGCTCCCATAAAGTAACTCGAGCTTTAACGTTTATTATTTTTCCTCTTTCGCCATCTCTGTCTCTCTCTCGCTAAAGCACACACACACACACACACACCACGTGCAGGTAGATGAAACTTCTTAACCGAACCCTCTGCAACGCGCACCGGATTATATCGCCATAGAGTACCTTAACTATATCTATATAACCATCCACAATATACATTTGGTTATATATTTACCGTATGTATGCAATTCTACGTACGCTCATAATAATATGCGTGTATGTATTATAATGATAATTTATGGTGTCCCGTGTACTAACTGTCACCGGTACTTGGAGTTATCATTTATTGCATTTTGAACCTGCGCACTTTGTACAAGCAAGAGATTCGACCGGACTTTCAATATGATTTTCGAATTAATTTCAATAAACTGACATTGAATATTCTACATATAGGTCAGTCAAGTTCGATTAAACTTGATGGTGACATTCAGTTATTCAATAATGATTTTTACAAAATGATATGTTGTCAAAAGTCGAATTTTTTTTTTAAATCTATCGAACAAACACAATTTTCTTCAAAATTCGAACATGAAATTCTTCGCGTTGAAAATTTAATTGTTCATTTTAATTAATGATAATTTAATACGGAACATTATAGAAATAATATAATAATAGAAATAAGAAAAATAATCTTAAGTATGTTGATAAATTAATACAGAAGCAATATTTCATTTGAGTATCATGCTCATATTATGAAAATGCTACGTACACACGAACTATTCGTTATGTTTGCGCGAATCCAAGTTGCGTCGGTTGTTACCATTTTTGTACAAATGGGACATTGGATAACATAGAGTTGTACGGATAAACGAGAAGTTGAGATTTTTTATTCAATGATAAAGGAGGGATAGCATGCGAAGATTTTTTTTTACGAGTACCGGATCAATAATATAACGCGATAAGAATAAGTGAGAAACGATAGTGTCTTGATTTTATAAAATATTTTTAAAAATCTCTTAGCGAGTGACATTCTATTACTATCTCGATCTCACTCATAGATAAAAATTTGTACCGATAGAACAACATAAAGGCCACCAGGATCGCTGATGTTCAGTTACCCCCACTCTTCGCCCCCGTGCGCATATCGAATTTAGCTGTATTTTTAAATTCTCAATCTTCCTATTTGTATCCGAAGACTTATGCGATGGAAAGGGACAAAGGAAGGGAAAGAGAAGTGAAATTTAATATCACGAGAGTTAATACGCTGTACACCAGAAGAAGAGTACCCACGCTCCGAGTGTCACGATACCCGTGTCTCTTCTCGTCAACGGGATACTTATTTGTCTGCCTACGGGTATCACTTTGCGAATATAATGCGTGTTAAACTGCCTGGATGATTGTATACATGTGTACAACTATCCAAACAGCAGAGTTCTCTCATTCGTATACTCGTAGATTCCATTACCGTTCGTGTCCTCTTCTCGTAATAATCCGAAGTTGCTGTTAGCAACGACGACGACGACATATACCCCAAGAGGGACAGGCTAATTGCCTACCGCGACGACACTTTCCACTGACGCATAATGTTGCGCTTAGGATTTGCAGCAGTAGCGCAATTCACTTGTAACATCACGTGCTGACTCGAGACGAGGTACTATTATACCTTAACCACTGCACAGTTCATATATCGTTAACGGTAGGCGCGACGTATTAATCTAGAATCAACATCTGTTACCAGAGTTACCTGCGATAAATACTCTTAGCTCGTTATCACCGCAACAGTCCAAGTGTTCGAGTGTCCAAGTGCTTCGGTATTAGGTCCAGTTCCGACCAGTACCAGCGATAAATGATTATGTGAATGATCACTCCCGGAAATCTAATAAACGTATTGAAAGTTTCAGTAGCTGTAGCTATTCATTAATTTCCATATAAATAGCTACACGTTTGATTAATAGTTGTACACACGATCGATCATTTATTTAGAATGAATAAGAACTTGAAATAATCTTGATACATTGCCATGCGATAATTGCAATGAAAGAATATAGTTTGTAAAATCAATGTTAAGTAAAATAATTATTGAAAGACTTAAAAATTATACAATGTTAAATTCAGGGTCTTAAAAGCGATTGATGTACACTCTTGACAAGAATTTACTTATTTTGTATTAATTTTAACAATTTTCACAGTGTTAAATTCACACAAGCGATTGCGTTATTATCATTAGGTCCCACCTAAAAATTTACAAGATAATTATGTTCGGAATGAGTAAATGAAAATCAATAAATAATCAGCAAATCAATACAGAATTTTGCCACGAATATAATTCAAAAATATCATCGAATTTCATTCACCTATTTTCAAGTAAAACGCATTGAAAGTTTTGAGGTTATAATACAAATCGACACCAGCTATTCAACACCGACCGTTGACACCAATCGTCAATGGACTCGTATGAACACCGCGCGAGGATTATTTTGAACACCGTATTTTTAACTGTCTGCTATTCAACAAATTTTCGAATTAATGTTATTAAATGAGTGGTATTAAAAGATTTTTTTTTTCAAATAAATAATTCGAGTTGTTTAATTTAATCGTTAAGCAAAGAGATCCGTTAAATTTATACTTCGTATAATTTATTAGAAATGGCAATTGTGTTTTATATCAATTGTTCTCTTAAGGAACAAGAAAGGTGGAGTGGTTCACCCACGTCAAATCAGTGTTAAATTTTTAACAGCGTTTTTACAATTTTCTATGTTTTATCGGACTGTTCTAAAGGATTGCTTGCGCAGCAGTATGTCGTCTTAAAGAAATGCTAGAGTAGATTTTTTTACCGATTATCGTCGGTAAAAAATAGGCAACCTATTGTACATTAATTATTATAGTTTTATTAAATTGTACAGGATTCTAATGCGAACAAAAACGCTTCGACGTCAAGTCGAATTTCCGTTCTGAAAACTTACAAAAAAAATGCTAATAATCTTATATTACTGACCCTTCAGAAATCCAATATGGCCGCTCGAAATGTCAACAACATCAGTTTTGTAGGATATAAACCGTTCTAAAACTCACATACATCAAATCGGACCGTACGTCGATACTTTCAAGTTTTCCAAACATTTCAATATCGTCAAAAAGTCGATCACGCAATAGATTAAATTAACGTAGAGCGTGTACCGCGTTCACGTATATTCTGTCTCTGTTCTCGATGCCGTAAGCAGCCATTTTTAAATGTATCGTTCAAAAGTTTGTATGCCTAATGTTAGGTTAAGTTAATTTAGGATAAACAAACGGTTGTAACTTTTGAACAACTACAACTTTTCAAAATCCAGGCAATCAGTTGATAAAGTATCTTTCAATAAACAAAATAAGTTATTACTCGTCACAAACGGACATACATTACGATTTATTCTTTGAAGAAACTGAACGAAAAATCATCTCATCGTACATGAGCATATATCACTCGATTTTCATTTCTAATTGTGGTTGCGAATGTATTTACACGTTTAGAACACATGTTGCTGCGTAAGCAATCCGTGAGAAGAGTTTAATAAAATGTAAAACATCGTAAAAACGCTTTTAAAAATGTAGCACTGATTTGACTGGTGTGACGTTTTTACTTCACCGTTCTAAATCGATCGATCAATCGTAATTTAAAAAGTTCAATCATCGGAATGTCCAATTATTATATTCTTGCATTGATTAAAATTGAGAAAATTGTTTTGTCTCGCTATGTACAGGACTTTTAAAACGAAGAATAATCGAAAGAGTATTCCGGTTTAACGCGTGCAAAAGAAAGGATTCGATTCGTACAAACGGACGCATAACGAATCGTACCACTCTCGCCTAATACAACGTCGGTACATTTAGCGTACCATTGCGTTTCGTTACGCATTGCAGTGTTCGATAGACCGGTGAAGAAGAATGCGATCCCTTTTCTACGCTGAAATACTGGTAAATATATATATACGGTCTATCTGTGTTTGTACCTAAAAGCGAAAGGTATAGGTTTGTCTCATTATCCCGAGGACCAATTTTGTGAAAGTTTCAACAGAGTTACCTTTTTGGTCGGTGCTTGTGTGTGGTAAAAGAAATAAGGGAGGAAAGGCAGTGGCAAGAAAATTTACAAACCCATAACAATGCCAGAAACATCTTAAATATTTTGACGTTCGAACGTTAGTCGCGGTCCGTGAATTTGGTCGAAAAGTGGTCGAAAATGTCGGAGGGAAAAGCAGAACGAAATGGGAAAAAGGCAACCGGTGGTCTTCCACAGCGTCGCAACAGGAAAATTATAGTTCATTCGAAATACATACACGCGTATATATACACCGATGCGGTTGAACCTGCTTAAAACCTTCGAGACTTGCGAGGAAACGGCAATTTACTCGTTTCCATAAATGAATATATTAAATGGAATTGAAGATGGAAAAAAAAAAAAAACGACGATGGGGAAACGAAATGTGGAAATAACTCGGCGACCCATTATTTCCTCTGGTTTGTAATTTACACTAATGGGCTTCTATGGTGATTACAACGAGAGCTCATGTACGAGAGAAGAGAGACTGGCCAACCATGGAACTGAGCCAAACGAGTGAAATGCTTGTGAGAGCAGATTCAAATTATAAAGTTGAGTAATTCCACAACTGTGAAATACACTTAATTATTTATTCTTTTTTTTTACTAATTCACGCTTGGCAGCCACGTGCAATCGCCATCAACGATTTCTTCTGGTATTTTGTATACTTGGTACGATTAAATAGAATGAACGATACGATCGAAAATATTTCTTTAAATTTTAATAATCGCTCAATGGATTATCTAAAAAAAATTAATTGATTGCAATATATTTGAAATGGTATTGAGCGTTTTATTATTTTAGACAATATGGCTCAATTTTGTATTTTGAAAAACATTCATCGAATATTCTACGTATTAAAGTTTTAGGATAATATTCTAAGCTTCGTTGTTAAATTTTAAACATTGCAGTCGCGTTTTAGGATTCGTGATGACCATTTGAATCAACGAACCTCATTTCCTCATTTATTTTATGAACGCCGCCTTAAAGTATCAATATAGATCCGCAAAAAACTACTTCAAGTATCAAAACGACCGAGTGTTTATTTCGCTAAATCCTTGGCGATATATTTATTTTTAATATTTCCATAAATGTGTCAAGTATGAATCGATTTTTCTCATTGACGACGTGCGTCGATCAAAATTTTCGGCTGCTAAAATAATTGTTGTAACACGAGATGCACACGGGTGAAGGTTTAATACAAAATCAAATGTAAAGTTTCTTCAAATTTTTTATCCAAAAAGTATACAAATTTTACGGCAGATAACTAGATTGATTGAATGTCTCTACTTCGAATAACTTTAAATTAATTAAAAACGATATCTTAGTTTAAACATCGACGGAGAATCCACGTAAATTGGCACAAAATATTGAAAAACTAAATATCAAAAGTACCAGAAAATAAGAGAAAGAGCTTAAAGAGCTCCGAGAACGAAATTGCTACGATTATCTAGCGCCGCGATATAACCCAAGAAAGATAAATAATTTTTTTTTCCTCGCCTTCCGGGGATGCAACGAAAGAAAGAGAAACATAAAAAATAAAAATAATAAAAATCAGGGTAAAGGAAATAACGAACAAGATGAGTTTCGCGGTTCGACGATTCGCAGAGCTACCATTTGCGGCAGTTTTGTTAATTTCCTCTTGTGCGTAGTTGGCAAACCCGATGTTTCCTTTCGTCTTTTACGAGCGTTTCGCTAAAGCCATCATTCGCTTAGGTGTATATAGCATTACTATATATATATATATATATATATATATATATATATATATGTACACTTGTACGGTTTGTACATGAGAAATGCGCAATTTATCGTGAACCGGTACACGACCGGTGCGTAGCATCGCACTGTGAAAATTCGCAAAAAAAAACTTCCAAAGGGAACCCTATCGAGAAAATCCAAGATTTTTCGGATATTTCAAGATCCTCTCCGAACGAACGAAAAGCAACAAAAAATAAAATGACAAACTTGTCTATAAAAAAACAAAATGAAAGACAAAAAAGTATATATAGAGAGACTCGAAAGGTGGAGCAAAGAAGTATCCCGAGCGATCTCAAATATGGCCGTAAAGCCTACGCCTACCAAGGATACTCTAACCCTCATGAGACTCGATGCAATATCCCATATGCTCGAACCATAAGGCATTTTTTTTTTCTTCCCATCGCCGATTCCGTGACATATTAATTTATGGAGGTGGAATTAGGAGCCTGCGGTCATGGCGCGCATCGAGGATACATACCGAGGAGGCTACAAGGCCCGATAGCCTTTCGGTCGGTTACATTTAACATGGAGAGAAAAAGTTGTGGTTAATTTTACATTAACCGCGGTAATAATAAGTAAATAAATGTCTTCAATCATTTTTTTTCTTCTCATTCGTGTTCATTGCGGTAAAACGTGTTTGTAATTATGTGCTGGGGCATAAGGTTTTTCATTTTAAGCTCTCGGCGCGACGTTCAATCAACTTGAAAAAAAAAAAAAAAAAAAAAAACCAACGATATAAATTGTGAGATTATCTTTGAGTTTATTAAAAATAGATGAAAGATCCGTAATACACTGAAAAGTGCGAAAGAGATAGTAGAGTGAAAGAGAAACAGCACAACTGTGTAAGTGTGGTAATTTCGAGTCCCCTTAAAGTGAAATTATGTATGAATGCGAGGGAGATATAACTAAATGGTGGTTTACGGTGGAGTGAGGAACGGCTAACGCGCATAAGTGTTGACATTTCGTTGTCGTCTTAAGACGATGTGACATACCGACGTAGCTACCGTATTTTAAGAAGCTTCGAATGATATTTACAGACTCGCCTTTCTTATTTTCTCAGAGAATATTCGTATTTCGAGCAATAAATAAATTAGATTCACGTACAGAATAACTTGCTAGATCCAAACCTAATTTCCTTTCCTCTGAAATATTAAACGTATCTGAAAAAATATCAGAGAATTTGTAATTTTGTGAACCCGATGATGTGTTGCACCGCCTTAAACGTACTTTAGCGGATATTAAGATAGCTGCGCGCGCACGTGAAAAAGAATCTCGCGCGTAGAATCCCGTTGTGTCGAACGAAGGATTTAAAAATATTCAATATTTTAACATTTTGTTATCGTTGGAATGTTATAAACTCTTTGTGTTTCTCAAACGAACTTTATCATATGTAACATCGGATGGTCCCATTGATATTCTAATTAAGTTATGAGAACGCAGTTTTAATGTAATTTATCAAAAAAAAAAAAAAAACGCACCCCATTCACCCTTTTACGTCATCAGAGTTAATATACAACGTTAATGAGGTTATTGAAAAACACCATTAATATCAACGGGGGACTCTTTCTCTCCATGTTGTGCGTAAAAATTTTCGTGCCGATCGCCGGGTGCGAGAGTATTAACCGAGGCTACTCATCAGCGTTAATACATCCGCTGGAGAGATAAGAGAACGTTTTCGACACCCGGTTTTCGCGCTTAAAAGAACGAAAGAGACATCGCGGTTGATATCACGTAAGCACAAGCGAGACGACACGAGCACGAGATATCTTCTTATATCTTCTTCGTGCACGCGGCATGCTTTCGGTATAATTTTGCCATTACCCCCACGCCGCGAGTGATCTCGAGTATGGATTGCGAGCAACGGCACCGACACACGGTGCAAGAGCGTCGAGGGGTACCCTCTGGCGTTGAGACTAACACCGGGGCACCCCTGGGCACCGAGTAAAAGACAGAGAGCAAGTGAGTGAGAGAGAGAGAGAGAGAGAGAGAGAGAGAGAGAGAGAGGAGGCGCGAGAGCGATCATAATGGTTTCAATGATGACCGTTCACCTTGTTATTATTATTACTCGCTCGAACCCAGCGAGCCCCGGAGAAACTCGCGCCGCTTCTTCCTGCATACCCTCGACGTTTTACGTTTAGGGAATACCACACCTTCGTCGACGCACCGTAGATATCGACTCTGTATCTGTGTTATTCGATACATCGACTCTGTATGCGAGCGCGCATCAACAACGAGCAATCATCAACCTCGACGCGCCATTACTCACACCGTTTGTGCCTGCCATATGGCAGGAAGCATCAATTTTTCACTCGTTATTTATCCGTCTTTTACTATCAACGCTGTTTCCTATTTTCTTCTAGGGTTACAAGAGAAAAAAAAATGCTGTCTACCGTCAATTGAAGTTGCGCCGTCGACATACTTAATTATTCCATTAACAGATTTTTTTTAAATCGCTATAGCATCGTGAATGCGCTTCGAGCGTTTCATGGTTTCAATCTAATCAACGACTGATGCAAGAAACGAACGGAACCGCTTGAATTTGCGATAGCTACGATAGTCGAGCAAATTATTTTTAAGCGATTAAAATAATTAATAGATCAATGTCGTTGTTGTAAATTATCACGATAATCTTATTGTAACAATTCTAATTAATTCGCGCGGCAATTTTCTTGGCAATCAGATTATTCGTTGACGCAACTAATTTTTCGGAACCATAATATGTTGATGCAACCAATTAATCAATCGACAGCCAACTAACTTGTCGGCTTGATTGATCAATTTGTTTCCTCGACAAAATTAAATCGCTAGAACCGTATTCAATCGTTCGGTTGTTTGAACCAATTAATAATTTCTTTTCGTGCACAAGTACATCAAGTTCCTTCCTACAAATATTTTCACCCTTCTATCCGTATGTTTGTCTTCCAGGTCAATGACGCGTGTGTACAAGTGTTCACAAATGTGTGCGTGCGTGCGTGCGTGCGTGCGTGCGTGCGTGCGTGCGTGCGTGCGTGCGTGTGTGTGTGCGTGCGTGCGTGCGTGCGTGCGTGCGTGCGTGCGTGCGTGCGTGCGTGCGTGCGTGCGTGCGTGCGTGTGTGCGTGTGTGCATCAGAGTCACAAGGATAACAGACGTTATCCGATATCGCAGAGGACATACGTCTCCCGGCTGTCGGACAATCGTTATGGAACGATCAAACTCCTCACCTCGTACCTCCCTCCTCACTCGCTTCTTCGTTCCTCTTCGGGACACGCACGTTACTCGTGCTTCTCAGTATCAGAAGCGTACAAACTCAAGAATCGATGGTCAACTTCGCTTAACGCTTTTTACAATGCTCCCTCGCTCGAGTCCGTAGACCCAGTTTGTTCCTCGTTGATCACACGTCATCCAGAGTGAGAGACGGCAAAGCTGAGAAAAAGATTCATCATTTCATATATGTAGACGCACAGTTGAACACCTGTGCTCCGATGACACCCTCACCGTATATACCGCGAAGGCTCTCGACTTCTTCATTCTCCTTCTCCACTTCCGCCCCTGCCTCTTCCTCCTTCTTACAATGACGAACGCTGCCTTTTACAATATAACACTATATATACCGTCGTTGTTCATTCTATCCGTCATTTGACACGCGCACATATTCGTCGATCGATCATTCAACGTTTGCGCTTCTTTCGTTTGTCAACGTATCTATTATTTATTCCGTTATCCGTTAACACAGTTTATCAGGTTTCAACGTAAGCAAATGAAGGTGAAAGAAATTTGGGGTGACAAGAATTATATCGTTTTTTTTTTTTTTGTAAACTATGAGACACTTGACATAATTTTTTTTTCTTCATATTCAACTTGTTCAGTACATATCAATTTATGATGTTTAATGAGTGAGAAAGAGAGAGAGAGAGAGAGATATATACAGGGTGTCTCACTTAAAAAAAATATGCTCAAATATATCGAAAACTAAGAATTTAATTGAAAAATGTTCGGAGCCTCTACAGGACCCATTGAGGCTCAACTTTTCTTTTTTAAATAAAACTCTATTTTCTATTGCACTAAAAATTTTTTTTTTATTTGTCGTTAAACAATTAGTAAGTTTTACGCCGAGTTATTTATCCTTTTTCGTCTTCGAACAAGCTCAAAAACGTTATTCGAAGTTTTCCCGTGGAAAGAGTGGCGACACGTCAATCTTTGCCACTTTGACAATTAATAAATGAAAACGAGTTCTACGATAAATTGTTGAACATTCAAGAGTTTTTAACCGTTCGTTTGCATTTTTTGTTAAGCATTGCCAAGCGTTTAAAAGCGACCGGCATTACCGTTACCCGATGTACACCGCGGGCAGGTTGTTCGGTCGTATTTCGTGCGTCACGTAGTCCCGAAAAGAGCTGATTTCATTTAAATTTGTTAGTCAAGTCCACTTATGAATTAAGGCGTACGGTTTTTAATTTTCTTCGCAAAGATTGCCTTATCGCCGCACTCTTTCCACGGAAAAACTTCGAATAACATTTTGGGCCTGTTCGAAAACGAAAAAGGAAAAGTTACTCGGAGTAAAATTTACTCATTGTGTAACGAGGAATTAAAAAATGCAATAAAAAATAGAGATTTTCATTTAAAAAACAAGATTTGGGCCTCGATAGGCCCAATAGAGGCACCGGACCCAAAAACTGATATCCTCATCCGATGTCTCCCTTCGTATACAACAACTTTTGTTCGAAACATTTTTCAATTAAATTCTTCATTTTCGATGTATTTGAGCATATTAAACGAATAAATGGGACACCCTCTATATCCGACACTCGAGGCACGTGCTGATATGATAAATGCGATAGAAACTTCAATGAATTATACTGGAAAAGAGTGACAATGAAAGAGTTAATGCAATCAACCGATGCCAAGTCTAGACATTTGTTTAAACAATAATTATTGTTGTTTTTTTTTTTTTTTTTTTTTTTTTTTTTTTTTTTTTTTTTTTTTTAATAAATGGAACAATAAGTAATCTAAAAAATCTATTTTTATCCTCAAAATCATCGAGATACATTCTCGTTGTTTTCTGGTAAATAAAAAAACGTGCAAATTTTAATTATAAACATAACTTTATGAGGATTCTTCTCAACCCACAGAATATTTTCTACGTTTAAATAAAAATTACAATACTTTAAAGTATTTACATTAAAAATCAATTTTAAAAACATTCAAACACTCGCTGTTTGAATGTTCAAATGTCATAACGTAAAATTATACACGTTCAATCCATACACGGTAAATCACCAGAATAATAATTCAAATTCGTTTAATTAGTGTAATAAAATGTAAAGCTAGTTAACGTATTAACCCAAATACAAGACGACCCCGACTATAAGACGAGTATCATTTGTATCGAAAAAAATCAGAAAAAAAAATACATACACACATTCTGTGTCTGATCATGCACGCAAATGTACCCCGACAATCAGAACTTTCGAATGTAAGACGACTCTTGTTTTTAAATGATATTTAGGCGAAAAAAACTTCGTCTTATATTCGGGTCAATGCGATATTTGCATGAAAAGAAAAAACAAAAGTTGAGAAAATTAATGAACGCTACAATAACCAACTGGAACAGTTGATAAAAGAAAAACCGTGCAAATTTGTAATATGCACATTGCTTCTTCGTGATTCTTGTCAACCCACAGAATTTCCTCTACGGATAATGATTATCTCAATTTTGGTTCCCTCATAGAGGAAGTGCTATTAAAATTTTCAATTAAACTGACAATTAAATTGAAAATTAAATAAAACTGCAAATTTCGTTAAATTTAAATTCTTTGATTGATTCTTACCAAATTCAAGACCAAGTATCCTTGCACCCAAGCCAATTTTTATGCCAAGTTTCAGTTTGCGAGATGAAAATTTACAAAAGTTGGAACAAATATAGATTTTTCTTTTTGAAAAATTATAAAAATTCATGATTCTATAAAATCCAAACGCGTCGATCGATTCTTCACACGGATAAAAGTATGGAAAATATCATTTTTATTACATATATTTCGATTGTTTAAAAAAATATATTACGACGTGCAACTTGAACCGAAAAAAAAATGTATGAAATATCCATAAATTATATTATTTATATATATTTTTTTTTTTTTCGTGCAATAAAATATTCTCGCATATATTAAAAATGTTCTGAGTGAGAGACAATTAATTGCTGCATGTTGTTATTAAGAAGTAATGTAATCAGTAATTTGTGTAATTGAAAGAAAAAATAGAAGATTCGTCCCTATTGTTCGTTTGGAAGAGATAATATTCGATTTGATATTTTCGGATCGATGATACATGGCGCATTCTTATTTGATTTACAACGTACGAGGAAAGTAGCAAAAATTTCGAAGACACGAGGCAAGGGAACGAGTGTCGCAAATCGAGTGCCAAGCGTTTCTACGATTTCCTTGGTTGTAGCTCGTCTTCCGAGCGTGACACGTTTTTATTATGTGACGATCGTGCCAAGCTTTTTTTTTTTTTTTTTTCGAGCAATATACCGAGGAGTACGAGGGGGCCGGTAAAGTACGCGACCACATGTCGCTACGGGAGTGTCATATGAGACCAAAGTCTCGAATATTGTATAAATGGAAGAAAGAAGAGAAAAAGTATTCTCGTTGCTCCCTTTTTCTCTGGGTGTGCTCCCGAGAGATCGCAGGCGTGTTCCCTTAATATCCGCACGTTTTTCCGCATCGCCCGATTCGCCATCGTGAAAGAACCGAAGGCGACGACACGTGTGCTAAACTGCTTGTAAAAGTTTTCGCAATGGCGAACGTTTGCCCGTAGCGTCATCCGTGGTTACCGAGACCGAACGAAATATCCTTTTTTTTTACTTTATTAACCGAAGAACGTCTATAAACTTTGCCGTGTCGTGGTTACTGTACGAGAAAAAGATCACGTTCTAGAAAACCTATTAAAGCGACAGCTTGTACAAGTCGAACGAAAACGTCATTATGTACACTTGAGATATATTGGTCATCATTGCGCTTGTTTTATACTCTTCGTGACTCTATCATTTCCGAGTTATTTAAGGTCCAAATATCGTCATACAATTGTACAAAATATTTTAAGTCATTTTTTATTATACAAAGTTGAATGTTTGTTTGCTTCTTCGTTACTCAAACCTACAGTTTTCAGTTTAGTATCACGAAATTTTATATACAATTTCACTTTAAAGGGATGCTGATTTAGATTTTGTTAACGATTTTGATCGTTAAAAATAGGCGATTTCGTAGTCTACGCCCAGCATCGTCAATACGCTGCGGATGTGCTTCGAATTGTACACGACTGTAGTACGAACATAGGTAAACGTTTCGACGTTTGATCAAATTTCGGTTGAAAACCTGCCAAAAATGACAATAATCGTATATCACTGACCCTTCAGAAAGAAATCCAATATGGCCGCTTGAATTGTCAACAGCATCTGTTTTGTACGATATAAACGTTTCTGAAACTCACATACGTCAAATCGGACCGGACGTCGATTCTTTGAGGTTTTCAAAACATTTAAATATCGTTAAAAAGTTGATAACACAAAAGAAATTAACGCAGAGCGTATACCGCGCTCGTGTAGTCTGGCTGCTTGCGCCGGTAACGAGAATTATCACCAAATTTTCCCGACTAACGCCAGGCAAATAACCTATTAGTTATTAAATATAGCTTTGATAATGAAATTAAGTTAGTGAAAGCACTTGCAGAGACTCGTCGAGCATCATAAACCGTTTACAACGATAGTTAAACATGATGCAACTCTCTAGAATTTTTAATGCCAAGTTGGCTTTTTACCATTTTTCATCCTAAATATTGATTCTTTGAAAAATATTATCGACTCAGACCCCGAGTTGCGATTTGCCAAATTTACATCTTAGTAGAAGACAAGTGGTCGGAGATTGTCGCAGAAATTCAGAATTTAATAATAATATTATCGAGGTTCCACCAATTTCAGTTTGAAAAACGTGTTTAATACTTTTTTTTTAATGGTAAAAAAAAATCATAAAGATCTCATGCGATTGATCGTTCGTAACAATGTTCTGATAATCGAAGAAAAACTACAAATCCGACTGTAACAAGGAAAATTTATTTTCGAAATATTATTTTATATTTTTAAAAAATCATAATAATTTTATCATTTTTTAAATCTTTGAATCTAGAAATTTTTTTACATGATCAAAACACCGTTACCAACAATCAATCTTAAGGGATTATTGTATACGATTTTAACTAACGAAAAAAAAAAAATTCTCTCTTCTTTTTTAAAGATATCGGTTGACCAGACCCATTAAAAATTATTTTTGGAGCTAAATTTCATTGAAGGATGTACGTTATTCGTTTACGAATTACAATTACGTTTAATACAATGTTCGAGCAGCTGCGATAATAAATTTATACAAAGTTTTGCTGTACATTCACTGACGCAACTACCGGGCTGCAATTATTATGTCCGTAGTACGCGCTGCGGTTGAACATTTTCGAGCAACACCGCGAGAAAGCCCCCTTCACCCTCTCCCTGATTGGATTAACGATGCGACGATTACGTGGAAATTGCTTGTTAAGAGTTGCGACTCGTTCAATAAAACTCATTTATTACATGTTGGACAGCGAGTAAATAGCACATTTGCGGTGTATCTTTGCACACCTGTAGTCTTATCACAAATAAATTAATGAACGAATGAGTTATCATAGAGGATAAGTGAATCGTGATTATATCAGGGCTAATCGATCAACATATTCCTACAATTACGTTTAAAGGGCTTTACGCGTTATTTGTTTTTTCGAGCTAATTTTTTTTGTCGAGCAAATGCGTTTTTCATGCATTCCGAGGTTGCTCAACTTTTCAAATGTAAAAAGATGTTATGCTGCACGTCCTCTCTGGCTCTCTCGAATATCAATACGCGCGAGTGAGTCGGCACAATATTTCCATCGTGAATTTCTCCGTCAAGTTTGATTTAGGCGATAATAAAAGAAGAACGTTAAACTGTAGAATTGTCCGAAAGATCAATCGTCGCGAACCTTACGCGACGATACGCTGCCTCTCGATCAGCAACTAAAACTGCAAACCAAATTTCTTTGCCACGTTTGATCAATCGGATAAAAGCCAAGAGTGCCTTCCGTCTAAGATTTCGCAGAACACACTTCTTGGCTTTTAATCAACGGAAATTCCGTGGCGTAATAAATTCGGAGAGGAACATCGGTTCTGTCTCTCACGCACCCAAACATGTTTGACATTGTCTTAACGTTTTATCTCGCTCCACCGCGATTTTTAATTGCGCTACTCTCACTCACACTCATTGCGGCTCGGTAGGTATAGCGCATCGCCTTAAGGCGTGACGAAAGACTCGTCCGACGTGATCCTTACGATGATGTTCTCACTCACTCTCACTTGTAGTGTCTAGTGTGTGTATTTCTACGATTTACCGTGTGAGACTATCGTACACCGGTAGCGTGGTGCGGTCACATCGACTCCTTTTAAGGGAGCGAAACTTCCATACTTACACAGATATGTTGCTTCTCTTCCGCTTCACCGTGATCGGCATACTATATCTATCTCTTTTGCACCCATGGATGGAGTATGGAGATTTCGCTTCCCCTTAAGGAGGTACGGTGAATGATTAGAGAATAGGGAATTGCGGGCAATGTGATAGAAAACATGCAACTTACGAGCGAGAGGGCATTTAAGCCGCATCTTGATGCATTCGTTCGAAACATTGATAATTTTTTTGACAATACAAAATCTATAAATTTTCAACTCTAGTAACATTAAGCATAATTTGACGAACGCATGGATACACTTGGATCTACCACATGCGAAAAGTTTTAATGGCGTTCACTTGCCAATTCTTAATTGTAAAAATACCGCAACTTTGTCTTTTAATAATTCGATAATCACGAATTTATATTTTCGATTACAATATACAGAAAAAAATTCGAATTTCTATCTTAAATTTGTCATTGTCAATGATCACCGTTCTTCCTTAAAGCTGTATATAGACAGTGCTGTCATCTGTTAGAACAGTGGAAAGGATTTTGAGATAAAAACGGAGCGGTCGGTCAGTCTTCGACACAGGTCGATAGATAAAAAGAATAATCGCACGTCGGTACTGACGAAATTTACGAATGAAGATATTTGTTTTATCGACGGACCAATCTCATTATCAATTACCGACAGCGTGTGTAGCCCAACGTTACCGATAGCGCCGCTAATTGCGCGCTGATGTACACACTGGGACGACATAACCCAACTCGTCTACGTACATCGTACATTACGTTTCCAATGGCTCAAGAAGTGCTCCACAAAACAAATTTTTATTCATCAGTGTTTGATGTGCAACAACTTAGAGGTTAGAATTCGTGGAATATCGACAAACGTTAAATAAAAAATCTAATTAACGATACACACAGAGTTAAGTGAATTAAAGTAAAGCATCTGAGATAACCTAAAAATAAATTACTTCTCTGATAAGAAGAAACGTTAATCATGGAGAAACCACAGAAAATGCCAAAAGTGGCAAAGGTGAAAAACAAAGCACCTGCCGAAATTCAGATAACGGCTGAGCAATTGTTGCGAGAAGCTAAAGAAAGAGATTTGGAAATTTTACCTCCGCCTCCCAAACAAAAGATCTCCGATCCCCATGAATTAGCGGATTATCAGCATCGCAAGCGAAAAACCTTTGAGGACAACATACGCAAGAATCGCATGGTACTATCCAACTGGATAAAATACGCACAATGGGAAGAAAGCCAGAAACAGATAGCCAGAGCTCGTTCGATCTACGAAAGAGCCCTCGACTGCGATCACAGAAACATCGCGCTGTGGCTCAAGTACACCGAGATGGAGATGCGCAATCGTCAGATAAATCATGCGAGAAATCTTTGGGACAGAGCGGTGACGATTCTTCCGATGGCTAAACAGTTCTGGTACAAGTATACTTATATGGAAGAGATGCTGGAGAACATAGCCGGCGCTCGACAAGTCTTTGAGCGCTGGATGGAGTGGGAACCGGAGGAACAAGCGTGGCAGACGTACATCAATTTCGAGCTGCGTTACAAAGAGATCGAGAGAGGTCGCAAGATTTACGAACGCTTTGTAATGGTTCATCCGGATATCGGTCACTGGATTAAGTATGCCAGGTTCGAGGAAGCCCATGGCTTCATAAACGGAGCTCGTACGGTCTACGAACGAGCAGCTGCTTTCTACGGAGATGAAAGTTTGGATGAAAAGCTGTTTATCGCCTTTGCCAAATTCGAAGAACGGCAGCGCGAGCACGACAGAGCGAGAGTACTGTACAAATATGCTTTGGATAATATTCCAAAGAACAGGACGCAGGAGGTCTATAAAGCTTATACGATACACGAGAAAAAGTACGGAGACCGTTCGGGTATAGAAGATGTAATTGTTAGCAAGAGAAAGCATCAGTACGAGCAGGAGGTCAAGGAGAATCCTTCGAATTACGATGCTTGGTTCGATTACCTGAGATTAGTAGAGTCACAGGGTAATCACGAAGCAGTTAGAGAAATTTACGAGCAGGCAATATCAAACGTACCACCGACGACGGAGAAACAATATTGGCGACGTTATATTTATTTGTGGATTAATTATGGACTCTTCGAAGAACTAGAGACCGAAGACATCGAGAGATGTCGCCAGATATACAGAGTTTGCCTATTTGAAATAATACCGCACAAACTTTTCACATTTTCGAAAATGTGGCTTCTGTATGCCAAGTTTGAGATAAGACAGAAGAATCTCACAGCGGCGAGAAAAACTTTGGGAATGGCTCTCGGGGTTTGTCCGCGGGACAAACTTTTCAGGGGTTACATTGATATTGAAATTCAATTGCGTGAATTCGATAGGTGTCGAATATTATACGAAAAATTTTTGGAGTTTGGACCTGAAAATTGTACAACTTGGATGAAATTTGCTGAATTGGAAACTCTGTTGGGAGATATCGATCGTGCGAGAGCTATCTACGAGCTCGCTATTTCACAGCTACGATTGGATATGCCGGAGCTTCTGTGGAAGACTTATATCGATTTTGAAGTAGCGCAGGAGGAGGCTGAGAACGCGAGGAATTTGTTCGAAAGACTTTTGGAACGAACGCTGCACGTTAAAGTATGTACGACGATATATTGATTTAGTCAAACGGTAGAAATTCACTAGTCAGTTTTAGTTTTGGTTAGATTAGATTATTCCTTGGATACGCTTCTCAATAATATTTTAAGGATCTTTTTCCAAAAATAGTTTATCTTCTGTATTCTTGGCATTCAGCTATTTTGTAGAAAAAGTACGAGTAATTATTTACGTATTTTAGAAAAAGTATTAACGTTCCAGTTTTTTTTTAGTAACGCGTGCACCAAGTTAAGCACGTTTACGAGAAAATTCTAGGAAACCGGCCCACGCCAATACAATTAATGATTTTTTCCGTCTCTTTATGTTCAATCGAAGTTAAAAAAATTATTCAAGACAGCTTGTGCCTAAATTTGAAAATGATTGACGATTTTTAGTTTTTGAGATTCATCGACGAATTGTCTTTCGTGGACGTTATCGTTAAACGCGTTAAGAGCAATTCAACTCTCGTTTCCTTCTCGCATCTTTGGCACAAATAATCTAAACACAATTTTCCTTTGCGTATATCTGACATTAAAAAAAAAAAAAACAATTTATTAAAGGTTTGGATAGCTTATGCAAAATTCGAGCTAGCGAATCCCGTTGCCGAGGAAGGAATCGATAGTGTCGCACTGGCAAGACGAATCTATGAACGAGGAAATGCAGCTCTGAGATCCAGCGGCGACAAAGAGAGCAGAGCAATGTTGCTCGAAGCTTGGAGAGATTTCGAGCATGAGAGAGGCGATGAAGAGAGTCAAGCGAAGATTATCGAGAAGATGCCGCGAAGAATAAAGCGAAGAAAACGGGTCGTCGGTGATGATGGGGTAAGTGCACTAAAATGTGATTTCCAGTATCCTAAAGCAGGGGTCTCCAAACTACGGCCCGAGGGCCACATTCGGCCCGCGGACAGATTTTGGACTATTTCACTTTTTACCACCGGCAACAATGATAATATGGTTTTGGCCCTCGGAACTTACCGGAGTAATCAGTATGGCCCTAAGGCTGGAAAGTTTGGAGACCCCTGTCCTAAAGGATTGAAAAAAATCACTGAAATTGATGTAATTTCAAAAATATTTCATCTCTTTCAGGTCGACGACGGCTGGGAAGAAGTATTTGACTTTATATTCCCCGAGGACGAGTCCCAGAGACCGAATCTCAAGATTCTGCAGACGGCTAAAGCCTGGAGAAAACAAGTTATCGAAACAACGCACAGCGACGACTCGGGCAAGGAAACTAACAACAAGCGAATATCTCCACCTACATAGTTGAATAAAATTAATTGCCTTATTGAACAACGTTACTAATAACATATTTATGAATTGTTGAATTAAATCGACGAAGCTCCTGCTACGGTTGGGCATATTGTAAATTTTTTTTTTTTTTTTTTATTCATTAGAAATACAGCATACGAAGATACAAAACTGTAGATTCTGACTGGAAGAGTTGTTTCTCGTTACCATCAAAACGATGAAAAAGTATTTATAAGTTATTATGTGTAAGCACATTCTGAAAATCATTGTTTTGTTTGGTATATATTTTTTTTTTTAAATTGACAATTGAAAGCCAGTTACTTGAATGTAAGAGTGCTGATTACAGTTCTCAAAACGAAACGATAACGAATACCGAGGACGATAATGGAATTTCATGATCTTTTTCTCTTGTTAGACGCCTGCAGCGCATCAGCAAATGTTTATGCCGTTAATCTCGCAAAGTATAAATAGAGATTGGGCAAAATTGTTGTCTGCTCCGTTTGTATAGCGCAAGTAAACGTTATTTGTGATAACAATAGTAAATATTTGTCTTCGTGAGATATCCCCTGAGCGAAGAGGCGCAACGGCATCATGACGCGCCCAATGTCAAGTGTAAAGAGCCTGGCTACTGCACGTCTCTTAACCGGAAGGATTTGATATAGCCCGACGAAGGAATCGTACGAACGTCTAGCGTTCTCGAGCTATTCGCTATCTACGTATTTTTTTCTTCTTTTGGCGTTTATATTATTTTCATTATTTCGATAAACATCTATTCATGGTCGATTAATCGCAATCGATTGCCATGATTAAAAAGCTGTGCACGAAATTATTCGAAATAAGCAAAGGATCTACCAAGTCGGCGAGATGTAAGACTGCCAAGTACATCGAACTATCGCGTTACGATTAAGGGGGATCCTGCTTTAAAAGATCCAAAAAATCGTTTCTTATTGTCTAAATCGATAGATAAACTATCCAAGAATATAATCAAAAAGTTACAGATACCAATTCGAAGTATTTTCGGAGATACAAAGCCGAAAGAAAAAGTGGCGTCGAGCAGTTGTGTGCACGCTCGGCCAGGCTCGGGCGCGGTTTCTCGAGTTTTCATTTTTTCGATTTTTCTGAAATGGCGGGCGTGATAGCAAAAAAAAATAAATGACCTATCGACTTTAACCGAAGTTTGTTCTCTTCAATATTAAATTCTCTTCTAGCTGAGCCAATAAAATTGTTTTAAAAAAGTACTTTTAAATAACTTTTACAGCACGTTAGTAATTTTTTTTTGTTGAAAAAATCCTTTTTTTTTCAAACCTGAAAAAAACAATGATTTCATGATTATTTCAACTTTTTCTTGGTTCACCCAGAAGAAAAATATATGATAATTGGAAACTACAGGGGCAAGGCGCTCACGGAAAGGGCACATTGCTCTGCAGTTTATAATTGTATGTACTTAAAAAAATATATTTTTACACTTCAAATACAAAAGAAAATATACCACAAAGTTCGCTGGGCTAAGTTGTTTTTTTCCCTTCCGAAAAAATTCTCGAAAAGAAAGCTATTTTTGGATCTTTTAAAGCAGGATCCCTCCTTAAGACGATGTGCTACACCGATTTAATCGCCGTGAGTATGAAATGAGGCAATTAACGATCGTGAGTAAGACAACGTTTTACATCGGCTAACAGGTATCCCGTGACTCACGAGTTACGTATACAATTCCGAGCGAAAATGGTGTATACGTTGCTTGATAATCACCGAGACAATATTGTCTCAAAGATTAATTCTCAAATCGCGATGCGTTTGTCATTCTTCGAAACTATCGTGTTAAGATTAAGTGAAATACACTTTCCAGCGCAAAAATTTTCAACACGTGTTTTTCTAACAGTTCTAATGGAATTGATTTAAATTAGGCGAGTGGATTGACGAATAATCGATGGATTAAGTGCTAAATCTATTTTGGCGGTAACAATGAGATTTTTTTTTTTTTTTAAGATACAACAAGCTAACGCCTAAAGCCATGTGCCAATAAACGATTTTACCTAAATTTTCATTATTCCTTGCTATTTCAGCCAAGTGCCGATTATCGCTTCTACATCGCAGTACAAATTGTCAACTTTTGCGGTGGAAAGGATCTTTCATAATCCTCGGGGAAGACAAGCCAACCGCCAGTTTCAACTCGATTATTTTCTAAACAATAAGGAATTCGATAATTAGCTTTTTAATGTATACACTTAATTTTTTATTGTTAAAAAAGTAATCAAATTTCACTATAAGCTGCCGATTGGTCATTCCTTACCCTTGCTCTATATTATCTCTATATATATATATTAAATACATATATAGATCTTTTTCTTCTGGTAATAGCGATAACGCTCATTTCATATGTTTCTTTTTTTTCTCATCGCTCTCAAAGCCTGAGTCCAAATCATCGCTGAGGCACTTTTTGAGTGTGCAAGCACGAGAATTTTGTCTATCGTTTCTCTGCTCGATCAACAGTCTCTTAATGCTCTCGACAAAGTGTTTAGAAAAATTTGGATAACCGTCGTACCCAGGAAAGACATTGACATCGATTATGGCGTACCTGCCGCTATGATTCTCTATAACGACATCCGCACCCACTAGAACGAGTCCAAATATCTGCGTAATCTGACCTACAATTCTCTCCAATATTTCGTAATTCGGTTGTACTCTCAGCGCCTCGTCGTTCGCCGATACAACTGTCCACTCTGAATTCGAACCGATCTTCGATATATCGTGAGAATTGAAGAAGAGCGTGCTCAAAGACTCGCAATCCTTGGCGTAAAAATTTTTCAAACTGGGTCGCTCGACAACGTTAAAATTATTACCAACTATAAATACTTTGTACAAAATTGCACTATGATTCACGAAGTCTTGAGCTACGCACGGTGGCTGACAGTCCTTCAAACCTTTTTCATTAAAAATCACCATCATCTGAATAAAAGAAAATAACACGTTAATATCAATAGGAATTTATACATTTTATTATAAATAATAAGTAAAGGAAATATTGATATTTTTACCTTATGTGCATCACTGGAACCATGAGCCAAGAGTGGTTTACATATGAATGGAAATTTAATACCGACTCTCCTCAAATCCGACAGATTCTCAGAGACATTTTTTGACATTATTTCTACAGAATTTGGTGTAAAGACATCTGAAACGACAAATAAACCCGAATTAATTAGGAATTTTAAAAAACAACTTTTTTACATACGATCCATACACAATAAGATCCAAGATAATAACCATTCAATTGTATTCCAGCCTGTATCATTTGATAAGATTCGTGTCGGTTCCTCAAGTTTCTTACGTTTTCTATTGGATCTATAACTATCATTTCAGGATGCCTGTGAATGTATTCTCGTACTCTTGTCACGATAGCCCTCGCCTTTGTGGAACAAAGAAAAAAAAAAGTCATTGAAGAACAAAGTTTGGATAGATGTGGCTGAATTCCATGACGTACATTCTGATCTCCGGTCTCCGCATGAGCTAGTACATCGGTGAGCTTGTGAAGGAATATATGGAACGGTCCTTGGGTTTCCAGATTCGAGTTAACGTCCACCTGAAATGTGAAAAAAATTCACCATAACTATTGCGAGATGCGAGGAAGTAAGCGTTTTAAATATAACAAAAATGTATTAAGTAGGTTTAATACGGATATTAATCCTTTGCTCTCGAGTGCAAAGAGTTAACTCATCAGGTACGGGTGATACAAGGATTCTGTCGAATCTAATGGAAAATGCGCTATCTTTGATAAAATTCCAAAATAACTTGGACAGCCGCGTTAAAGCGTATTTTCTTTCGTTGTATTAAAGTAAATTTATTACACACCAACAAACGTTGTTAGAAACAAAAGCAGACCATGGTGTTTGTCACAAGTAAAAAGTTCCTTTTATGTATTTATATTTATATTAATTGCAATTGAAATTCCCCGAAGCATTTTGCGGTTATCGATGACATTTATTCACTAGACAAATGGTCATATTTTGATAACAAATCGCTAAAATTGTTCAGATATATAGAAGCATCTGCAAAACCTACGAAAATTCCCCATTATTAATATCGACTCTAAATGGGACCAAAAAGGTGGAAGGTGATTTACCGATTTCAATAAAAACAAAACATTTATTTCATTCTATAGGTAAAGGAAAATATTCTAAGGAAAATTCTGTGCATCTGAATGTTCGTAACAATGTTACGATTGTTTAAAAAAATTTCCAAATTTAAATAAAATAAATTGTAGAATGTGTTTCACGTTTTAGATATAATTTTTTATTAAACGATAAATGGAATTTTTTCTACTAACTTTTACACTAAATTCAGGATTTTTTACACGATTGGAACACTGTTACGAACAATCGCTCGTATGGGATATTTTATGCAATTCTTTTCTGATACAAAAAAAATCAAAGACGTTTTTATACAGAAACCTTTGGCAAATGAACAAAATTAATCTCGAGAGTAATGTGTTGTATTTCCAATGATAAATCTAACAAAATTGTCTAATATCGATTAAACTCCCAGATTTATAAAAGACAACTAAAAGTTTAACACGTCGCACTAAAGCGTCTATCATAGATATATTTTAAGTGCACGGATATTAAAGTTTTACTTCCAATTCTCTCTGACAACCCATTTAATTCCATTTATATTATAAATAAACTATTTAACAGCATGGACAATTGTTCCAAACTATCAAATAATCCTAATATTAATTTGTATTTATGCAATGAAATTAAATTGTTTGCAATGTGTCAATGTATCGAAACTCCTTAACCTCATCCCTTTGCACCGATTGAAATATAAAGCCGGTATCGTTAATCCAAACTGTCAGGTAGACTGCAAAGTACTCACCTCTTTCAAAATGAGCCCTTCCTTAGCGCACACGTTGTGAACGTTGTTCCAATTGAATTTCTGTCGTTTCTTCTCCGATATCCAATATCCAATGACACTTTTATCGGCCATTTTCAAGCTCTCGTTCGTTGCGTCGTACTTTATTTCATACTTTTTTAATCATTCCGACCCAACGTTACACGCTCGTTTCTCGAGACTGAATGAACGCTCATTATCCACCCATTGCAATAAATTATTAAATGAAAAGGCAAAGGTATCGTAAAAGTGGGTGATTAATTCAACAGGCCGACATGCTTCTTCTACTCTCCGTGCAAAGGTTATGTTCAATCGCGCGATACCCGATATATAAAATATTTGACGTAAAACTAGCGTGACCTTGAAGGACACACAATTTTTTTGACACTTGGCAGTCAATGATTGAATCACCTGTGATCCTGTGAACATTCGCTACCGAGCACCAATTATGAACTCATTGCTTGCTTACGTAGCGATACTCGGCTCGAGACGGAAATTTTATTTAACGACTTTTGTCATTATAGCTCGTAATATTTATCTTGCAAGTGTCATTGAGTATTATCAAGTATCGTGTTTACGTATTGTGCATCGAACTGCCGTCAAAACTTCGATTAGATATACGCGCGATGTATATTGAGTAAATAACGCGTTACGGCTTAAAAAATGAAAGAAAAAAAAAAGAATGTTTTGGTTACACAATCTAATGGCAATTCGCGTCTACACTTGTTTTTTCTTGTATTTCGCGTGTATACCGAGTCTTTTATGTCCAAGCTAAGTTTTCCAAGTATTCCGGGCTTCCAACAAAAATCGGAACAACGCTTCTTCTGCACTCCGCGTAAGGTTATGTTGATTAACGCGATACCCGATTTATAATATTTGATGGAAAATGCGGCGTAACATTGAAAGACGCCCGGTTTTTTTGAGAACACTTGAAAGTCAATGATTGGACAACCACCTGTTGACACTCGTTAACGAGCACTAACTCCGACTCATTATCGCGGCTCGACACAGAACTTTTGCTTTACGACTTTTTACAGCTGTTTATCTTTATTTTCTCCGTGTCATCGAGTATTATCGAGTATCTTGTGCTTTCGCACTACAACGGGGTTTGCGTTTGTGATGCCCAGTCTCAACAAAGAGCATTACGTCACGATGTACATATAAACAACGCTTCAGAGGCTGTAAAAGTTCTTTTTTTTTGTTTTCTTATTTGTTTTGCTTTAGTTGAACAAAATGTACGTTTTGTTTACACAATGTAACGATTGTATAAAAAGCTTTGCGCGTACAAGTATTTTTCTCGCGTCACGTGTGTACACTGAATATTTTTTATGCCTAATGCTAAGTTTTTCAAGTGTTTTGGATTCTTAAGGAATTAAAATTAATTCAGACGTACATCTTAAATCGTTTTTTTTTTTTTGACTTCGTTACATCCACCTACACACGCGCGGACGGATGCACCTAATGTAGCCAAGTGTAGTGAACGAAAATCGGTAATAATTGTTTAAATCGAATGTAAAGAGGGTACCGAGCTCCGCCTACAATTAATTTTGGGTAAATTGTAATACACAATTACCGGGGCGTTAAAAAATCTAGTATAGACACCGAAGAGATAGTAATTTATATTTAATTATATGCTAATTGTCAAGATTGACTGTAATAATAAAAGTTGTAATCATTTGTGAAAAATTACATATCAATTGGTTTAAGCTGTAGCGTATACCGCTTGTCCATACGATTCTCACCATCCGAGGATACAACTTGCGAACCTTGAATAATTGTGCAATTAGATTAAAATGAAAAATAATTAACCCTAAATGTTGATGAAATCTAATACTCACTGCAAATCGATTCAACGTCCGTTTCCTGCACTTCACCGGGACTTTGCACCGGCGACTGAAATAAAATATAATAATAAAAAACAATGACGATTATAATAATTTTGCCATGCAACCTTGCGAAAGAGAACCACTGGAAACAACATAATAATATTAATAATGAAAATGCTAATTGTTATTATTGATATTAACTATTGATTCACAATAACGATTCCTGTACATTGTTTTTTTTAGATATAAAAGATATTATTTAAATTATAATTTATCTATAGAGGATGGCAGCTGTTGGATTTCTGATATTTTATATTGCAATTGATATTTCTTAAGATTTATTTATCTATTGAACGCGTTAGTTGTTGTTAATAGTTGTTATTGGTATTAATTATTGATTTACAATAGTATTTCAACGATTCCTATACATTGTTCATCCGTGATATAATTATAATTAAATATAAACGATATAATTTATCTACAGAGCACGGCACTTGTTGTGTTTCAAATGTTTCATTTTATATTTGATATCGAGTCTTAACATACTTATTTCTCATAAATAGTATAATCTACGTAATTTTTTTGTATCGAACTTACCTTAGAATCTTTCATCGTATTATCGGGCGAATTCCGCGTGAATACTTTTTTGCTGAAATATATTTTCATTCCATCGGGATTTCGATCTGAGGTCTGGATCACTGTGTCGACAGTTCCGTAAGAGCCACGTTCGGAAATTCTTATTTCACCGAGGGAGTACGAGCACGAACTCGGCAAGTAGAGTTCACCCTCGGAGTAATTTTCCGAGCACGTGTCCGTCGCCTGCAACACGAGAGGGTGGTGCGTTACCGGTGAATTCGCGAGAACAGGCTTTGCCTCGCTATTGAAAATTCTCATCGCGAATCTACCACGTTTGCGTGATCATCATCGGGAATTGGATCGGGAATGGGGGAAAAGAATTCTTCTCTGGCACATCTCGAATTTTCGATTAGACGCTTCGGGGTTAAGTCAATCGTTGTCGAAGACGGGAAATTAGTTATTTCTTTCAGGTCAGACGCAAGAGCTTGGAATGTTTTATTCATTTCTTTATCCGTACTATCGATTATTGGATTTTTTGTTACTTTGTTTTCATTTTCTTCGTCGTCTTTCGAACGATGCCATTTTTTATTATCACTCTTATCAGAGTTATGTGAAAAGAGTTTCGATAAATTCTTTGCGTTCTCGGTAAAATGAGGCTCGCTCGATTCACTCGGATATAATTGTTTAGGAGTCGAGTGAAACGTCACCGAAGATTCAAAATTAGCAAATTCTCCCAACTTGATGGAAGATGATAAATTCATTTGTCTGGCTGAAAAAATAATCTCATCGAGATTTTTATGAATTTTATTAATATCTTTGTCACTGTCGATCCCTGAAGTTTTTGAGAATTCCCTATGTTCCAATTGTTCTGATTCTCGCTGTGCTTCACTATCCCGCGATACATTTTTCCGTTTATTTTTAATTTTGTCTTCTGATTGACATAATTTTCTATTATGCTTTCGATCCGAATATCGTTTGGTAATTTTCGTTAAATATTTCTGCTTTTCAGTGGGAAAACGTTTGACGCAACATCTTTCATCGGTATTTCTACATTTTTCATCTCGATCATTCGATTCTAGAGTCTTAATAACTTCTTCAGAAGTACGTAGCTCGCCTTCTTCGTCGCTCTTCGGCGAATCATCGATGACCGTTTCGATAGTACTGATTGAGCTCAATTTTTCGAAAGCGTCATTCACCTCGTCAACTATGTATTTCGTGCATTGTTCGCAATTGCTGAGATCTCCTTGGCACGCGTCACAGGAAGAACCAATCAAATTCTTCTTTAGTTCAAAGTGTCCCGGGACCTCATCGTCGTTTAATTCTTTTGGCAACTGATAATAAATTTGAGGAAAAAAATATGACTAAAATTAAAGGAGAGGAACAGAAATGTCAAGAATTGTACATCGCAATTTTAACAATTATACTGTTATCAAAACGTTCAAGAGAATGTGCAGCTTACTTTGTTTTCTTCCCGGCGTAATACTCCGGCAATTGAACTGTAAAAGAAATATTTCAAGACATTTTTCAATTATTAAAAGAAACATTTATTTCATTTATAACTTTTCACCCTCAACCAAATCCTTGGATTCAAATGACTCGGACAAATAATTTAATCAGTTGCTACTTTTGTGCGATTGATATTGGAGATTTTTAATATGAAATCGAGGGGCAGAGAGGGAAAAAAAAAACATTTGAACCGACCCCTTATCGATCGCCGCATACCGGCAATTCAGTTGTGCTTGTCACTTCGAATACGAATCTATTCAAACTAAAAATACTCCAACCTCACTCATTCAAATTATTTGCAACAAATCATTGTAACGTATTTTCTTTCTTCTTAAACTTGATGTTTTTCTCTTTTAAAAATAGTAATTAGTTTGGTTGTAGCTTTTTGTTTATCATGAAGATATGATTTTTCGTTAAGTAACTGGTTTTTGGACTTGTTCGAAAAATCTTTGTTTACATTTATCAATTTAATAACTTTATTAATTGTTATCAAAACGATAATTTCTTTTAAAGATTCGATTCTGTACGATCTGGCATTAAGAATGTGTCAAGTATATATCCACAGCCAAAAGCGAGATTCAATCAGAATTGGAGTACTTTGCAATAAGAGAAAAATCATTAAAACAAGAATACTGAGTAGAACCTTGCACGTTGCTTCTTCAATATTTTTCACCTTGTAATAAGTTTACTTTACGAGGAAATTATCAATTTCCGCAGAGAGAAAACTTTGTCAGAAAGATGGAAACTAATGAGGAAGCACCTGAGCTAATACGTCCTGCTAGTAATTATAAGAACTAAAGTTAGTTTTGACAAAGATTCCTCTATGCTTGGAAAGCTTGTCAGAAAGGTGGAAATTAATGAGGAAGCGTTTGAGCTAACACATGCTGCTAGTAATTATAATAACTAAAGTTAATACTGACAAGGCTTCCGCATAGAGGAAGCTTAGTCAGAAAGTTGGAAAATAATTAAGAAGCGCCTGAGCTAACACATCCCGTTAATAATTATATTAACTAAAGTTTGAAATTTTTTTAATGATAACTAAATTTAAACATTCGAAATGCTCAAAAAAATTAATTGCTTTGATATATTTATATGAAAATTGTAGCCAACAACGACAATTTATTGAGTAACTAGTGCGATAAATTTTACAACGATTGCTCAAGTGATTTTCAAAGTTTAGATTTTTTATTCAGGAAAGGTATGGCCTAACTTGAAATAAAAAATTCAACGTTCTATAAAGTTTGAATACGTTTTTATCGATTCTTATCAAATTTTACATCAAATATACCTTAACGTTCCGACAAACGTGTACAAAGTTTTAGTTCAATTACTTCAACTTTTTCAAATTTACGAGACAAATAAATAAATTTCTCTATAAATTTATCAAACAATTTTTATACTAAATTTTTTTTCCATTATTACAAAATTAATGTTCTTAGTATCATCGATATGGTTGATTGTTCATACGATTTTTTTTCCTATCGGGAAATCCTCAAATTCCGATAGAATCAAACATAAATAACGAATAGAATTAAAAAATCGTCGCGTTCGGTCGCTTCATTAATTCTTAACAAATTAGTGAAGTAATCGGAGTCGATAAAAATTAGGGATTCGATAGCGCGAAATCTTCCTGTAAAGGACGAAAGATAAAGTAGGAATCTATCCGACACTTTACTCAGACCCCGAGTGGTCATTAGTCAAAACTTCATCAAACAGAAAAAAACGCGAACAACCGTTATTAAATACATGACCACGACATAAAAACAAAAGCAAGTTAAATAATAAAGCTTATTATCATTTGTAAAAGTTAGAGACAGTCAATGACGCCATGGGTCACTAGGATCCAAGGATATAGTGATACACCAAAAAAAAAAAAAAAAGAAAAACATACAAACAAACAGAAATATTAACAGAAAGGATTAACTGACCTTGTTCCAGATGCTTTTGTAAACGCAGAAGTAGAAGCAGCATTACGCTCGTTTCCGCCTGGTTTTTCCGACATTACCGGCAGAATTTTATCCGCTTCTTTTATCTCTGAATTACATTCCACAGTTCCTTTTTCTTCCGTCACCGGATCGATCAAACGACTTTCACTGCTGTAGCCTTTTTTATCGTCTTCAATTTTGTCACTCAACTTGCTTAGCGAGATTGACACCGATTTGTCTAAATATTGTATTTCACGTTTCGATTCGTTGTGCAATTCTTCTATCACCGTCGAATGTATCGAAGGCGTAAGCACAGTTTTACCGTCATCCTTTATTTGTTCCTTTGATTCTGCGATCTCTACGTGATTAGAAATCAATTCCAATTCAGCACTCTCAGGGGAATCAGATTTTTCTTGAAATCCCGATTTGTCGGCACTGGCTGCCGGCTCTTGAAACTCTTCCGAATACGCGGTAGATATTTCAAAAGAAGTACGATCTTTTAAAGACGATTCTGGCGATTTGACCAATCGATTTTTATTACTCACCGATTGTTCATATTTCACTGAATATTCATTCTCATTGTCCGAAGTCTTTGCAACATCCACTGGGTCGGGTTGCAAAGCTGTAGACCATTTTTTTTCACTTTTATTTATCGTCTCGGCGGTTTCAACGGAATTGTTTTCCATTGTTAAAGTGTTCGTTCTCATAGATTCGATATTTTTATTGGTAAGACTTTCGATTTCAGAAGTTTGACCATTTTTCTTAGTCGTAGATTGCATCGATTTGGTGGAATCTTTTCCAAATGGTGCACATCGTTCCGATCTACTGGAATCTTTTTTCGTACTATACTCGTCGATCAATTTAGTACCAACGGATATTCTTTCCGATTGATCTGTTGTTCGGCCAATCGCAGAATCTTGAATGAGAGATCTCGTTCCAGAGTTTTGCACTTCGGTACATACTCCTTTTTCGGATCCTCTAATCGGATGATTCGAAAACGTTTGACTCTCGTGTGTCTTCTCTTCGTTTTCGGCACGAATCAACCGATCTTTGTCGAACAAAAAATCGAAATTGCATTTTTTGTTGATCTCGTCGAGAACAATTTTCTTTTGGAGTTCGTGATAATTTTTCGTCACGGTAGAAACTGTTGGGAGAAATTTGTTACGACTCAAGACAATTTTATCTTCACGTTGATTGTCAATTATCGGAAAATCGGCGTTTTCCGAAGAAGGTTCTTCCTTCGACGCGTAAATGCCACTTGGCCTCCGAATGCCATCTAGAAATCTTGTGAATTCGTTCGATTCGCAATCAGCATTTAATCTGCAGTGTCTTGTAATTTTTAAGTCGTTCAACGGAGTAGAATATCGCGGACGATCGAATCTCTTGCTCGATTCTCTTTCCATCGGTAATTTTTTTCCAATATCACGGTTAGTCTCGGTGTAATAACGAGAAGCTGTAAGTATTTCATTGGAATTTTTAATTGTATCCTTCACTGTACAATCCTCACAATTGTCCGAAGCTTTTTTTCGGAGAAGTTGAATATTTTTGAATTTCATATCATTGGAAATATCCTTAGTTGCAACTAAATAATAATTTTTTGGATTATGCGAATGATCTTGATTTATCATAGCGGGTCGAGTGTCGTTTTCGGTCTCGATGGAATACTCAGACATGAGTACAGCGAGGCTTCTCGTACCACGAAGTACCTTGTCCATCGTGCTATCAAACATCTTCAAAGTTTTCTCCAAGTGAACGATATTAGGAGGTTGCAAATATATTTCTTCGGGATTCCACTCTTCCTCGAAGTATTCATTCCCGTCAAATTCTTTTTCGATAAATATATCTGCTTCGTTTGCAGCATCTTCGACTAAATCTTCATTCGCTTTCTTTTCAGGCAAACAATTGACCTGCGATCGTGTCAAAGACGCCGAGACATTCGTTTGAGCCTGATCGCGCTCCTCGTACTTAAATTCCCCAAGAAATTGTTCGACAGCGCGATCAAATATATTGATCTTGTCATTCGTATCTAGAGAACCCAAAAATTTGTGCTTGAAATTCTCATCTTTATCAAAATTTTCTGAATTCTTGAAACGTCGAAGAAAATCCATAAAGCAGTCGCCACGATTGTCCTTATTTTCGATATTTTTTTTATTCTCTTTATTATCGTTATTTTCTTCAATCTCTCTAAGCACGTGCTCGCTCCGATTCGGAATTCTCGTACGTACGTTATCCGCGTGTCCTTCGAGTCGTTCCAATGGAATTGATTGACCCGATTTATTTCCAACGAGGTCAGACCATGACCCTTGTCGCTCCGAGGCCGCAACAGACCCCTGACTTTTCTCGATTGCATCACGCGATTTTTCGGGGGATTTCGGTGAGTCACCAGCCGCAACAGCATTCCCAATGTCAGATTGTATCGTGCGAGCTTCTTCGTTCACGTTCTTCGTACCATCGACCGTATCCTTGACGCGTGTCTCGTGCCGGAACTCGTAAATCTTGTTATTTTGTTGAACCGGAAGTGACGAACGAGGTTGAGGGAATATGTCGACCTTCTCGACGTTCGTTATTGTCAATTCGTTGCGAATATCGACTCTCGGACCTTGCTGTACTCTGAACGAATTAGCCACGTTCCGATTGTCAATTTTCCAAGGACTTGGAAACTTGTCCGTATCTTTGTTAATTAACGTTGGCGTTTCCTCATCGGGGATCGTGTGATGCGGAAGCGAAGGTTTTTTGAGCTCTCTGTGAAACTCTTCGGAATTAATTCTCAAATTTTTCTGTACGTTTGTGCTTGGCGTATATCTAGGTCGCGAGGTCGTTGATTCTTCGCTACAAATCTTCGAGCTTGTTTCTCGGGCGCGTCTCGCCCGTTTCTGACGTATCACCGGCCTGTACACTCGTTCGGTCAAGGGTCTCGTCGAGGGTCTCGTGAATATTCTTCCGGATTCGTTAGCCTCGTAGAATCTCGTCGCAACAATGTCGCGAATGTAAATAGCGCTCTCGTCTTCCGCTTCCTTCCGTACGTTGGATCTACAAAAATAATTTATTAGCATTTTATCGTCTCAGAAACCATTTTCATTTGATTCATTGAGATAGTTCACACGGAAACATCCTGAAGTAAGAATCATTTCGATTTTTGACCTCTTTTCATTTTACGTAATCAATTGTAACTTAAAAAAAAAAATTTTTTTAAACAGAATATAATTAAGTTTTGTCACTTCCTTAGAAATCTCGTTTTTTTTTCATTCAACAGAAAAATTCGTATGGAATTTAATTTAACTCAAAAGCCATTCAAATTTGTCTATGATGAAAATTCCACAGTAGCCAGATGCGAAATACCTCTGAATCATGTTCACAAAGCTACGCACAAAATTATTCATTCATAATCTAAGAATAATTTTATCGAAGCCGAGAAGATCGAATTAATAATTTCAATTGAAAAATTACCGAATAGATTGTTCGCGTTCAGGACTCGAAGCGATATCGTAACTAGCTTCCAGTATCGTCTTCTGAGCTTCCTTGACCAATGTTTCAGCTTTCTGAAGGGCATCCATAGTGTCTGGACTGAGAATTGGACTTTCCGAAACCTTTATCGGCGCTTTTCTCCTAGGTCTCTGCTGAAAGTATAATCGTACGATGTAATTATTTTCTCCAATATCATCAAATAAGTTATTTTCTTTAAATACTTAGTTACGTACCGGCAAGTAGTGTTCCAGATTTTTCATGCTTCCAACTCGATCGTTCACGGATGAACCACGATTACTTCTTGCCCCTCGCAGCGATGATCGACCCATCAAGCGAGTCTGCACGTGAGAATCAACCGCAGGTTTATCCAGGCCGGTCGTTTCAACGTCAGCTGCGCATCCGCTCGTACTACCTGGCTGCATCTTCTCTTGGCAGATTAAATTCTTCCTGGGTTTTGATTCCGGCTGAGCCTCCAATCTTCTACTACTGAAACACGAATAGAAAAGATATTTTTTGAGCTTTGTTATATTTTTTAAATCACTTTGACAGCGGATAGGAAAATAATTATTAAAATGGATTTGTTTTTGTACAGTCTTCGTCGTAATAGAATTAAATTTCGTATATTCACAATTTAAATGTTAAAGTTTCTCTGAGAAATGACAAAATAAGAGAATAATAATAAACATCCACTAATTAACGAGCTGTCACCATAGATGCTTTTAAGGAGATGTCAGAGTAGATTTTTTTTTTAAATCCCATTGAAACCGATTAAACAGACAAAAAACCACATTAAAACCGATTGCAACCGATTAGTTTTTCCATAGGATTTCTATCTATTTAATGAGATTCAATCGGTTTCAATGAGATATTCTAAGCAGGACTCTGTGCATCGTTGATATGCTGCGGATATGCTTGAAATTGTACAGGACTCCAATGTGAACAAACGCACTTTGACGTCCGGTTAAATTTCGGTTGAAAACGTGCAAAAAATGATAATAATCTTGTATCACTGACTCTTCAAAAATCTAATATGGCTGCTCCAAGTATCAACAACATCAGATTTGTAGGATATAAACCTTTATGGAAGTCACAAACGTCAAACCTGACCGTACGTCGATTCTTCGAGGTTTTCCAAACATTTCAAAATCGTCAAAAAGTCGATCACCCGAAAGAAATTAACGTAGAGCGTACACCGCATTCACGTCTCTATTCTAGTTTCCGTAAGCAGTCGGAATACGCGAACGCGGTATACGCTTTGCGTTAATTTCTTTTGTGTGATCGACTTTTTGACGATATTTAAATATTTGGAAAACTTCAAAGAACGAACGTCCAGTCCCGTTGGACGTATGCCAGTTCCAAAAAGGTTTATATCCTACAAAGCTCATGTTGTTGACACTTTGAACGGCCATATTGCATTTTTTAAGGGTCAATAATATACGACTATTATCATTTTTTTGCACATTTTCAACTGAAATTCGACTGGACGTCGAAGCGTTTTTGTTCACATAAGAGTTCTGTACAATTTTAAGCATATCCGCAGCATATTAACGATGTACAAAGTATACTACGTAATAGCCTATTTTTACCGACTAGAACCGGTAAAAAAAATCTACTCCAACATCCCCTTAACCTTTTTCTACGTTTAAAAGGCGGATGGGGAAGTAATTATTAAAATAGCTTCGTTCTTGTACGATCTTCGTCGTAATAAAATTTAATTTCGTATTTTAACAATATTCAAACATCCACTAATTAACCAGTTGTCGCCATAGATGCTTTTAACGAATTACAACATTCTTGAGACGCTGTACGTGTATGAAATAAGACTGCAAAGTAGAATCTTGCATAGTGCTTCTTTATTATTTTCCATCTTTCGTCTTAGGAGACGCAGATCACGATTCTCGTCTTTTATCCGAAAAAAAAAACCACCGTAGCACATAAATTTGCATTACAGTTTTTGTTACCGACTGAGGGGTAGTACGTCACCGTAAGACCAATGGAATCACAACAAATCGTTTCTTGTTTATCGTACAAATATTCAACTTGATCGGTCAAGATTCTGTAGAGTTAGGAACTTTATACAAATATTTCATAAAATTTAGAAAAAGAAACAAATTTGACAAAATGAAAACGGTTCGATGGATTCTCGGTAAATTCAATACCGATCATCTATCCATATAATTAATTCTGTGCAAAACTATTTAGCCCAATGTCTAAAATAATTGCAAGCGCTACAGCGCGCGAAAAGACATTATTTAACCAAATTTAAAAATGCGTAAAATCTTAACGACAGCAAATATTTCGCTGAAAATTGTGTCAAACAATGTGAAGCTCCGTCACCCGATACGTGTGACAGATTTGATAACTCGAGGCGTTCTCGAGTTGCAAAGATTTAAATTGTTCGTGTCTGACACACACGCGCGTCCAGACATTTTTTCTAAATATAATATCCGGACATTTGGAAAAATGTGAACATAAAAATCTTAAAGAAAAATCTTTCACCGAAACCCTCGCTTCCTCCTTGAGAAATGAAAATCCTGACAAATTGCATTTATATTCTCATTAAATAAATATGAAAAGAAACATTCGAATGAATATTAGAGATTTCGAGTGGTTTATCATTTAAAAATGTATTTAAATCGTGCAATCGAATATTTGTTTGAGTGAAAAAACCATTGAAATTGTAATTTTTATTTAAATGCTGCTCATCCCTCTTTGGAAAAGTAACTAACGCTATAAAAGGCTATGATTGGTCACATATGGTACAGGAACCGTAAATGGTACATCTATCCTATATATATATCGAGTTAATGGAAAATAAATCAACATATTCACTGTATCCGGCTTAACGGAGATTAAAATTGATTGCAAATTAATATTAAATCAATAGATTCAAAATAAATTCAATTTATTCTCAACGAATTAATAAATTATTTATTAATTGATTTAAGAAAGAAAAATGCAAAAAGTTTTTCGTCTATACGATAAACGTAGACTTCCGCAAGTATATTCTACTCGTTATTCAAACGAAAAATCAAGATTTCTCTTAAATTGTAATTGGTTCACCGCGTTAATTGAAATTCAAGCTTTTTCTACGTCCCTGGACAATATTAACGAGCTATTTCGTACACTTGGCTACGTCACGGGTTAATCCCTCGGGTTCGTGCACAACGCAACGAGACCCTTTATTGATTCTTAAAGAGAATAGGCTCGAGTAGAGTATTGTTACCACTCTGCATAGCACGAATGACGCGTTGTTTTTTTTTTTTCCTTTCTTCGTTTCTTATCGCTCCGTGAACCAGGACGATTAACGGGTTTCTGAATAATTAAATGGTAGTTTAATGGTTGAATGAATATGATTGTACAAGCTGATATATTCGCACATTAGAACAGTCAAGTTTGTCCACCAATACGATATACGTCAGCGATTAAGGTGGATGTAGCACGGTAAATCGCCCGAGTGCATTCGTCTGTAAAAATTATTGTCGTGTGATAAGGATCTAAACGAGTGAACAATTGTAATCACGAAGGCTTTTGAAAAAAAATCTTTATTGAAACAAACCGAGAGAGCCCCGTCTCGAAATCAATCGTCGCCTTAAGTCGGTATATACCTCAAATTTTATTATTATTTTTCCAAGTATATTCCATTTCAATTGAAACGAATTTTTAAAATTGAAACAACCGACTCGTACCGATGAAAAATTTATGAGGGTGGTTACCCGGTGTAGGGATATAAAAATGGCGAGGCCAGGTGTATTGACCCTTAAAGCGAAGATACAGCGCACATTGGGACATTGCCAAGCTTTCATTATTAATCCAAGACTGCCTACTCTACGGAACTCACACTCTCGGTCTCTACACACGATTAAAGATCGATAAGAGATTTATGATTCATCAACGAAACGTGATATAATCCTGAACAGCTTTGTCCCACGTTTCGACATAGAATATTCCAACAGTCGTATTAAAGTTGTCATCAATAAAGATCGAATAACTCTCTGTCGCATCTTTTAATTTTATTACAAACGTTCTCTTCGCTGTTGATTAATTCATTTAATTTTATATTAAAAATTTAATACAAAATAATTTCTAATTCAGTATAAATGCAAATTAATTCATTCTATGAAAAATACCAACAAAGATATCCTCTTTAAGAGGTATCTGCGTATCGGAGCGCTACTCCGAGCTGTGTCTGGACCCAGCCGATCAATATTACGTGCTCCTTTCCCTCTCTCTCTCTCTCACTCCTACGATTCTGCTTTTGCTCTCTCCCACGCTTCGTCCAACCCAACCTGAAACATTGGCATTGATTTTTTTCATTCGAGTGTCGACGTTGCCATTTGTTCGATAGAGAACTAATACTCACTCGGAAGGTCGTATTGCGCAGTCACGAATTTTCTCAACGAGATTCCGCCCCAACCGGGGAAGCGATAGGAAAAATTATTGCCGGACTCGTGAAATTTTTTTTATAGATTATGTGCTTTCCAGGGATTCATTAAATAAAACTACACGCAGTTACACATCAACACATATATTTTGCTTTTGCATGTTGCATACATACGATAAACAGTACAATGTTACACGTTTTTTATTTTTTATTTTATATTTCTCAAGTTATTGTACACTAAAAAATGTTTTTTTTTTAATTATTAAATTTTACTTTATTTTATTTCATCTTATTTTGTTGGGTTTTTTTTTTGTTTTTTTCGTCATTATTCACTACTACAATTGCTATGCGACTTATTGTTTGTTTTGTGTGTGTTCCGTATGCGTTGCTGATGTACAAGAGTCGTATAGAAAAAGAAATATCGAGCTTACTTAAAGCGAGTGTACACGACAAAAGAGTCGAGAGGATTTACACAGTCGAATAAAACGATTTCTGTACATTTAACATCAGATGCAATATTTAATGTTCGATAAAGAGACATTGTATCGTTAAAAGAAAAGGGGGAAAAAAGCAATGCTCTCACCTTACAAGTCGCTCGATAAACGAGATAAAAGTCTCAAACACGTTAATCAACTTTCTCGAAACAGCGTGACGCAAACTCGATGTATAATCGATCGAGCATGTGCGTTGCACGTCGATCAAACGAAAGCACTGGTAATCATCTTCGTTCTATCTCGCTGTACGTTTAAGATTCGATATCAACGATAAAAATCATACGGCAAAATCAATAAAACGTGATTTATCTCGGGGCTCGAACAAAAATTTTTAAATCGAACGAGAATCAGCAATGAATAATATTTAATGAAAAAGAAAACAAAGAACGAAGAGAGAAAAAAAATTATGAACAGAAAATGGAGTCATGTGAAAAAAAATATATTTAAGGGGCGAGATGCATTCAATTGACGAATGTCAAATACGTGTTTGAGCTTTACAATTTTCTTATCGAAATAATCTTAGCGAATTGTATGATAAACGACTCTTGTCACTGTAATCATTGGTGCGTGGCAACGTAGGCCCCCACGGGGATGGGTAGGAACTACCGGATGAAGAGGCGAAGAGCCGAGCCAATCGATCCTCTCGAAGTAAGCGTGAACTATTTTTTTTTACCATTTTATTTCAATGAAACGAAATAAATTTAATTTAATTTTGCTACTTCGCCGTCTCCATTCTCAGTTTTGAAATATCGGTATATGTTTGGGTTATACGATGCGATTCGAAAAAGTTTTTTTTATCTATTCCACCTCTGTCTCTCTATCTCTATCTCATCTTTCGTCGTTTCACTATCGATACAGCGTGATAAAAAAAGTGTTCACCGCGCCCAACGAGCGATCGGAAATTCCTGCGCCTCTCGAGATCCCGTTAGCGCGCGTTTTTCCGAGAGCTCGCATTCGGCGCATCTAAGACGACGCGATCGTTATACGCTTATATTATTACATATACATACATATATATATATATATAATATATATTCTAATCGTTCGTCCTGCCGATTCATCTGTACAAATATATACACAAAAAAAAAAAGAGTAGTCGCTCGCTGTCCAGGGCTCTCTATAAAAAGAGAGCTCGACGACTCTCTGACACACTCTTGCGCTTCTGTCTTATCACATACTCTCTCTCTCTCTCGCACAATATTATTTTATATCACTCTTAAACTTTCTCACTAGAAAAAAACACGGCCCTGGGCGGCAGCAAAACTTGTTTTCTCTTCGTTTTTTTTTTCATTCTTTTTTTTTGTTTTGACATAGCGAGTGTGTGGTTCCTATTCGTCGGGCGTACCTTTCTTCATCGGATAAATGAAAAATTCAAAGGGCCCTTCTCACTTATAAAACCCTAGCGTTAAAGTAAAAAAAAAAAAAACAAAAAAAAAAGCAACAAAAAAAATAACTGGTAAAAAAACGAAAAAGAAAAAGAATTCCAACGACAATATGGAAGAACCAACTCGTTTTGTTAAGTGACATTTTTTTGTCGCCAATCGTTGCACAATTAGATCGAACGATCGTTATTATATGAAATAACAATAATAACTCGAAAATAAACATTTTTTTACGTCTTTGGAAATCACGACAATACAAATGAAAGCTATCTAGCGGGACTTGGTTTCGTGCTTTTTTTTTAGCCCAAAGACGATCACACGTTTTTCCTCTCAAACCTTTTTTTTGTACCTCGTTCCGATTTCGTTGCACAAATCTCACTAAAGCAATATACATATATAATTTAATTTAAAAAAAAAACAAGGCTTAAAGAAAACGAAGGTTCTCACGTAACGTGAAAATAAAATGAAAGATTTTTTTTCCTGTTCTTTTGTACATTGAGAAATGGTTAATTCTCTAGTCATAGGCTTTATTAATTAATGTCATATGTACACATATACAGAATGTACAGAAAAAGAGAAACCCGTTTTTTTTTTCTTTTAAATCGTTTTTATCTTTTCTTTTAGATACGAGAGAGTAGCCAATGGCTCGAGGCAGCCACACATTTTCTTCTTTATTACAATATGTATGCGAGAAAATGGAATTGGGAGGGAGGGTGTCAGAGGGAGGAAAGGGAGCGTCTGGTTAAGAATTACACAAAAATAATAATAAGAATGATAATAGTTAAATAGTTCTGTGATAAAAAAAGTAAAATAAAAAAGAACGCTTGGTTGTGTCATTTGCAACCCCGATTGTGATCGGAAGCTGCGTATAACCACAAAAAAAAAAAGAAAAAACGCGACCCTCTCAGGCTTCTCTCAAACCAACCACCCAGTTTGGCCGTTTAAAAAAATACAAAGTAATGTGCAACGTCGTCGATTGCTCTCGGATATCGTGACGAGCACGATATATAGACGCACGAGTGAAAGGCGATCAAGCCTAAGTACAATGGCCCCGCCAGGCACCTCGGGGATTACAAAAAAAAAAAAAACAAAATTGTGACGTGACGCACCGCGCCTCGAACGTGCGTATGTATTATTAAGCACGCGATTCCTCGCGAGTGGCGATTAAACAACAAACAAGAAAAGGTCCTTCGTTCATCGGTTGCGGTTCTCGTCGCTACGCGACTTTATTTACAGATAAGTCATCGCGGCAGAAGCCAGCGTGCAAATTAGCCGAAGACTTCTTCTCAAATGCCAACGGTAAACACATCGTTCTCGAAAAGTTTCGTGTTTTTTTTTTTTTTAAATTATTTTTTCATCGATCGTCGAGACCCGGGTGAAGAAAAAAGGACGCGAGTGGAATGCTCGAATCACGTTGTTTTTTTTTTCCATTTACATGTTCGTCAAGTAAAAAATGAAACAAAAATACAACCCGGTTCGGGATCGCAACAATAACAGCGACGACGCGCTTTCGTATCCAATTCGGCGTCAATGTCTTCGGCTCTGACTCTTCTCTCCCGCTGCTCTAATAGTTGGCTCGCTCTTTCATTTTCTTTCTCTCCTTCTCTCTCTCTCTGTCTTTTCTCTCTTTTTCTCGGTCGCTCTGTCCCGTCATTTATTTCACCGTAATATTTCATCGGAGCCAACTATTTATCTCACTGCTTTACCAAAACTTTGTTTCGGTGGTCCTTCACGGTTTTCCACCAAAACAGCTACCCCCTTGATTCGGGCATTGATAGAGCACCGGCAAGGGGGCAGAGAAAATTTGAGCCTCAAAACCTTCGCGATCGAAGGTCCCTTTAGGTCTCGCGTTCCTTCTTGACCTTAAGACCAGTGCCGGTGGTGTCCTCCGCCAGGATGGTCGCTATTTCGCCCTGCATAAACGCCCATGGCACCTGACTGTCGGCCAATGGACACTTTTCACCGCTCGGGCAGTAAACCTGCAACGATAAAGTCATTTTTATCTATTTCAAAATGTATTACAAAATAAGCCATTTATTAAATGTATTTTATTTATTTTTTTTTCCTCTTAAATTAGTATTTCAAATCAATTTGTAGTGTAGAGTATACGACTTATGGTAATTTTAAGGTCTCAAAACCGGTTACATTTTATATTTGTCGATTTAATTTACGGCAATGAATAACGCATTCCACTCAATATTCAAGTTAAATGTAATACAAAATATTTTTATTAACATCAATTCCCTGATCGTTGATTTCGATTAATTAAACTTGAGAATATTTTATAAATATTCCATAAATTTTATTAAATCAACTCTCTCCGAGTGTCGTGTTCTCAACTGACCGTAATTTCATCATGAACCAGAGTACATATTCTTTTTTAAACATGATTGTCAATCAATTTTTTATATTGTCAGATTGGCGAGGACAATAAGTAATTTTTATTTTGCAATTACTTAAATCAACGAAGAAGAAAAAAACCCCCCAGGACCGACGATGATAATTTTTATCGAGAGTTTTTCCCGAGAGGAACAATTGATTTTTAAGCTCACCTCTGATCCTGCGCCTTGCCTCTTGATGCTGTCTCGGCTGCACGGGAAACAGAATTTGTGATGGGGCACGCTCGGACACTGAACGAAGTGCGTGTCCTCGAGACGTCCCTGACAAAGTGTGCACTTAAGAGCGGGCGCTGATACCGGTTCGGTACCAGCAGGCGTTGCCTGTGTCGTAGCACCTTCCGACGAGGTCATCACGGTCGTGGAGGACACGTGTCTAGAGCTGGATCCACTTGACCTCCTCCCTGATCCTGATCCTACGTGAAGAAACGAGATCACGTGCAATCGTTAGTAATTAAATCCACGTTGAAAGGACTTTGCGAGAAAATATCATTGTACATTTATTAATGCTATTGTGAGAATCAATTGCCAGATACCTTCTGAGACTATGATAACACGTTTACTCTTATCGCACGAGGTATTTTCGTCCAACGACACAAAAGTTCGTGGAAAAATTGTGCAACTTTATTTTCATGATAACCACCGTTGGCTCGGGATGTAAGCATGTTTTTTTTTTTTTTTTTAACGCTACATTTGATTGTTTCTTTCGACTCATCTACCGTTACACGCTGTTTAACTTTTTCGTTTAGCTGCTAAATTACGAACAATTAAAATAATTTGAACATGATGCGTAGACGATCGATACGCAAATAAAGATTAAAGAGTAACATTTTTATAGATGAAACGCAATTTTTGTTTCTAATTACAAACCTGAACTGTTTGGGCTGTGTTGAGAGCCTCTCGATACGCTTCGCTGTTGAGCGTTCGAGGCTGTCGTCGGTGGGCTCCTGCTTGTGGGGCTCGGATTGTTCGGTGGTTGTGGCACCGGTTCCGGAGATGATAGCGTGTCAGCTACAGACATAAGAGCGGCCATGGGTGAAGGTCCGCTCGCTGTACCCTGATAACAATGAAAATTCGCGCGACGCTTCGTTAAAAACACTGATTTACTCGTAAAGTTGTGAGAAAATAAATAAAAATACGACAATAATGAAACGATTGCAAAGTTGGAGCTCAAGTACACAGTAAGCTTTAGTATCGTGTGGATCTTGCACTCGAGTTGTCTCACAAAACATAAACAGTGTCGATCACGTTTTACTTTGTTCCCAATTATACAATTGCTCCATTAATACTTCTTGTCCGGCGAATATAATTTTTTTATAAAGTTATACAACATATAACTAACCTGATGATGATTGGACTGTGGATTTCCTCCACCAGCTTCCTGAGGAGGAGGCGGTGGTGGCGGAGGACTCGTCCTCGGACGGAGTGGCGATCCACCGCCTCCGTTCGTCGCAACATTTGCCGGTGCCAGTGGAATTGAGGGACCGACGTATCCACCTAAAACAAAATTATAAAAAAAAAAACCAATATAAATTCAGTCTATTCAAAATATTCTTCAAACGCATAGAAAGAAAAAAAAAGAAGTTATCTTTTAATTATCAGTAAGCAGTATGTTAAAAAGAAGAGATAAAAGAAACAACATTCCCCTTAAGGGAAGGAGAAATACACGTACTACGCTACCGTTGAGTGAGAAAAACCATAAAGAACGTGTGAATCCAAAAGACAGAGAGATCACACCAGGTGCGACGTGGTACATCGTGAAGTGAGTTTATGTCTTCGCGTTAACACGATGTGCTAACCCTCGATCGATAACAACAACTTTCGAATAAAATACGAGAACGATGAACCGTGAGACGCAGTTTGTCGTAATTATAAAAGTGTTTACGTTAGTTTGATTAATTTCAAATGGAATTAGACGAGGCGCGTGACCCTGATCGCTGTACGAGGAAGAATAAAAATAATCGCAAAGTATTTTTTAATATTCAAGAAACGTAACGAGATTCGACCGCGGACACCTCCGACGAAGCAGAAGAAGACGACGACGACGACGACGACGACGACGACGACGACATTCTGTTGTTTTAGAAACCTTGAATCGAACGTATACTTCGATTCGTAATACTCGATTCTGTACTTGTCGCGCGTGTCACATCGAGAAGTACGTGTTTCGTGATATGAAATTGCGTACATACCGGAGAGCGACTCGGCGCTCGAATACGGACCTAACAGTTTTCTGTTTCATTCTCGCGGCTGGACGACCACACTCGTCACGCACTTGCTAACAGCTCTGCACGCCCTTTGGCGCTATCGCACGTAGTAACGAACAAGTTTAATGCATTTCACGAATCGGTCCCTGGTCAACCCGACTGAATTTTAAATATCATTGAGAACGTCCATTGAATAATCAACACGAGCTCTCGTGTTTGCCACTGACCACGCGCTCTCGCGAGGTGGTCAGTTTAATCGATTTACCGATTTTTTTAATTCTTTCAGTGTTATCGTTATTGATATTTTATCTGTTGTAGACTTCACTCGAGCACTCGAATGATTAACGATTAAATTTATGTATTTTTAACGTTGAGCCGTTATTACAATCACACGTGAACGTGTCAGTTTTGATTCAAGTGTGCAAAGTCGTACTCAATATAACATTTAAATTAATTAAGAGTTTGTAATAAAAACGATTTTTCAACGGCTCTCCGTCGTACTCTGTTTGAATTTATTTCTTTTTAATGTACTCGTAGATAAAAAAGTAATCTCCAAATTATGCGAAAGGTACAATTGTGCGTCACACGATTGAGGAATAGCAGAAAGACATCGAGGGATGTTCAATATTCTTGTGGCTCAAGCATTCGTTGAATGTTTGAGTCTCGCGATGGTCAGTTCAAGCGATATAATCCGAAAAACAATAATATTCTCGCGGTATCGTGCAGTGTACTTGCACTAAATTTCTTCTGCTACCTGTACTATATATACTGCATACCTGTAGTATATCGCAATAACTAAGAAAAGCACGTAAAACGTTATTTTTTCAATGTGCCTCACGACTTACGACTGACAACTAACAGGAAGACGTCAAAGGATTTATATATTTAAAATATTTAACTTGTGACTCAAGCATTCGTTGGATATTTAATCTTCCACGAGTCTCGCGGTGGTCAGTTCAATCGATACGATCCGAGAAACAATAATATTCCCCCGGTATCGTGCATTGTACTTGCACTAAATTTAGTCCAAAGCTGACTATGTTTATCTCATTTGTATCGCTCACCGGTGTTTGTACGCACACTACATACCTGTAGCATATCGTAATAACTAAGAAAAACGTATAACGTTACTTTACAATGCGCCTCACGACTCGCGCCTAACAGGAACATGATGGAATGCTAAATATTCGTTTCATGAGCAAACCTCAAAGACCCGGCACGTATTTCATTACGCGTGTCGATAACGTTTACTTGGTAGCTCATTGCCGCCTGGGCAACGCGAGGGACGCGTACCTCGATGGTGGCTTGAATTCTCGCAACGAACGGCACTTGACACGCGAGCCACGATTTCCGTGCACGTAAAGACCCTGAAAGAAGAGGCGAAACGTGCAACTACGAGACGCAAGAGAAATTGGTACCAACGGACGTGCTTGTGTTGTACTACGATACAAACTTGTAACAAATTTCCAAGATACCCACGATACCCTCGTGGAAGATGGCGAAAAACCCCCTGACGCTTCGGCAATGGCGAAGCTTCGCATTTTTCATTCAAAGGTATCCTCATAAATATGTAAAAGTAGCTATCGAACATCGTGCAGTTTGAAATAATGTCCCGTTACGTGCCAAAAGTACACGAAAAAATTCCAAAATTTTCCCAACAATTTCATCAATTCCCTTCATAGGTGACGTATATAAAAATATATATATTTTTCTTTGTAAATCAAAATATACCAAATTATAATAAAATTTTATACCAAGAATACAATAATATAGCAGCCATTAATTTTTTCTCCATGCCACTTTTTATTTGTCATAGCTATCGCTATCTTCGATTGATTACGCTCGAAAAATAGTACACGAGACTATAACGAATAGTGGCACAGACTACAAATTAATAGTTGCGTCAGCACTCAATATTAACGATTAATACCACGATTTATCTAAGTGTAATATGTTTTCAAATATTAATTACAGTCGATATAGAGAATCCACAGCTTTTCCCGCATGGTGCACATGGATCATGATTTCAACCGATTTACGTAAAGACAAGAACGAAGAAATTCTAATAAAGAAAATCTATCAGAGTGTTCCAGTTTCGATTAACTAAATAAGTACAAGGTATTTACGTTGCGAGGATCGAAAAAAAAAAAAAAAAAAGGCCGGGTACGTGACGCATTTCAATAAAACCACGACATAACATATCATACATAACATTATATATATATAGCTAACTATTCTATATACTTAGCAATGAAAGTTTAGCTTCATATATATATTCGTTAGCCTTCAAAGGTCAAGCAAACTCGTCCACTCTCCACGTGCAAGTAATGCTACACTGCTGCGAGTACTACTCTGCATATATGTATATACGTATACATGTATACATATATATATATATATATACACACATACATTGAGTGTAGTACGCGAACGAGAAACGAGGTTTTCATTCGGTGATGACGACGTCGTCATGGAAAGGTCAGGCGAGCGCACACACTCGTTGACTGGTTGTAAAGTCGTCATCGGGGGTTTACTACGGCCGAGCAACCGAGAGAGAGGCCCGTTCATTCGGTTCGTTCGGCGTTGTACTACGCTCGATTTACGCAAGAGCAATTTAGCAAAAAAAAAAAAAAAAAAAAAAACAAACAAACAAACAAACACTGCACCAGTGGGACCTACAGCGGCGTGTGGTGACGTCTCGAGACACGTTGGATCTGTTTTAATAAATTGAAAGAAAACAAAAGGAAAGAGAAAGAAAAAAAACCAAAAATATAAATATGAAAATAAAGAAGATATTTTTTTTTAATAGTTACCCATGTAACGTTAATTCGATTGAGTTCGTAATTAAAAAAAAAAAAAAAATTTGTTATTTAACTTTAAAGAATACTTTTATAAAGACTGACCCCGTCTTCTCTATGGAATTTTTTTTTTTAATTGGCAATAGAAACAAATACTCAGTGAACGAGTTTCCCAAAGTTTTCGTATATTCCAAAATATACAAGAAAAGAAGGATCTCGAGCGAGTTGGATTCCGCTTTTTTTTAACTTCACTTAAATCAACTACCCGCTTTACTCGTTACCACGGCAACCGCTTTATTTATTCCCCCCCCCCCCCCACCTTTCTGGCATCGTTCTCACGCTGGGATGTAATCTACGCGTGCGCAGGCGTACGTTACACTCTCTACCACCAGCTATTGATCAAAAGTGGAGAGAATTTCTAGAATAAATTAACCCCTTTACAAATCATAAGAATATCCCCACTCTACGGCTCTACCGTAAGAACGCGTTACCCCCAATCTGCTCTTCCTTAGTCCCATTTCGGGACGGTTTCGGGCTGTGTAACTTATAAAGGGTTAAGATAAGCGAAGGGTCCGAGCTTCATCGATTCAAGAATAGCGGGGTCCACCTTTAACTGAGGAAAAACTGCTAATAGTCAGCTCATAGTATTTCTAGTGTCGCTAACTGTAAGCTGGCGTGCGATTTTCCGTTAATTTTACATTTATTCCTGCGTGTACGAAGTGGAAAATTACCGTTCGACACGTAATAATAATGTATATGAAATTTATCCGTGAACCGTTAATGAAATTTTATAGAAACGTATGTATATTATACCCTTGCAAAGCGCATTATTTTAGTATCTCTCAATGTTCAATGACATCTACGTAAATTTTAATAAACAGGTGTTAAATTTAAGATTTAATTATTAAATTTGCAATTAAACGTGAATGAATTTGAATTCGATATACTTTAAGTATGTACACTTAATATCACTTTATATATTAACCATTTATAAATCACAAGAAAATCCCCAATCCTCGGTTCTACGATAACAACGCGTTACCCCTACTCTGCTCCTAATAATCCCATTTCGGAACAGTTCCGGGCGTTGTTACTTATAAAGGGTTACGCATATCGCAAAGTTTGTAATATTTTTAACGATATGTGATCAAAATTAACGTTAAACCTTCTTCGGACTTCTTGACAGTTTCCGACACGTGTCTCACACTACGAGATATCTATAGCAATTTTTTTTCTTCTCAAATATATGATAATTTTACGTAGAGTTCCTTCCGCTCCGTGTTGTCGTTATATTTGTTATTTCTCATTTCGTTATTACGAGATGATATCTGTCCCGCTTCACAGAGAAACCGGTCTCTTACCGTCACACGTATATCTTCGTTTCCTCGCAGACATGTAACGTCTCTTCCTCGGAATACGTTTATTACGCCGAGCTTGACCCGGGATACTCGAGACCAATAGCCGAAAGTTGAAACGGACGCAGCAGAGAAAGACAGAGATAACGTACTAGCTGGCTCGATAGGTCAGAACTTGAAACCCACTACCATCACGGCTCCTACCACCACATCCAAGCCGCTATCACGAGCCGTGTTGACCACGACCTACGAGAGATGGTCACCTGTGTCCGACTGCTGACGCAGTTACAAAAACAACGACAAAAAGAGAAGAAAAAAAAAAAAAAGAAAGAAAGGAACCTCCATAGAATCCAGCAGCGCTGGAGTTAAAAGTATTTTTTGTTTGTTCGAAACACTATAGATTATACGTGTCTCGCTGAATTTTTATTTTACATTACAATTAACGTCACTCCCGACGTGATAAATGCCAGCAATTATTTATTCATCTTGCAACTTTATTATACGTAATATTTATTTACTTAAAAAGTGTGATATTGACGAGAAACAATGTTTCCTGTCTATACAGGTCAAGAATATATAACTCCAGTGATAATTCGTAATCCTGAAATAGATATATGCGGGCATGCATATTTATAACAGAAAACTCCATAAACGAGTACGATTAGTCGTTATTTATAGTTTTTCTATTCCTCTGACAAACTCTACGTCACGCATAGCATTAGATTGTTCATTGTACCGCGACCGCGACCTATGAAAAAGAGAAACGGCGCGATCCAACAATCGAGAAACATGTTGTGCGGTGCGTTGTACGCCTGTCGGTTGCGGTACGCCCAACAATCTCGTAAAGCGGATCTTGCTCGAGAGAAGTCAGGCAGTCAGTCGAACGCGCCCGAGTAAACGAGGGTAGGAGAGAGCAAAGAGGAGAGAAGATATATATATATATATATATATATATATATGTAAGAAGCAAACAGGAACAGCACGCTTCGCTTGGAACGAGAAGCTCTCTAGAGAACACGCAACCACCGCCGGGACATGTGACCGGTACTTTTCCGTGACGATTCAGATACTGGCTCTATACGACTGCCGCAAGGCTGCCCAGTTCTCTCACTCGGATTCGTAGCAACGTTATACCACTTGTGATACGTGCGTGAGACTCGAAACGCGCTCGCGTGCTTACTCGAACGTTTGTATATTAATACTTTTGCATCAACGATCCAGAGTATGCGCGTTATTAGAAAATTACCGATCGCGATAACCGAGATATAAAATTTAACATTTTTTTTTCTTCAATATTTACAATTTACTTTGATTGGATAATTTTTTTTCTTCTCCCTTAGGCAATCTCAAATATCTTTTTATAAAAAACGAAATGGAAAATGTGACCCAGATTTCGGTATATGATCCAGAATTGTTGCAAATTTGGAGTCATTATTCGTTTACTCATAAACAACATTGTCTTTTAAGAGAATTAGGAGTTTCATTGAAATATCTACTTATTGGTAATTAGGTTAGAGGAGAGTTGTACATTTTTATTCGGGCATCAAATTAACGCTCAAATAAAGATAAAGAAAAATGTTACGAGGACGCTCGATTTTTTTTTTTGTCATTTATCAATATTGAAGTACGATTTTTTCGCGATAGTCGAGTATAATGGATTCAAATTTCAGTCTAAAATATACAAAATTGGAATTGTTAGTAGATCCGATTTTTTTCATACCGATCGTTTTTTTATTTGTGCTAGACGCGAAAAAAGTTTTCTCTTAAATTCGCGTTAATTTTACGTTAAAAGTGTGATATTGACGAAAAACAATGTTTCTTGTCTATACGGTCAAGAATATATCGGAGGTCTCTTGAACAAGAATCATTGTTTCTTGTCTATGTATCTTATTTTAGTGTTAATTTCATGTCCAAATAAAAGTTGACAACTTTCTGCAAACGTTATCATCGATAACTAGATATTTCAATAGCGTCCGCCCCCCCCCCCTCTAACCATAAAAAAACAACGTACTACAAAAGTACATTTGTAGCGAGATGGTCCAGCATAGCGAATAACACGCGAAGAAACAACTCGTGGTACAAGTGCGTGCCAGTGTCCCACCGCGTGTGCGCATGCATGCATGCGATGCGAAAAGTTGTGAAGGGAACAAAAGATTGTGTGCGCGCGCACGCGAGCGACACAACTGCACGTAGGCGGGTGCTACCGGCTACAGTTGCTGCCGTGCAAAGAGAGCAAGAAGGAGGAAAGGAAAAGAGAAGGGGTTGTGTATTGCGCGGGGCGGCTTAGTCACCGGTCGTTGCGTCGAGTTGTGGCCTTGTTTCGAAAGTACAAGCCACCGCCGCGACTGCCGCTGTTGCTGGTGCTCTGCTCTTCCCATCGTTACGACGTTCACGTACCGTCGAGTATGCGTATACATGGTATATCGAACGTATAGTGCGTGCAATATACCCACAACTCGATAACAGTGACGTAGGCTAGCTGCGAAGCTGTAAGCTATAGAGTGCTACGCGATAAGCGAATCGTAGTACGTTTCTTCTCGCTCTCTCGCTCCGAGGGAAAGGACAGATAGATGGAAGAGGTAGAACGACAATTGTGAGAAACGTGTCGATCGTTGCGAAAGTGACGAGACTCTTCAGCGAGCACGCTTGTTGTCGACGTCGCGATATTCTGTTATCGTTGTGTCTTGTGCTCGGCAACGTTGACGTCGAGCGATAACGAAGTTCGTAACCTTCCCCGAGAGAAAGAGAGAGAGAGACGGCGAGATCCCACGACGCCATTGTGAGCTTTCGAGCTTCGAAACGCTGCCAATATATACGACGTCGGGGCCGCGATTTCGTGTGACTGGCCACTGACGCAACGTGAGCGATCTTTGACGAAGCTTGTTATTTAAAAACGCGAGGTTATGAATATTTAGATGCGGAAAGATCGAAAGCACCAAGGATCGAACACACGCATCTACCTATTTCGATTGATCGATTTGTCCCAGTTTATCGAGCCATAGAGGAAACCGACTTGAAAATTATGAAACGATAATGCAAAAAATGTTAAATAGACTTTTATATTAATTAACGTCCCTTTACGTATTTCGTGCTTCAATGAAAATTTAATTTAATTTCGATGACATTTAATAATTGCAAGCAAATGAATAATCGTGCCATCTCGAGAATCGTAAATTTTTTATTTTATCAAACGGCATATTTACTGTCGTTCCTGAGAATAAACGCCGCTTGAGACATTTCAAATATTTATTAATCAATTGTAATAATCGTATTGCATCGATAAATTACATTTTTTTTTCATTCATCGACGCTAGATTTTTTTTATCACGAGCTAATACATGTTCATCAACCGAGACGTTATATAACCTTAACCTTTACACGTAATATACGTGCTACGTAACAATGTAACGTGAGATTATCATCTTGTGACGTTATGAGGCAGAATAATAATAGTAATATTGTATCTTGACCTACCTACAAGAGACTATACAGACAAAACTTTAATATAATTTCTTACAAGTTATTACGTATTACAAATTAGTTTCACACGATCTCATATAATTCGTATTAATTCTCTCCGCATGTATTAATAAATAAAGAATGATAAATTGACTCATAGTTATTCCTAAAATAATGTCTTATTTGACTAGCTGAGGCAATCCACGATATGATTCACTGGAGAATGTGTCGTCGCAAGCCTTGAAGTTTTTTTTTCTGTTTTATCAAATCATCGAGTATACGATCTTCTCTAGGATTGAAAATGTTACGAAACCTTGTTAATATAAGTTTAAAATATCTTCTCGCTAATCTATAAGAGATTTCTATTTTCATTCGTTATCTTCGCTGTACGCGTAAGACGCACAAAGTATTAGATTTCACCGCAAAACGACGCAGCGACACGTCTGTGTAATTTTAAAGGAAATATTAGAGAATTCGCGAGAATAAAGTCGATAGATATAAACAAAAACTGGTTACACCTCATACATATACGAGATTATTATAGTAGAATGAGTTGTAGCATACGCAATTTTTTTGCTGTGTTATCTTACAAATTCGTCACGCGACAGCCGGTTTGCTAACGTCAAACCGGTAATCAATGTGACAGTCTCTCGCGCACGCACGTGGTTTCTCCGTGAATGTCTCGAGAGTCTTGTGTTCTCGTGGTTAACTAATATAATTTTTTTCACGTGTACAATATTTTTTCTTTTTTTCGACGGTTGGCGTCGTAAGAATTGATTAGAAACAATAGGATAAATACCCAATGCGACAAAATCGCAGCGTAAAGGTCACTTTAAGCAAACGCCATCACTGTTGATTTCACGGTTCCTTTCATGATCGACGGTGTTTTCTCTCTCTCTCTCTTGGCTTCTCGTTTATTTCCAGACAGCGGAGCGATTCCTCGCCAGAGAGAACTGACGTTCTATTTTAATCACGTGCAGCGTGCAGCAACAGCAGCACCAACAGAAATTTAACACACGCATAAATCCGCATGCACATCAATAGTAGCAACAGCAGCACGCTTAAAGATATACGTAAGTATGCAGGCAGCAACAGCAGACGGTTCGGGCACATTTTTATCGCGATGCCCGTGAAGAGGAAATAGTGTGTAAACGCCTCGAGTCGCCGCGGTCTGTACGGAAATGAACGAGAAAATGGTGTCAGAACGCGTTTGTCGTACGTAGAAGACGAAGACGCTGAAATAAGTGAAAGTCATCCGTCATATATCGAAGCAATCATTTTATTTCACGATTTTTAAGCAATTTTTTTTTCTCATATCAAAGTGCGTCTACTCGCACAGTGTTTCCGTGGAGTGAATTAAGTTAAACATTTTTAAAAACGACTTTGAACAAATTTAAGGGCTGAAACCGTACACAAGAAATATATAATTCAATTATTTTTTGGTAGGATAGGAATTCTGGATTCTAGGGCTTTTCGTTACTGTTTCAGAACACAAAGGAAAGTGAGAGAGCCGGTGGTGGGTCTCTCGGCTTTAAAAGCACCGTTTGAGTACTTTGGGAGTCAAGAGGCGTGCGCGCACGGTCTTAATCGGCCAAGCTGCATCTGCCCACTCAGGAAAAGAGCTCGGCCTGAAGCCTAACGGCAATTAACGTGGCTTCATTCATGAAATCGTGTGAGGAGCTGAGTGGCAGACACCCCCCTACCCCGCCCCGTGCCCCTCGCAGTGTTCTCGTCAGCTGTGCGACACTGAAAAGACCTAGACACGTCGATGAGCGTTTGACCCGTAGTACTCTACAAGCGTTTTCCCTTCACTTTCTTTCTTGCACTCGTATTGCAACTTTTGTTTTATACGTTGTAACGGTTCTTCGGGTAACCAAGTATAACCGAAAACTTGAATTTTTGAGGATTTGATGAAAAGACGATTGAGTACGTCAGCTGATTGACACACTCTCTCTCTCTCTCTCTCTATCGACCTCACGTATACTCACTGACATTAATGACGTAGCTGTACACGTGTATCGCTGCGTCATCAACACGAAAAAGCTGACCGAGCGTGCAAACCGCCCTCAATGCGTCTTCCACGTCGTCAAAGAGGAACAGTAACGAGAGGAACAGTAACGATCTACAGTTATTCGCTCAACGGCACATTCCATCAGCAAAAAAGAACAAGAAAAAGAAGAACAATTGTGATTCACGAATTTCGTTAGTGCACGTTTCTTACATATTAAAAATTTCTCATTGAAATATTAAGAAAATTGGGTCTCCCTGAACGATAAAGGCTCCAAATAAATCATTGTTAACAAACCTCCGTGTGCACAATTGTTATTCTCATCTTCCGTCTGTGTAGTCTGTGTGTTTTTTAAATTTATTTTCAGGTCCCGTTCACGAAGTGCTTCTTGGGAATTTGAACTACATTCTTACATCATTTTTATAATCTCGGCGGAAATGAAAATTTGAAACAACATCAACGAGAGGAGATACGTTGGTATTTTAAAGGGAATTTGAGTCATCGCGATACCACGAACGGTCGCTCGTGCTGCGGTACTCTTGATTTGGGCACGTTTCATAGCCGTTCATTTTTTTTTTCTTCCTCTCGTTCTCGACAACCGCACGTGCGGTTAACGGTTGACCGATTCTCGGGAATCGTCCGATTTCAACGGCGTATCGCTATTTCCATTGATTCCAAAGTACAATTATTTTATCCATGATAAATGGATCAACGTGAGTTTCGCACTTTGGAAATGTTTATAATTTACGGCAAGAAAACAAAAAAATGGGCCAAACGGTAACTTCTCGATTGTGCAAATTGATGGAAGCTCATTAATGATCTTATAACATCAATGTGCAATAGTTTTTGCATGATACAGCAGTAGAATCGTACAGGTTGAAATGATTGACATTGATCGAGTGGCGGAGCACGAATGCATCAGCTGCTCGTAGCATTTGATGTGTGTGTAGGACAGCGAGTTCGTAGGGGGATTCGTGTGCTATTATCGTTGTCGAATCGGGGGTCTACCATTCATTCGTCTAAATATAAGCGTCGAGAGAAGTCGAGTGACGTCACGCTCGTGCTTGTCTCTTCAACGTCACGTTACACTGCCGGCATCGTTCTCGCTTTCTCTCGTTGCTTCTCATTTTTTTTCCTTTCAAGCGTCCTATAACGTGGGTCGTAGTATTAGCAACACGCGTTTGGTCGTTCGAAGGGGCCAGGGGGATTGGGAGGGGATCCGGTCTCGTCCAGATTCATTTCCGTCACTTGTAGGTTTCGTTCCGTCGGTCGAAAAATAAAAAAAGTGCAAAAATATATAAACTGAATGAAGAAAAAGCAGTAAAGCGAGAAAAACAAAATTATTCAATGTTTGTAGTTTTTATTTCGTGTCCGCGAGGTCGGTCTATTTTTACAGAAATGCCGGCGGTCATTTGCGATAAGGATATATAGAGAGAGAAAGAGAGAGAGAGAGAGAGAGAGAGAGAGAGAGAGAGAGAGAGAGAGAGAGAGAGTGAGTGAGCGAACGAATGCGCGCTCGGCGGGTGAATGGATGAATAAAAAAAAGTCTAAGCGCAAACTCGAGCTGATCGCTGTGTCAGTGATCCGTAAGTATTCACAACACCCACGAGGTACGGAGAATAATAACGATATAAAATATAGAGAAAAAAAAATGTAACGGTATGAAAATACCAACCGAAGCACTGGGATATTTCCCATAATTAAAAAAAACAACAAAAAACAAAACACGTAGTCGAAATGCAAGTTGATAGGACAGAAAAGAATTTGCAATCCATGATAAATACAAAACGTTACCGGATGTAGGCCTTATGCACGCTTTCAAGTGTACTTTTGAAAAGGCAATCGTCCTGATAAGAATCAAAGAAACAATATAGACCTTCTCGCGGGAGCACACACACGATTTTTCCGTAAAACATAAAAATAATCTATAACGATGCAAGCATTACATCACAATTGAGCTCTGTACACAAATCTTACATTTATCTTTCCTATATTTCGATCGTTTCTTTCATTGTGATATCAAGGTAGTTCTTTGCAGAAACTTTTAAGGATTATTCATCATTGATAATCGTCTTTTAAATAAAGAGAAAAACAAATTTATAGCGATTTTTTTTTTGCATAATGGGATAATTATATTTACGGCAATCGCCTATCGCACTGACATTGAAAACGAAAACTATAAAGATATATCAATTTTAATAATCCAAGCTGCTCATTGACAATTTTGAAACTCCATTACCATCTTCCCGTCGTAGACACAATTTTTTTTTTCTAATTATCATTTCACTCGAAATATTATGCAGGCAAACACACTTTTGGACCGTTTCACAATCGAAACAATCGGAAGAATTAACAAAGGACAATCAAGTCAGCCGATATAAGGACCTAACAACAAAAAATTGCAAAGACTTTTGTAGGATATTTCTAAAATCTCGCCTCTTTATCTTTTCGTTTGTTTTTTTTTTCCTCGCTTCGCGCACCCTGCTCTATCACTACCGAGCTATAACTTTGATATTAGTCATGCTGTACGGATATCGTTAAACGCGCCGACATACTCAGTTTATTTGTCGCACCATCACACGGATCGAAATACATCTGTGTGTATTTGTTGTATCGTTGAACGATCGTGAACGTGATTATAGGGTCGTTTGCGTGGCACATCCGGGTCGTCCGCGTAAAATAAACTCTAGTTTCTTTGTTTTTTTTTTTCTTCTTTTTTTTTTCCATTCAACGCGAAGAAATCTTGTCGAAATTCCCCCGTTATTAATATCATTCTCGCGCTATATACGGCGTCCATCGAATATTCTCTTAATAACATTTTATACAATACACGAACAGCGTTATTATTTAAAGAATTTGTCTTCTCAAAGTCATATCGCTCTGGTAACAGTTTTCTACTCTCCGCAGGGAACTATACAAAGTAACAATAACAAGTCCCCTTTACAACAATCAACTGTTCTCCCTTACGACGTGACAATCATTATTTCGATAGCTCTAGTTATCAGAATTACGCAACTTTGACATCAGATTATTTATTTTATCGATCTTCGATAACATTTTATTATAATCAGAATAATAATAATAATAATAATAATAATAATAATATAAAAACGCTGCTTCGATAACGCATACGAGAAAAAAAATGTTTCGGATTACTGTTGAGAAATGAAAAATGCGTCAGACTCAAGACCCGAATGTCCTCTTTGTATCTAGAATTAGATGGTGTCCCGTACAAGAGTCAATATTGTCACATAGTTGTACATTTGATTTCTAATATTACCGATATATGCACGAAAAATAGATAAATTTTATTGGAAAAAAACGTTACGATACGTTCAACATCGTGCAACTTATTCCCATGATTGACAATGAGCCTCGTCGCAACGAAATAAAAATGAATCGTTGGTATAATATCGTAAAAAAATGCATGTGCAACTCACCGTTGGCCTTGAAAGTCGTAGCGGTCTCAAAGCTCGGTGCTCTGACCGGATGTTTGTCTTTATTTCTGTCCTGCACATAGCTAACGGCAAGACTGACGGCGGGTAAGGAGTCGCCTCTCGTAAGCGGAGGTCTCACCGGATGCTGTTCCTCGAGCGCGAGTCTCTTCTCCGGATGTTCATCCTCATCGATAGCCGAAATTCCTCTCTTGAGTTGGGTGCCACGATTATGACTCAAATTAACGTGATGAGCGACTGCGGTGAGATGAGCGTTCGAGATTCTCACGTTATTGGTTCGCATACCATTCGCCATATCGTGGGGCGCGTCCTCGTGACGCGACATTTGTTGCTGTTGCTGCTGTTGCTGCTGCTGCCTCGGTGCCCCGGAATTAAAATCCGTTATTGAATTTCTGTGATGAGCGAGTTGCGTGTATCCCGCGAGATTGTGATGTCGCGAGTGTGATTGACCGGCTGCGTTCTGTATCGGTAAAACATCGAGATTTCCGCCACCGTTGTGCTCGGCGTGGGCGCCAGTGCTTCTGTATCCCTTGGACGCGGCGCTGGGTCGCGAGTCTTGAAATCCGTGGGCTTTCTTCAATTGTTTTGCCGATTCGAGAACGAGATCTATCCGATCTGCACCCTCGTAATTAACGCAACCTCGACACACGGGCTCCGAAAATTCCATAATCATTGCCCACGGCATTCTCGGCAAATCGCACAGATAACACTGCGTTCGTTTTCCCATCATCTTGACGTTCAATTACTTCCGACCGTTTATTTATTTTATTATCTTCTCAATTATCTCGAAATACTTGGTAAATATATTTTTATTATTTTTTAATATCTTCTTTCGTTGATATTTCTTAAAAACTATAAAAAAAAAAACACTCGTTCGTATCACGACTATGTGTTTGTCGTTACGAGATTCGCATCGTCGAAGTTTATGAATATGTGTTATATATTAATTTATGTTTAAGTGTTATATATGACGTAAAGTAATTTGTGTGCACACTTTATTTACGTTCTTTGTATTACGATTAACTTAAAATTCACTCAAGCACTTACGAATCCGTAGCTCGTAGGAGCGACTTATTCCGCACTCAAGAGCCTAAAACAGTCTCACCAGCACTTTCTTCGGAGTCAAGTTAGTACGATTAAAAACAACAAAAAAAAACACTGCGTTCTCGTTTCGATCTACCGAAGTCAAGCGTGGCAACGCCGCTCCGGCGTACGCGATTTTTATTTCTTTTCGTCCTCTCTCTCTCTCTCTCTCCTTCACCCACACGTTCTTACGTTAGCAAACCGTGTACCGCTTCCTGCGTCTCGTAGTAGCAGCACGTCACAAGTAAAACGGCATAAAACGCTCAAAAATGTTCACTGGTCACCGCACCAACAGCACCCCGCGGTGAAGGTGTTACAGTAAAACAATCTGTTATCGTTTATCGCATTAATAAGTAACTTCCGTCGTAGATCGAAGCGCGTTAAAAGCCTTTTGTTCTCCGGCGAAAATGTGGTAGCTCCCGAAGAACCGCGTAAAGAAGATTCTCGCACGATATTCCAAGAGCGAAACGTACGAACCGGAGACCAGCCGAGACGAACGCTCGAGAATGCGACGGCTTGGCGGACTTACGGGGTGTCGACCCCCCACCCTGCTCAACGACAAACCTATCGACCAATCGTTGAACGTGGCGTCACGGCGTGCGACGTCACAATTGGGTACCGCGCATGCGTACTACACACCTAATATTCGCGAATCGAGGGGGAAAAGCGGAGAATTGCGCTGGTGTGCTGCCGTTGCTCCGCTGCTGCTGCTTCTGCTGCTTGTGCTGCTTCTGGTTCTGCTGGTGCTGTTGATGGGTCGAAGTAGAGGGGAAGACACGTAGCCAAGCTACGATATATATATATGTATAGAATATAGCATTACATCGTTGAACGGACGCGCGGGGAGTCCCCGCACAACCGGCCGCGTCGCGCGCGTCGTCGTTGTCGTCGTTGTCGTCGTCGTCGTCGTCGGCGTCGGCGTCGGCGTTCTAGCTATCGCGGTTCTTCTCAACCTTCTCGCTGTGTGTGCTCGCTCTGCGTGTGTTCTGCATTCGTGCGAACCGACTCACCGATAGACTTGGTGGAGACGGGGAAGTGCGCGGGATACGCGCGACGAGGCCGTCTTTACACCCGAGTAAAACGTGACGAAGGCGCAAGAGCCCGCGTACTGCCGCGCGAGATACCTACTCGACTCGGCTTTTTGGGTCATTCCAGGATGCGCGTTTGATACTGCGCAACCTGGAACAACCGAGGGCAATCTCACGAGCGAGGAAGACGCTATCCTCCTCCGCAACCCAGAGACTTTCGCTAAAGTCTGACGAGGATCGAGAAATATAAAGAGAGCAATAGCACACACCCGTTACCGAGGGGAGTCGAAGCTCCGAGGTCGAGCTCGCGTCCTGGACCTCTCTCCACGCGAGACCATTACAAAGCCCAATTTAAACTAGGAAAAAAATTATTTACGAAAAACGGTATATCGTCGGGATAGAACATTTTTTAAATATTAATTGTTTACGATATTTTTATATTCGTAATCTTTGTATACACTCAATGCTAATGCTCCATGTTATATAATTTATAACCATTGTCGTTGTCATTAGTTTCTTTAAGAAAGAAGCTGCGGATTTTTAAACGTGATATCACCGAGTCGGGGATCCGGGATATCGTTTGAAAGGCGATTTTCAACATTATGCAAATTTTCACGTCGGAAAGACGAGAGGGAAAGTATATTTTACTATATTGGAAGGAGTATGAATCGCGCGAGATTACACATTTGTCGTAGACGTTGTACTGATTAGATTAGATAAATATTATGTATGATAAGAGAAGGGACACGATGCCGCATGCAGTAAATAAAAAAATTCGTTGCGTCTGTATTTTCTCGGAACGATAGTGTCACTGCTACGGTTCTTGTGCCAAGAAAAAGAGAGAGAGACAGAGTGTGATATCGTCTGAAAGGCAATGGTACGTACATGGAATTTAATTGCAAGTCCTATCGCCATTGCTATACGAAGCGGAACTTAAACCGGCAGCACAGGCTTTAGTTTCCTGTGTCCGCATACTGCACTGTGCATAAGACAACGGGTGTTGACGACGAGACGACTAAGATACACGGACGTGAAATCAATGAAAGTCGCAGGCACAGAACCCGTGGAACGCATTCGTAATCGTCACTTTTTACTCGAAGAGAGACTCGAGTCGCGTGATATGTGATCAGAGAATCCGCAAATGCGAGACAGACAGACCTAAACATTTCTAACACATTTTTATACATAAATATGGAATTTGCGGGGCTCGCACAATCTGGATTCGAGTATAATGTGTTGAAAGTTTTGAAGTGGATTGTCGGTATGGAGCTTTACCTCAAGGCGATGCAACATAACCTCTCCCTTTCTCATCAATGGCCAAGTCAATACGAAAAACTGTAATCCAGTTTATTCCAGAGACGACAGATCTTACAGAAAAAATAATATTCGATTCCACTGCAGAGTTAGATTAACGAAACGAAACCGAAATTACTTTTGCCTAAAATATTAACAGGTTCTGAGGAAATTCAGTTTTTTAACGTGTGCACAATTAGTTTAAAGGTAGTCGAAGCATCCATTAGTGCGAAAGAGATAGAATTATAATGGCGCTCACGGCCGAATGAGAAAGAAGCAGCACATCTGGTGGAAGTATAAAGATTCCGCCTCCCCTTAACGGTGCTGAAGAAAGAAAAAAAAACTATTCGATGCGCTCGAAGACACCTGTCACCTGTCATCATCCCTGGAGAACGGAGAAAGAACCCGATCCTCCGCGTATTTATGATCAAATTTTTCGACCTCCTATCCAACTGCCGGAATTGCCCGACGACATTCTCTTTATCTGTACAGAGACAGAACGCGGACACGATGTAAACGGATTGACGGAAAAGAGCACAAAGCATTTCTTGCGGTTCATTATACTAATAGACAAATTTATAGCTCTACCATTCATTGCTCTACAACAGACAACACCTGTGCCACGTTTCAATTCCGGAAAATATATTGAACATAATGAAAACTTACCGAATTACAAAATCTACCGGTTTACATCTCCACCACAACAGAAAACGTGAAAGAGATAGCGCTTTCGGAGCCCCGGAAAACGTAATACAGACCAACAACAACATGTTTTACTTGCGAAGACTTACCATATCAATGTTGGAACTCCGAAGAGTTGTTCCGCGGTAGATACGTAAACCGGTAGACTTGTAATATTGTTGAGTTGTATTACGGTATTAAATTAGCGAATTACAAGTCAGTTTATACCTGCACCACAACGAGAAACCCGGAAGAGATAGCGCTTTCGGAGCCCCGGAAAACGTAATACAGAACAACAACAACATGTTTTACTTGCGAAGACTTACCATATCAATGTTGGAACTCCGAAGAGTTGTTCCGCGGTAGATACGTAAACCGGTAGACTTGTAATATTGTTGAGTTGTATTACGGTATTAAATTACCGAATTACAAATCAGTTTATACCTGCACCACAACAAGGAACGTGAAAGAGATAGCGCTTTCGGAGCCCCGGGAAAACGTAATACAGAACAACAACATGTTTTACCTGAGAACACTTACTGTATCAGTCTTGAAACGCTAAAGAGTTGTTCCGCGGTAGATATGCAAACCGGTGGATTTGTGATATTGTGAAGTTGTATTACCGTGAACACGTTTTCCGGTATTAAATCGTGATAAAAATATTTTTTCGGCAGATAAATCAAGTACAGAGTTAGAAATGTGTGCCCGCTGATACTACATGAATTCTTCAAATGTGCGCAACTTCGTGAGAAATCACGTAATAATATTCACAATTACGTAATCGCATAAATTCGTAAGATGGGCGATTTATTTATTTTTCACATGTTCAAAAGTTTTGGATCTCTTTGATCTCGATTTTGCCGACCACTTTGGATCTATGGAATACGGAAATGAAAAAACCTCGATGTCTAAATAACAACTCACGCTACATTGAAATATATATTCTTTGATGTTTACTTTAATCCAACGACTAGGTTACTACATGTATTAACGTTTCGATCCATGTCTTACATAAAAAAAAAATAGTTTAAACTTAGTTTTCGTATTTAATAAATTACAATTATACTGTAGAAACGATAAAACCTGTCTTGAAAATCGAATGCTAGTTAAATAAATATAATTCTCGTATAAAATAAATGTTCGATACAGCAGATTCAAAGATGAAAAAAGATTTATTGGTTTCTTTCAGTTCCGGCAAAAAATATAAAATAAATTTTACGTCGACACGACTTTCAGATCTTCGTTATAAGGGCGACTGTTATTGGGCCAGAGTTTTATGGTTGAGATAGTATAATATTTTCTGTCTGCACGAGAATCTTCGTCGTTCATTCGCATCGGTATCTAGCACGAATAATCTCGGTGCGACATAAACAACGTCGGTTCGTCTGTTCGTCGTTGATTCGTCCATCGTTTGTTCGTTCGTTCGTTCGTTCGTTAGTTTCTCAAAGCCGATGAACGACGAATCCACGCGACTTCTCTACCTCTTGTATACACAAATACGAATCGTAGTGAAGAATTTTATTATCGGGCACAGTCGTCTAGCGGTAGCTCGATGCTCGATGCTACTTCTGGCACAGCATCAGAGGCCCGACGACGATAAACGTTGCTAAGATTTTCGAGACCTCTAGCAAGCGATAACGACTCGCCTTCCACGATAGGAATAATGTACATCTATCTTTAGAGATCCACGAACGTTGAGACGGAGGGGATTCTCCTCTTGAAATTATACATGTACTTATTTAACTGCTTATTTAACTCGTCTCGTACCGGAGTAGTTACCGTTATTGCGACGATAACGTCTCGATAAAACGAACGACAAGGGCAGATGAGTTGAGGGACTCGAAGAAACTTTGCTTGTGAGTTCATTCGCAACACCGGTTACGCAATCTGTGTCCCCAGAGTGAGCTGTACAAGACTGTTGTTTATCGTCGGTAATAGTCACATGCAAAGTATTAAAAGAACTGCAGAGATGCCAATAACTAGGATTCAAATTGATTTAATGTTTCGAGTTATTTATCAAGTATATCCATATTAAAATTAATTTCATCTCGATTGCGTTGGAATTACGCTAGAAAACAAATACGTTCATTGTTTTTTTTTTTTTTTTTTTTGCATTTTTTTTTAAAACAAATTTCACGATATAGGTTTTTCACAATGTGACCTCAAAGTTACGTAGATTTACTTGGAAAGGTGTAGAAAAAAATTGCTCGTTGATAACAAGCAAATGTAGGCATGTTAACCGACAATTTATATTCGATTGATATTAAAAAAAAATTAACAGAACGAAAAAGTACAGTTTAAGACCGATTATGCTCAACATTTATGACGATGATGAGGTTAGTTTTTCAACTATAAATAAATGGAACAGTAGCGAGTGACCCATTGTTTCAACTCCAGTCTTGTATCAATTCTCATCATCATCTTCCATCGATATCAAGTCCCGCGTCATGTTAATTTTCCATGAACGAGAATTCGAAGGCAATAATAAATTATCGATTTCGAAATACGTTTATCTCCCGTCGCGTTTAACTCTCATCACGTTGAAATAACCATCGTCGGTTTACGGATGGTGGCAATTCCCGTCTGTTCGTATCACATACAGATTTGTCTGTCTATATCGCTCAAATACGACTGATATATCCATATCGTCACGATATAGATACATAAATCTGAATATGTGAGTTGAACACACGGGAGTTGAAATGATATGAGATTTACCACCGTCCCATCGATTTACCTCGCATAATTTCAACAAGATATCCTTGCCAAGTGGACAATTCATATCGATGCTTTCGTCATACATTCTACTCCTATCAAATATCTACAGAGTAACGTAGAATTTTTTTTTTTATACGTAAACACATTAGTTTATTATAAATGTTTCAATTTAATATTTTGAGATAAAAATAATTCGTTAAATTTGTTGCTGTTTCGAATGGTATAGGGTGGTGTAACGCCTTGATTAGCTTTTACTCGAGATACGAGTGTTGTTCGTATCTCCTTATAAAATTTATAATATTATTGCAATTTTACAATTGAAGCCTGAAAAAGCGTTAAACGAAAAATCGTAAAATTCTTCGACTTTGACAGATTGCTATTTCGATGATCCACTCATAATTTATACAATTTTTCTTTACTGATAACATTTTCACGCAACGTTGACACTTGTCAATTAGCCGTATCTAACGATGGGCTTTTTAAGAGGGTTTAATTAGGTTAGAATCATAAAAAGCGTGTACCGCGTACACGCGTAATATGCGTGCATGTAATAAATCTTTTGGCATTTGATGAAAAAGTAATTGACTCAAAGGGGCCGAGTTATACTAGAAAATCTTAAAAATATTATTCTGTTGCAATTGTCAATATGAAATCTTGTAAATTGATGAAAAATTTTCACTCGCAACCACAATAACGATGAAATATTTTATTTATTGAGACGCCAAACTGATGGGTGAAAATATTTTTTCCATGTTCAATTTATCGTAAGGTTCCTTGTCGTTAGACAAAATTGACATTACAAGGTGAATTTTTGCGCGGAAGATATGTCACTCACTTTTGTAAAAATTATTTGAATTTTTATGTAACACACGGGTACCGTGTATATCAAAGATATTACTTTGTTTCATGAATAAATGATAAGAATTACCGTAGAGAATATTAACACAAGGTAATCAAGGCGTTTGTCAATTAACTTTATTATCATAGGCTATCGAAAAACACTTAAAATTGACTACTGGAAAAATATTTTCTATTTCTTAAGTCAATGATACGATAAAATAATTTATATTGCAAATAATATGATTTTAATATTTTAATTCTGATTAATAATTCTCACATCTATAAAAAAATCTAAAAATTACAAATAGTAAAATTTGATTGATCAAGTAAATATTCAATATAAAATGCCAAAGCGAGCGTTTACAGTGCGCATTTTCTCATTTCGTATCTCGATTTCATTATCAAATACAAATATTATGTATCCATATTGTTCATTCACGGACGATTACAAGATACGGATTTCAATCAGTTGTTACGATATCGGCACAGATGTTAAACTCGATAATTCTTCTCGTACGATCGAAATACCCAATTAATCTTGAGATAAATAAAAATAACCCAAAAATAAAATAAACAACGTGTCAATGTATTTTACAGAGTGTAATCGAGGCGCGTTGTACATGGCACATTGCGCTCAAATCCGTAGTGATATATAACATTTTCTTCTCGGTCTCTCCTTTTTTTTTTTTTTTTTTCCTGTAACTTTTAGCCTCTAACGTGTGTATTTATGCAAGAATTTGTAATTTACATAACGTGTATTGCATAATTTTTCGTTGAGAGAGATACGTGACGCTCAGTTTCGTCAAATACTCGACACATTTTCTCGACTACATCGAGCGACGATACAATATACGATATACAAGTGCATAATATACAACGAAGCGCGCACGTCACGATACAGTACACAGCAGCACATTATAATTAATGTTGTGTGCCGGCGAATGAGTGTTTCCCGCGACAAGTGACATCACTGCGAGAGTCTGTGTCGACACGGTGACATCATGCAAACGGCGAGACATTCGTTAATACACTATGCGTAAATATATAGTTCAGTTCAGTCTCTTTCGGTACGAGCACGAGGTGATAACGTGAACCCTGTTACTCCGGCTGTGTACACGCGGTTTCTCATTCGTGCAACAACATTTGCTGTGACAGTGTGATTATAAGAAATATTATAATACGAATCTATAGACGACGATCCCTTTTCGTATGGTAAGATCTACAGCATCCATCGATATACTTTTTGAAGATTCTCCCAAAGAAAGGCTATAAAAATGTAGACTGCGTAATGCATAAATAAAAAAATAGGAAGTACTTTTAACTCCAGGGAGGGGTGGAGAAGAGAAGAGAAGAGGGAGGGAAATCTCGATATTCTTTTCCGAAGCTTTTGCTATTTAGGAAACAGTGAACCTGATAGGAAAAGCCCTTAAAAACGCTGATAATAAAAAGAAAATAATACAAGACATCGAGTATAAGATAAATGGACTTGAAAATTAGAGAATATCGATTGCTTTATTCTGGATCTCTTTTCCTCTGAGAAATTGTAAGAGGCGATAATGATTTTCATCTAATCTTTATTGATTTTACCTTTTTATTGTACGATGGTTAATTATGTGTAAAAAAAAAAAGATATATAATAAAGAAAAATATATAGGCGACAATCGTTACGAGCGATAAACGAGTGTCCTGAACCGAATCGTGCTCTTTTCTTTTTGTCAGTGAATTTTATTCCGTTAAAGAGACTGCGTGTCATCCATAGATAACGAGTAGCGTTGTCTTTCGTCGTCTTATCATTAATCTCGTTACAATAGCATACTCATCGAATTACGATGATTGGTTCGCGCAAATACCTCTTGGTATTTTTTACCATCCCGTTTAGATCGGTTAACCAGTTTAAATTACAATATTAATTTTCGATTCTCAGCCCTTAAGAGATCCATAAATTTGTTAATGATAATAAATGTTGATCCAAGAAAATGTCATTGTCGTACAACGTCATGTCCATACATGCGTTTGACGGATTAAGCTGTACGTGTTACTTTGAACATCCCATCAACGACCTTGGGCGTTTAAACGCAGATGATGCGTCAGCAATGAAAGGGGTTGATCCGTGACAAGCACACGTGATGTATGCTACTGTGGTACCAGAGGGGAAAGACTAGAGTAGAAGAGGTGCAACAGCAACAGCAGCAGCAGCAGCAGCAGTAACAGCAGCAGCAGCAGCAGCAGTAACAGCAGCAGCACATGATATCCATGCGGGTATCGTGTGCACCAGTGAACGTTCTCTCTAACTACGCTCGGCATCCCCGGGAATTGCTGCTACGAGCCGTACAGAGGCAATTGTACCCTCGACCTTGAACCGTATCGATTTTCCCCTCGGTAGTTGTAAAGAGACAACCGCCCTATTCCGTTTCTCTTTCTTCGTCTTTCACCATTGTCACCTCGATTTAAATTCGTACGTTGACAATTTAGTATTATTTATCAAGTAGAAACCAATGTTCCTCGATAGTCAAATAATACAAAAAAAATTATTCAAGAAAATTACGGCTATGAAATAAAATAATAATTGAAATAAAAATAATTTCGTTGTAAAATTCATATTATTTGTATTAGACGAAGAATAAAAAGGTAAGAGACAATGCACATTGAACCCGGGAGAAAAATTCACCGGAGTTTATTGAATCAATGCACGTGTTTCGCGTTTTATTTATTCTTATAAAATACCTTGGCACAACAGTGTTAGTCGTATCGGAGATAAGATTTTTAAAAAATAATAAGAGGATGTGTGTCAAAAGATAACGGGAGACAGTGGAATACAAATATTACCAAAAATTTCAGGTGAAGGAATAATACATTGAATGAAATAATTAGTTTAAGGATATTCTTTATCGTCCGTTTCTCAACCGTTTCACGGCAAATATTGTGCCGACCTTCGTACATACGTACGGTTCGTATAATACATTGTACATGAATATTGCACAGAGTTGGCGATAATTAAAAGCGACGTAACATACCGGCGAGCGGTTCCACACGAGCGAGCGAGCGATTGTCAGAGACGAGAGAGGTGAGAGGAACGAGTAGAGAGCTCACCAGCTTCGTTCACGTGATACACACTGTGTTTGTAATCGCTGTCTCGAGAATTCTCAAAGCCTCTGTCATCCTTCTACCTGCGCGATCCAAAACGTTTTCAGTACATGTAACGCGTACCACCTTAGTTCAACTTTGGTAAATCGTGAAAACAAAAAAAAAAATATATATATATATATATATATAAGACGCGATGGAAAACTACTGTTTGCGGCGGTGATCGCTTAACGACATTTTTATTCGTCTTACCGAGCGTTAAAAATATTATATTTGTTCAATATAAATAAAGCGATAGAAGTTTAAAAAATTATTGTTATTATTATTGTTATTATTATCTGATATAAGACGCATCGGAGCGAGACGAAGAATGGGTGTGAGACAGCGAGTTGGGTTGTATATCGATTGGTAAGAGCGTGCGCGCGCTCTTTCGTCTATCTATATGTTTCATACTACGCAGATACTATATAGTATTGTGCGTTGTGCGATAAGAGCGGAGGGGAAACGATCGATAACGCGTTGTGATATCACGTCGTTCTATCTGCCTTGAATCGTAAAAAAAAAAGAACGATAAACAAATTTTTATGTTCATCTGCAAAAAAAAAAAAAATCTACGAAAATTCGAGTCAAGAAATTTATTTGACTTGACGAATAATTTATCGATTTATCGAAATATGACGAGCCACCTTTGATACTCTGTATCTCACAAAATGGGAAAAATCTATAGGAAAATCGGCAATAGCGACAAACGTCACGTGTTTCGATAACAAAAAAAAAAACAAATATTCTTAAGATAAATTACTCGATTGATTATTGATATTTTACAGGAAACTGTAAATCTTTTCCGGTAGATTTTGGTACACGACGAGTTGTCAATCGGTTACGAAAGTTTCGTCAATTATGTAAGTTACCGGCATCGTCACCGATGGAAGGAGTCGATGACGCGATATAGGGCTCAGTCCTAGAACGTGTAAAATCTGCGGTTCAATGCTATAAGCCGCTTTGCTTCGTAAAGAAAGCAGGCGATGCATGCCACGAATACGAGTTTATTGATACTAAAGCTTCGTCCGGAAGGTTGTGTTTACGATCGCGTGGGTGGTGGTGTTTCCGACGGTGGTTTACGACTCTCGCAGCGCGCGCGCGCGCGCGCAGTTACACGCAGTTCTCGATGAATTAGCTAATACGTGGAGTTCACGTGATAGCAAAAAGCGACGACGACGTTGTGGGAGTTTGGTCGATAAATCGAAAAAAAACTCTGTATACGTATCCGTGGCGCATACAGCGATGTATACGTCGGGATATAAACGAGAAATTGAGTTTGCCTCGATAAGTATCGGTGTAATCTCGAGAGTTATCATCGTAAAATCATTGTAAACAGTCGTCGAGTAGATCGTGGTTAGTATCTACGAGAAAATGTAGTTTTTCGTGAGAGATAACATCGGTGAAATCCGGTTAGAGCTTCGCGAAATATTCGAAAAGGTTGCGCGAATCTCGAGGAAGTCATCAATGACGAGATTATGCACCTATGTTCCGTAACGCTTCTCGGTGTTTCGAAACGTCTCGCATCTGCTATTCATCATAAAATCTAGAATTATATCAATGAAAATTCGTCGGTAAAGTAGCTGATGATAGTTATGACAGAATCATCTTGAATCTCTTGAGAGGAAAGGCGAATCATAGTATTTGTTTTCTAGTTGGGCATAAGCGGTATATTTCTTTCAACGCGATGAACAAAGGAGAACACAATTCGATGCGTACATTATATATATATATATATAGCAATTTTTTAATTTTTCGTTTTTGCCCAGTGTAAGTCACGCTCAGCCGGCCAAGTCAGGGCCGGGAGCCAGCCGATACACGTACTCTACCTACTAACTCGTCGTTGCCGTTTCTCCTTGTCCCGGCTGTGTGCGTAGTCGAGTGTAACCGTGTTCTCGATGGCGTGCGAGAGTCGCCAACAGCTCGTGTGACGTCACCCGGGCCAACGTCTGGCAACGCCGAGAAGAGTGCGCGCGCGGTGTGTGCGTGCTGCTGTGCGACGTTGCCGCAGCCACCGTTGCCGGCTGGGCGCGCTTTTGTTTTGCTTCTTCGCTCGCTCGCTATCCTATCCCTGGGCGTACGGTAGATGAGGCAGCACCACGCGCCGGAAATCCGACGCGTCGTCGTCGTCAGCATCTCCGGCGCGTTGTTCGGCGCTCGCTTTCGCTTTGCGGCAGCTGGCGGAGCCTCGATCAGCTCGGGCGAGGATCCCGCGTCGCTGCTAATTCCGTTATGACTCGACGATGCCTGCGTGTCTGCTCGCTGACTTCTTTTGCCTGCTAGTTCCGAGACTGTGGGACGAGGCTACGCCGTGCTCTGTTGAGCTTCGTGCGGAAATGTATATCCACACTTTTCGCCGTGCAAACGCAAAGAATGCACGCGGTTCTCAATAGGAAGACGATGCAAAATGTATATACCGCTGATGTAACATTGGATGGAATTTAAACGGTTGTCGACGGAGATCCTGGTAGAGAGTCTCGGCGTTTCTGGGATTAACTCTTTCACAAGAACCGAGAGAGTCCATTGATACAGGTGTCATATTATCAGTCACTCAAAGAAATTACAATTTTTATCTACACAAGAATTCCGTGGCAAACTTTATTTTACAAATTAATTCCTCATGGGATTAATATCCAATAATAATAAAACTTTTTTTTATTTTGCTTCCCCATAGAGAAAATTTCATACTTGTAAGAGAAATAAAGCTTCAAGATTTTTAAGTCATTCAAAATCGTGTGAAACATCTATAAAAATGTTTAAGAACAAAGAACCCAAAACACACACACACACACACACACCATGTGTGTCGGCCTTGGGCTTAAATTTGGCACACTAGTGAAACCATACAACGCAAAAAAGCTAACCCATACAAATTTTAAGCTATAGAGCTGAAACTTTCTACGAAAGTGTATTTACGACCAAGGTTGGTTGGTATTGAGTTTGTCTGGTTTTGACAATAGTTAACAAATATTAAATGAAATTCGCCATTTTTTTAAAAATGATTTATTCGTTAACTAATACAAATTTTGATCATACAAGCTAGTGTACACGGAATTTTGATAATCGTGAAAAATAGTAACATGCACATTGCTTTCTCATTAACGCTCAGTTTTTACAAATCAAACTCACGTGTCTAGTTGATGTAAAATGCTTTCTATAAATGATAATAGGATTTTAATAAATATGAATCTCTTGGTTAATCGATAAGGAATAAAATGAGATATGTTAAAGTCAATTAACCGAAACTGAAATTAGTGAAAAAAAAAAAACAAAATGTCAAAGACATGCAAAAAAAGTCGAGTTTTCTTTAAACGAAAAACTTTGTTCTAACAACCAATCGAAAATCTTACGTCGTTTCCATGTAGACATTAGACAAAACTAATATTAACGTTGCGTTCTCTTGAAAAAGAATATTTATTTAAGCGTATGAATATTGTCAATTTTTAAAGACGAAGAAATGGAAAAAGTAAAGTATAATACCGTAATCATGATTTTTTTGTGCAAATACAAATGACACAAATATGATTACATTTTTTTTTGCTATCGTTATATCAGATTCGTCGGCAGACGTCACAAAAGAATCTGATTTTGCGATTCGACGATCTGAGGCAAAAAGTGCATCTCGCACATGCTTTTGCGGTTGCTCCCGATTTCGGTATTTGAGCTTCTACATCCATTTTGAGAATCACTCGAATCGATAAACGTGAGTCCCAATGCGGACAAGGAAAATTTACTCTTGCCCGAAGATGAGTACCATAATAAGCTGTTTCAACAAGTCTTTGCGATACAAGATGGCGTTTGCGAAATCAAAAATGTAAATAATCATAGCGTTTATTCCGGCTTGATCTTTTGCCATCGTGTATTTATGACACACGTGGTCATAAAATGTATTATTTCAGGATTTTCAGTCTTTCGATCGATGTCGAGTGTGCGGTAGAAAGTCGAGAGTCAATTTAGCGATATTATTTTTCTTAGGAGTGTACGACGGAAGATTTTTCGTGCCATCGATAGTATATTTTGCTAAAATCTGAAATATTCTGGGATCCGGTCTTAATCTTTTCGCAGTGTTGCAACCATCGTAATTTATAAGTTATATTTTTTTTTAGAAACTGCAATCGACCGAACGCCACAAAAAACTAACGCAAAACTTTCAAATATTCTTCTATCAAAAGCTAAGATACGACTTACGGTTACCCGGCGCTAATATCAGGTAGAATCCCTTCACATATAATTAAACTGAATTATGGAGAAGGTCCAGACCCAAAGAGCGCCGTTGTCATTTCAAGATTGCTAAAGCGTCGGCTACTTAATTATGCTGGAGGACAAATTTGTCGATAAATTAAAAGAAACTTTTTAAGCTGTTATGTATGGAATTGGGCATTGCAGTGAGAGATTCAATGACTCGAATAACGACGTTATTTTATATAATACCATGATACGAAATTCGCTTCGGGCTATGGAAAAAATTCCAAGGCTAATCGTCAATTTCGACATTTTAAGTGATCCAAACGAGAGACAGTATCGCACACTACTACATAGTATCATAAAGTTCTGGTACAGCAGTAGAGCAGATTCGCGTTAGGTACAGCGCACGCAATATCAGCAGCAGCAGCAGCAGCAGCAGCAGCAGCAGTAGCAACGTTGCGAGCTGCTGGGGGGCAACGAAAGACCATTTTGTCACGTCACAGAACGCGATACGTGGGGCAAAAAGAGGAAAGAGGAAAGAGGAATGAGAGAGAGAGAGAGATAGTGTGTGTAAGGGCGGCGGCGGCAACGGCAGCGGCGGCGGCGGTGGCGTTCGGTCGGTCGGTCGGTCGGTTGCTCGCTCGTTCGCGCTACCCGGAGAAAATCAATCCGGTTCCCTTGCACGCCTTGCTTCTAGGTCTCTACTAACCTTCCGGCGAAAAAGCGGTAGCGAAACTATGGACGTTGGCATGCCGTGCGCTCAACGCCCGGCATTCTATACTAACCCGACCGCTTACGTACGCTGCCGCGCTACGTCGAGAGACCGCGACTCAAGGGTCGCCCCTCTTCCGCCACGCTGCGATATTGACCCGAAGTTGCGTTAGGTTATTTCTGCGAGGTTCGTGTACCTTTGCACGCTTACGCTAGGAGCGTGCGCGGGCGTGGTACCGTCGACGACTGCGTCCACGACGCACCGACGAACCACCGCTTCCGTATATTCTAGAGCGTTTAAAAAAAAAAATGCTTCTCTGTTATACCAAAATGATTCTATTCGACACAATTTCTTGTACAAAAAGTACGAGACATTCGGTAAAATAAATATAATTTTTCTCAATACGTATTACGTTTGTAACAATCTCATTGAAATAAATTTATCAATGTATCACTTTAAAGCTATTCGTTTACCTTCGGTTGAGAAGGATAAAAACTTTGGATTTCGTTTACAACCAAAAATGTATATTCCGATTGTACAATATGAATCGATAATTTTATCAAAACAATAATTATACGATAAAAATAAAATAACTTGAGCGAACTTTATACTCTCTTGCTTTGACACGTAGTGGTCAAGTTAAGCACGAGAGAGAGAGAGGGGGGGGGGGGCTCCACACATCGAGCAGGATGTCTCGATGACCCGCTGTGCGAAGTGCGCATAGCGAGGAGAGTTGGCACATGTCCTTGGCCTACCGAGAGCACGAGCGGCACGCGCGCCCTCCAAGTGCAAAGGATCTCTCGCTCGCCTCCTCTCCGCAGCTTGTGCACGCTTCGGGCAGAGCGTTAATTGGATTTTGCCACTTGAATGGCAATAAGAGCGTACGGTCAAGTCTAATACATTTTTTTTAATGTAACGGACCAATCAATTTCACAATTTATCGATTTATTTTTAATTCGAATATTTTAATTGTTTATAAATGATCATCGAAGGAATATGTTTACGGGTTAATATCGAATGGTAGAATTGTATTAAATGATTCATGATAGACGCAGTAGCATGACACACACGAGGCTGCCCACCAACGAGTCGTTTACCGCGCTTCTGCGACTCGGCTATACTCGGCTGTGTCGTCAGCCAGAAATAGTTTCTCTCAACGTTTAGCGTTCTGTTGGGTTGAATCAATGGAATGACGTCATAGGGGGCCGAGCTTCGTGTGCTCGGCACGATACGGGATACGGTCAGGTCCAAAAAATTGCGTCTCGATCATTGTCGTTGTATTTACCGTCACGGCGGTGTGAATTATGCGATTGTTTACCGTGCTATACCGATTGCGCACGTATTTAGATAATTGTGCGCTTGGCGTACGTTGCAATATGTACGATGAAACCTTATCGTTTCTTTTATTTGTCTTCCTGTAACGACAGTTATCGGATACTTAATGAGAAACCACTTTTTATCATTGTTTTTTCGCAGCAAAATAATGTTATGCATTTCATGGCGCCATAGAAGAATGTGTTCAGTATTGTGATATAGAGCTATCGTCGCATATGCAAATGCGTCTTAATTATTATAACTGCATTAACAAATATAAGTTTTAAATAAAATTTTTTTAAATCTTCATGTTGCGGATAATTTTAAATGAAAATGCATATTCTTGATTCGATACCCTGTAACATATTCCGAATCTTAGAGCGTGAATTAAAAAAAAAAATGCTCAAGCATTGAAATGAGATAGCAAGAGACACGAATGGTGTTTTCTTGTATCAGATAAATATACAACGCCCAAATAATTAATCTTTCAGTAAAATTATATATCTGACAATGATACGCAAGATAATATCGAGTACCTGAGGTATTTGCAGGAGACCGATATAACGGAATCTATTATTAATCTTTCGCTGTATACGGAGTAACGTAGAATACGTTATATTTAAATATCTGAGATACCCTCTGAGAATTCAACGAAGCGTAGTCTAGGCCGAGAAATAGACTATCAGCTGCACATGCATCCTGAGGCATTGATGCACGAATGCACGCACGCAATCACTATGCGTGAATAAAGTGTAATATGGATGACGTCATGATAGTTCATCCAGCCGTTACTATTCACGAACGAGGTAAACTGTACTACTGCGCTGTATAGTTGCGCAGTCGCAGTGACTTCGTGACTATACTACAAACTAGACGAAGGCTAGAGAGGTCGACTAGCGGGATCCTGCCAGGCATAAGTTGTATACATACGTATAGCTATCACGCATTCAACATTTCCTAGATGCTGATGACAAAACGTGCTCTGGCCCGATCTCAGCTACACACGTGACGCACTGGATACCAATATGGCGTCGGTAGAGGCTCAACGATGAGACTGGAATATCACGAATTGCTATGAGTCTTTCTCAATATCCGGCACGACCGGATACTCAACCGAACCGGAACGCTTCAACTTAACCTTCAACTTATCAACGTCATCATTAATGCAAAATTATTATCAATTCATTGAAAATAAATAATACGAGAATAAGTTTCTGTTCGAGCGGTCCTCGTTCCTGTTTCTCACTTATTCCGTATGTATTATGAAAAATTTCATTGAAATGTATAAGTAATGTCGTATGCATGATAAATAATTTTTTTAATTATTTAATTAACGGATCCAACGAGTAGAGAGAAATTACTCGTCGTAATTAAAATTTATTCGTGCGATAATTCGATGATGTAATACGTTATTCGGGGATGTGCATATCCGAAACGTTGTTTGTATACAGAAAGAGAGAGAGAGAGAACGACTGACAGAGAGAATAGACGAGAAATGGATCGATGGACGGAGCAAGAGCAGAATGGTCCAGGTACAGCAGCAGCAGCTGTGCTATAGCTATGCCAGCAGCCGGAGAGTGTCGATGCAGCGGAGCAATATCCAGGAACGTAGTTCCAGTCCGTTCCCCGCACGCGCACAATCCTTCCACCTCCATCTCATTCTGCTCTCGGCCGCCATTTTGCGTTTTTTCATACAACATACTAGAGTGTGACGTCACATTGCAGCAGTAGCTCGATGAAGCGAGGAAAGGGGGAGAGGGAGAGAGAGAGACAGACAGACAGAATTGAGACGGAGAAACTGATGCAGCGACGAGGAACAGAGTGAACGGTGCAAGATGGAAGGGGAGGTAAGAAACCCGGCACGCACACTAACCGGAGGTCAGGCCGAGACCGCATGACATCAGGGAGGTGCGCAGAAGCGCAAAAGATATCCCGACCTGGTCTGTCGTCGTGTTACGTAGTAGTAGGATAAAACGTCGACTGTAGTATACCATAGACGGGTTGTCTGCTCTATAGTGCAGCACTGGCACGTACAGTCGATACACAAAGTTTGTAACAAGCTCAAGTATGCACTTTGCCATACAAGATTAAAATTGCTCCATTATCTGGGAATTAAAACATAAATATTCGATCACTGTATTAGATACTTTTTTTTATTTTCTAAATTTCACGCAGACGATCGTTATCGAGAATAATCTGTTTTTCTAATTTATTTTTTAATCGGTGTATCATTGTTCAAGCGCAATTAATCCTAAAGAATGTAATGAAAGCGAAAAAAAAAAACAATGTTTCAATGCATTTTTGTCGGTATCTAGAATACGATGTTGAATTACTATGACTTGTGAAATAATAATTCTAGAATTAAAAATCACTTTTATAAGAGTGTTGAGCCTAAGCAGCCTGGACCAGGGCTTTATTATTTTTTTCATCTATAACCTCAAATTATGTCAAGTTTGATAATAATTTTTGGTTTCTTTGACTTTTGGATCTTTTAGTTTTACGTCATCTGTGCTTTCTGGGTTTACAAGTCACACCTTCAACATGGCCGCCAGGGTATTCAGGAGTGACGGAAGGGAACGAGCTGTGGAACCAGCTCGGTCCCTTCTTCTGCCCCGCCCGTTGGCATCAGCTCCGTACGGCAGTTGGAACCCGCTTTCCCCGCTCGTCTCGACGGGGCGCGACCACTCGTTCCACGCTACCTTGTGCAAAATTCTTTTCGCTATTGCACTTTTACCTCTCGTTTAAACGTTTCTGTATACTTAAACGTCTGTGCGCTCTTTTGCTTTTTGTTCTTGTGCCTTATTACGTCCGCATTTAGATATTGTACCATATCGGAGGGAATAAATACAATTTTTTTTATTACTTTTTCACTGAGATGGATAATATTTTGGGAAAGAGTAAATTATTATTTCGTTGATCGATTCGTTCCTCGGCGAGTGAACATTTTATTTCACCTAAATAATTAATTGTTTATGGTAAAAATAAACTAAAAATTGTAACCATATCTCGCATTTAGAATCTACTGTTCATCATTCTACTGTTGTGATTCAAGTGTACCTCGGTATTACATTTTCGTTACGAAATTTCACAGTATAATATTCACAATGAGAGAAATACTTAGGAAAAGTGATCAACTTGATCTGTGGTTGCGCGATGGCGAAATAAATATCTAGTTAATTGAACGAAATCCTTTTTTTTTTATCAAGTACATATTAAATTTGATAAATGTTTCATTTATTTTATCGATCATTTATTGGTTTAATCAATAAAATATTTAATTCGCCACTCGCCGCTACAGACTTGGACGATTTTGCTAATTTTTAATGTCAGTGTATGGAGATTCTAATTGTATGTCAGTAACTAATTGATCGTTGACGATCCTCGCATCAGCAATTTCATCGGCATATCCATCATACGCATCTTTAACCCGCAAGATGATTAAATAATTTAATCGAGTACAAGTGAGGACGAAAATTTGTCTTGACGTTGTCTTATTATTAAAGTTAATATTTCAGTTATTTTTCCACTGATACAATTGACTGCGCAATTATATAACAGACGACTTGCATTAGATTTTCAAATGTTACCGCACAGATTTGAGTTGCACGGAAACAGATTACAGCGCCAATTGAGAATTTCACACATTTTGCTTTAGCTTGTAAATTTGATTTGACGCTGTCTTATTATCAAATTTAATATTCCAGTTATTGTTTTACCGATACAGTTGACTGCGCAATTACATAACAGAGGACTTGTACTACATTTTCAAATGTTATCGCACATATTTGAGTTGCACGGAAACAGATTACAGCGCCAATTGAGAGTTTCGCTCGATTCGCTCTCGCTTGCACTCATTTCAGTTGCTAAATCAACTTGCTGTACGCGCAATCACGCAGAAGCGAACCCGTTTTCCTGTGTAAGGTGGAGCATTCCTTAAAGCTCCAGAGCACACAATGTATCTCTGTAAGACATAACTGCGAGAATAAACGTCATTGTTTTATAGCGAGTTTTACGAAGATGTATCGTAGACAGACTTATAGCTTTCTTCCCTGTACCTTCGGTTTCTACTTTGCCCGTCTGCTTCTCCGTTTTTTCTTGCTCGCACAAGAAGGAGATCTACGATGCACCACGGCCGTCAACGATCGTGGAGTCTGCGAAGCACGCGAATTTCTTCCTCGTCTTGGTCATTCTCACTCCTTCCCTTCTGACTCTAATTTGTCTTTTTCGAAAATATATAAACGTAGCATCGAGTTGCCAATGTGGCGGATACTAATAGTTTTGTTACATATATTATTGTATAAATAAACAAGACGTGTAGATATAAAATTTTCACATTACTTCCGCGTGATTCTCGCCAACCCACAGATTCTTCTCTACGGGAAATGGTTATCTTAATTTTTACTTCCTCACGGAGAAAGTGGTATTAAAATTTTCAATAAAATTGAAAATTTGGTCAAATTTCATACAATTTAAACCCCTTAATCGATTCTCACCAGATTCAAGACCAAGCATCCTCGTACTCTACCTAATTTGTACCCTAAGTTTCAGTTTGATAGATGAACATTTACAAAAATTCGAGCAAATATAGATTTTATTGGAAAAATTATAAAAATTCATGATTCTATAAAATCCGAACGTCTCGATCGATTATTGCCAAACTCAATACCGAATAACCTTGTCCCTTGGCCTATCATTGTAGAAAGTTTTAACTAGATGGCTAAAAATTTACGAAAGCTAGAAAGCGTACCTTTTTTTTTTTCGAAAAATTCAAACAACCATAAAATTAAACACACGTTAGCGTTTTGGGCGAAAATTGTAGCAAACCGACGGGGGCTGCGACGAGATCTGCGTGAATAGTTTTAAGATGATCGAGAAACTCGTTCACCAGATGCATTCATCACAATTTTGCAACCTCATCACTCACACACTCTATTTTTTCTAAATATAATTTATTGATGCAACCAATTAATTTGTCGGCTTAACCGATTAATTATTATTGGTTAATCGCCTGAAGCGTATTTAACTCTGGAAATTAATTTTACCAATCAATTATTTTATTTCCCTGTGAGATAGGAAAATTTGGGCATAGTCAACGCTCTATAGTTAGTCTTCTCACTTAATATTTTGTCTAGAGTTTCATAGATACGACTCGCCATGTATCAATATCCGTCAAGTCAGATCGTAGCGGAATGAATCTTCAAACTATCCCTTACGCTATTTTTTTCACGAGCCCAAGGGAGATATTGCCATCTTGCACCCGACCTTAATTAATTTTTCTGTAAGTATTGTGTCAATATACTTACGCTTATCACTTACGCCATTTTTCTCGGGAATTCAAGGGAGATATTGCAATTTTACACCCGACCTCAAATACTTTTTGTGTAGGATTGTGCTTTTGCGGATCAAAAACTCTATTTATCGATTTTCAGTATATCGTGCACATAGTATACACGTCAATATATCACGCGATATTGTAATATTTCACGGACATCAGTCCAACGGTCATTCACGAGCATGAATCCTTTCTCACAATACCGATGCGTCCAAGCTGCAATACAAACGTTGGAAGGCAGTTGCAACGTGAATGCATGCGACCAGGCTCTCTTCTTTCAGCCCTCACTTTTGTTTCCATAGTGACTACTTCCTTCCGGTTATAATTTGTTTTCATGAATAACGTATCATGAATGTCACATTTAATCCACCTGCCTTAATGTTACCGTATCACCATGGAATAATATATTTTTTAATTTGTTGAAACTTAGCGTACACGTTATTAAGTAAATGATCTGAACATTCGTCCAACTGAAGTAACATTTACCGTTTCCAAAACGAGATAAATACAGTTGAAGTTGACATATTTGTCATGAATCTCCTATTCACACGGAACACCCAAACGACACATTTTTAGTTCTACCGTCCAATCGAGATTTACGAATTGAACAAAAAACAAAAGTATTTCAAAAAATCATAACACGAATATGGTAAAAAAAATTGTAAACGTTTAACCTTTTAGGTTTTGAGATATTGCCAGTTAAAGAGGAATGTTCTAGGGCTTAAATGCCACACGTTACCCTTACACAACCCCCCTTCCCCCCACTAAACATCAGCTTATGAATCACCACTGATACGGTGTGCAGGTACTACCTTTATAGCCCTTTGTTTAACTTTTTTTTTCAGATATCGAGCGAATTTACTCTCTAACACAATTATAATTTTCGGAGCGCCAACTTTCATCGGTAGATTTTCCATCTCTGATCAGAGACAAACAAAAGTTGAGGAGTGGTAAAATATCGATATCGCAATTACTTTTTGAGTTATGAGTTTTTTTTTAGTTCTAGCTATAATATATGAGGCAACCCCGTTTCGACCATAACTTGGGCATTATCGGGCTCGCACGCCCACACATTTGTGTGTGTGTGTGTGTGTTATTGGAATGTTATTCATGCGTAGAAAAGAGTGTCAAATGGCAGCCATATGAGCCGTATGAATATTATTTATTTCAAAATATAATTACTTAAAAATTATGATATCATTTTTTTAAATTGTGTAGGAGATAGGGGTGGAGGGAGGTTTGCCTCTTGACCCTCTCCGCGTTCACCATAAGTTTCATCGTCGTGTTATACACAAAAAAAAAGATGTCAGGAGGGGGACACGGACGACTGACATATGATTATTCGTATATTAAACACATTGATACACACATACACAAATGCTATTTAGAATTTACCTCGCGATAGTGTATTCTGGGTCATACTAAAATAGTCCAAGGGCCGTGATAAACGATGTACCTCGCATTTATTCATTTGCCGGTGATGTGGTTCGTATCTGTTAAACTAAGCCAAAATCGTAGTTTTATCACTGTTGCAATTTTCATTATTTTTCTCGATTCATGAAGAATGCATGATGGGCGCTCCGAAAATTGTAATCTCTCAGAGTCTATCGTTACAAGATATATATCAAACCTACGATTTTATTTGACTCAATTTACCAATTTGTGGTACAAGTGGGTTTCTCATAATTAGCTTTCTACTAATTAGCAAATTCAAGTTCAATTTTTAACGAAAGTAAACTGGTTGAATAAATAGAATATAATACAGTGAGATCGAATGAACAAACGAAAAAAATAGAATTTAAGTAAGAAACAGAATCCGCTTGCATTCAGCGTTAATATTTATTTTTTTTTTCCTCTGCTCGTTGTAAAATTTTATTTCTCGTTGTCGCGACGGATCGCAGACGACGAATAAAAAGGCAGTGGCTTCAGCAGTTCGCAACGTTCACCTGCACATATTGCACCGGACGACCGCCCGCGGCATTGTATAATAATGATGGGGTAGCGTGATTTCGAGGTATAATGCAAGGCCGGGGTGTGGCGAAACGTTTCTAACGCGATATCGCGTGTGCTCTTCGGTGGCCCTCGCGAGATCCTCATTCTCTTTCTCGGTCTGTTTCGGTGTCGCGTGTGTCCTCGGTTGAGCTACGAACACGCGAACCTTCCCAGTTTCTCCAAGTTTGGCACGCTATCTTGGGTTTTTTGTTATAACATTTTTTCTTTTAAGTAGATCCTAGTCCGATCGCACGATGTGCTTGTTCGTTTGTCTCACTTGGCCCTTTTGTTCGTTTAAATGACCCGACGCACGGACTCTCGGCTCTTGTATCTCAAACGTTGACTCTCGACACACACACACACTCTCTCTCTCTCTCTTTACATTGCGAATCGCGGTGCTCACCGACGAGATATGCTGCTGTATACTGAAGAAATGCACGCGACCGTCCAACATACAGAGAGCGAGAGAGACAGAGAGAGAGAGAGAGAGAGAGAGAGAGAGAGAGAGAGAGAGAGAGAGATATGGAAAGTCTCCATGTGTTAGGACCTTTTGTAACTCGAAGACTCCATGACGCTGTGAGATAAATTCACTAAAGTTCCTTCGCAAACCCTCTCTACCATATTATATTATTTACTGTACCTATATCTACATCACACAATTGTGTGAATGAAGAAAATTTATAAAAAAGGCGCGATTTCCAACGATAAAATTGACAGGGCCATTTTCTTCTAGAGAATCTCTGGTAATATTGTAATATTACGATTGTTATTATTGTAATAATAGTAATAATAAGATATTGTCGTAAACCGATGAGTATTCTCGAGTTATCATACTCCGGTATGTCTCTAGAATACGAAATGTGGAGACGTAATCGCTATTTTTCTCTCGTCGATACAGTCACCCTTACACACCGATGCTTATAGTGCGGCAGGCATAGGCGGTTTTTTCTTTTTTTTTTTTTTTTACAAAAAGTACATATAACGCTTATACGAGAAGATAGATTGCATGGCACTTGGCGTTGATTAAGCGCGTGAGAAATTGCACGACCGATACGTCACCTTCTCGAACGTGCGATCGTTCTACTAGACCAGGGGTCTCCAAACTACGGCCCGAGGGCCACATTCGGCCCGCGGACAGATTTTGGACTATTTCACTTTTTACCACCGGCAACAATGATAATATGGTTTTGGCCCTCGGAACTTACTGGAGTAATCAGTATGGCCCTAAGGCTGGAAAGTTTGGAGACCCCTGTACTAGACGAAAGACGCATTTGAAACGATAGTGCATACAGTCGAATCTCTCTTAACTCATTTTTTCAGAGTTGTTACATACCTCGTTACTTTTGCGGGCAGAACGCGTAGAGTCAACGCTTTATAAGTCACAAGAATATTCCGATTCCTCGGGTCTACCATAACCAAGCGTTACCCCCACTCTACTCTTAATAGTCCATTCCGAAACGATATCGGGCGGTGTGACTTGTAAAGGGTTAAATAATGGAAACCTGATAAACTATCAACTGCATACGTAAGATTTTGAGATAAACATTTTTTCTCTTTAACACTAGGACGACCGGACTAGTAGAAAATACTGGTTTTACAATGGTTTACCGGTCCGGGAGTTTTAGTGTTAAGGAGAGGTAAAACCTATTCAGTGGTTAATTAAATTGTAAACAATAGCATATTACTCTACCGGTGTGTGAGAGAGAGCTGTATGAATTGCTACCAGCGCCTCTCGCGGAATTCAGGCGAGGCGAAACTATACTAGTTCTACGTCTTTCGCTCTCCAGATTATCAACGATAGTTCACGTGCACGGTTTAGATACTTTTTCGTTTCTAAATCGCAATGGGAATGGGTGTACAATGTGTGTTTTTGTGCTGGTTTGTGCTCTAAATCATTGTAAAAAGTGATTTTACCAATACAGATAACTGCGGATAATTAATCTGTAATTTTTTAATTCATTTTCGACAATTCTACATTCTTGTACGAATTCTCTTCCATGTAGAACGAGAAAGTGTGTTCCGAAAATTATATTCAGTGGAGTGAGTCTTTCGCCTCCCCTTAATAAAAAATGATGTCACATTTGTCATATCAAGGGGAAGCGATACTTTAATAATTACACTACATACTAATCCTATCTCATTCGCACTCATGGATGTTTCGCTACCCCTTAATATAAAAAAAATGTTTAAGGATTTGATAAAATTTCAGTATATCGATTGAAACTATGTGAATTAATCATTTCTAACATTTCCTATTCGAAAAGTCATAAGTTTCAAGGGAATTTCTGTAGGAACACAAGTTCCTCCATCTTGTCCAGCTGTTCAAGCCTCGTGCTGCACGTTCACTTTGTTCTCCTTCTCTATTGGATACTGAGAAAATGGGTGAGCACTCAACTCTTTCCAATTAATACAGTGCCATCTGCATTGATACTTTTATATATATTATAAGTACATGTATACATACTTACATACATACATACATACATACATATATATTCACATATGCAATATTTACCTATGTAAAGTAACAAGTGACTTTACTTTGGGCCTGCGGTTTCTCGGCATAAACACCGAGCGTATATGTATACAAGCAAAGTGTCCGTTGGACACGCGCAGCCTGCGTCGAATTTCACTTTTCTTTGTTTCGAAGCGTGGCGCAGGCCGTTAGCCATCATCAGCACAAGCAGCAGGAGAAGCACCTGACGCAGCAGCGTCTGCTCGCTTTGCGCTGTTGGCCACTATTCCCTGATGCCGGTGCCATGAGCAACCGCGTGCGCATACCTGTGGCAGGTGAATCGCGTCAGGTGCTCGAACAGATGGGCTCTCTTCGTTCTTCTATACTCGAGAAAGCGTTATAAACGGTCTCTCTATCATAAAAGTAGGTTAGCTCGATGAACGAACGACGAGCGTTTCAGCGATAAAGAGAGAAAGAGTTGCTTTGACAGCAGGCGAGCGAAAAAAAAAAAAAAAATTTAACATCGTTTGTCGTTTTTTTTTTTTTACAAGTTAAATATAACAGTGATGATTAATGATGAAATTTGTATAAGATTTTACACGATGTAGACTCGAAAATTGGTTGAAAACTTAATGCGATCTAAGCTCTTCCTCATTCGTAAATGATGACGAGGACGCTGACGCCATTTAATATATTTCACGGTCGACGCGCGTCTCCGTCTCGCGATCTCTTTTACACTGGGGAAAGTGACCGCGACGACGGGTTATTCACACTTCTGCAACAGCACAACGCGTACGTCATGACTCGACTATCGAGATTGTTGGCCTTGGAGCGTACCAAGCAATACAAGCAACGGGAGGCTGATGTTGGAAATGTTATTGCAGCTATATAGACGAAGGTTACCAGAGTGTAAACAATTTTTTTTAATTACTATTCACTATACCCAATCGCTTCAAATATCACCTATTCGGCCATTCAATGTTTGAATTTTCAATCTCGTATCCAATAGTTAAGAGAAATGAGATTATGTTGGTTCTAGAAAAAAAGCACTTGGCATTTAACTTTATATTATTATTATTATTACTATTATTATTATTATTATTATTTTGTACATCGAAAGAGTTAATAATCCAATGATAATTATGTCGTTAACATTAGCATTAATTGGTGCGTCGATAAGTCGTCTTCTTAACGACCGTTAATCCTGCAGTATATTAACACGATCTTAATAACCACAAACAACATTTTCAAAAGTAAATTTCATCGATGATACTTTGTCCAGGATTTATCAATTTTAGAAAACTATAGATGATATATCTTGAAGAACATTTTCAGTGCAATTAGATGAAAAAAAAAATGCGGAGAATTCGATAGAAATATTTTGAGGTTAGAAAACATCTCGGTGTAGAAGAAAAATCAATTGTTTTGAAACGATGGGCTAACTTGTGCTTTTAAAAATCAATACTACGATATAAAAGAACTATTTTTGAACGTTTTTGCTTACTCATAGAGCAAGACTCATATTTTTAAAAAATGTCAGTCTTGCGAAATTGCAATAGATATATCTCGAGTACGAGTTTGTCGATTATCCTGAAATTTTGGACACGGCTCGGGTCGCAAATCCCGTCAGTTTGCTGCAATTTTCAACCAAATCTCTGACGGGTGTTTAATTTTGAGGTTGTTTGAATTTTTCGAAAAAAAAAAGAAGGTACGTTATCTAGCTTTCGTAAATTTTTAACTATCGAGTTAAAACTTTCTACAAGAATAGACAAGGGGACAAGGTTGTTCGGTATTGAGTTTGGCAAAAATCAATCAAGGCGTTCAGATTTTGAAGAATCATACATTTTTGTAATTTTTCGAAAAAAAAAAATAAATTATTTGTACTCTAACTTTCATAAATTTTCATCTATCAAACTGAAACTTGATATACGAACTGGCTAGGGAACGAAGATACTGGGTCTTAAATTTGGCAAGAATTGATTAAGGGGTTTAAACTTTATGAAATTTGCAATTTAACTAAATATGCGATTCTATTGCAAATTTTAGTGTCACTTCCTCTATGAAAAAACCAGATAAATATTACCCGACGAGAAGATTCTGTGGATCGGCGAGAATCACGAGGAAGCAATGTACAATATTCCAAATTGCATTTTGTTTCCCAACAATAATAACTATATTTTTAACACTTTCGTGACTTAATGAAATAAATATGCCCTAAGTAATAAATAGAAGCAATGGCATATTAATTATCATTAATTATCATTCATTTTTCTACCGAAAAAAACATTTCTATCACAATTTAATTTTGGAAAACATCTTTGCGGTAACAAAACTCTAAAAATTTACATCTTTACCACGGAGCAACTTGCCAACGGTTCAATACTGACTATAAGTACCCCGGAAGGACAGATTGTTGTTCTCTATCGCTGTCCCTTGGAACCTCAATAATGCTATCTCTTTCGCGAACTCTGTTTTACCCGGGATCACTTAACATCGGTCTTTACGCGAGGCGAAACCTCTATACTCCACACATGAATGCGATAGAGAGAGACTAGTATAGCGCTCACAGCGGAGTGAAAGAGAAGCGGTACATCTGTGTGAGTATAGACTCTTCGCCTCCCCTTAAGGTAAAGCGAAACATCTATATTCCACCCATGGTGCGAAAGAGACAGGTTGGTATAGCCCTCACAGCGGAGTGAAAGAGAAGTGGCACATCTGTGTAAGTACAGAGGTTTCGTCTCCCCTTAAGGTGAAGCGAAACATCCATATTCCACCCATGAGTGCGAAAGATACAGACTAGTATGACGCTCACGTCGGAGTTAAAGAAAAGCGGCACATGTGTGTAAGTATAGAGGTTTCATCTCGCTTTAAAATGACCAAAGAGTTGTTCCGTGATAAAGATGTAAGCTATCAGACATGTTATTCTAAAAGTTTCAATTATGGTAGAAATATTACCGGAAATTAATACGTTGTAGAGATGTTTTCTGATAAAAGAAATTAATTAAAGAGATAAAAATGTGTCAAAACCATAAATTGATTGATATCAAAACCCATTCAGGGATATACATCAGTGATATAATATAATAAATAAAAATTTATCAAACTGTTGAATAAAGATAAAATGAATAATTCAAAAGACGTATAAATCTCATTTTCCGCGTTATCGGTAAGCAATCATAAGAAATATGACAACTGTGAACCACGTCTATTTGTTACCAACAATGTTATTGAATCTAAAAATAAATTCAACAGAAAAAAAAGTATTTTCAAACATATATTCTGCAAAGTTAAAATGATTCACGAGTTATCCTCTGGCATACATATGGATACAGCAATATATCGAGTATGCATAAACGGATGTCAGTTCGGTATTCGTAGCGCGTGGAAAAGTCCCGTGTTACGGAGGTGACACATAGCGTGCACACGAAGGCTTACACGTAGGCACGATAGCGAAAACGTGACGTTATAGAGAGCGAGCGAGCAAACGAGCGAACCGTGTGTGACATAATTCTCGGTTCTACGTCGCAACTCGGTGCATATCTCTGCATCTATATATACGAGTAAAAGAGACGACATTATACGAGCTAAGAGGACGTTTTTAATGCAACGTGTATTACACTCGAATGCGGATTATGCTACAGATATCAAGTCTTTCGAATTCTCGACTTTTAATTTCAAAGGAGAAATAAAAATGTTCTCTCTTTAGTGGAATTTTCATCGTACGGTATAAGTCACTGAGATAAACAAAATTAAACTGGCAACTGTATATTGTTGGTCCATGGAACTATTTGTAACAGTTATCGTAACTACCTTCAATTGGTTTTGCTATAAAAAATAAATAAAATAGACCTGGTAAGTATAAAAACTTACTTTAGTATGCAATTATGCATGGACTAACGGTGAATAGTTGCCTACCACGATTTTTTGTGAGTAACCGAGTTATATAGATTGTGTATATAAAAATATAAGTCACGGCTAACAGATTAAATCGCATTTTGTCACCACTCTCTTGAGTCCCTTTACACTTTTTAGGGGACGAGTTGTAAGAAAAAGGGGCCGAGTGTCACGATTAGTATGTGGCACGTGCTGTAACCATTTCTCAAACTGTGAACCAGCAGCAGAATGATCGTATCCCCCTGAGGTCTGACCTAACAAAGTCTCTAGTTGGATGCAAAAACTGGTACCACCTCCAGGATCAGAGATGTAAATGCGCAGTTATTGACCCTTTAAGATAAAAAATTTATTTTACTTTCTAACGTTTACGTTGAAAAAGAAATTAAAAGATGAACCTATGAACCTTCACGAGCAGTCGGGGCTCATCAATAATGGTAAAGAGAACGTCTTATCAATTTAGATTTTACAATTTGTTCGACAACGGTGAATTGTTTAATTTTTTTTTACGACAAAACAAAATACTAATCATTTGCTTCGTATCTTAAACGCGCAATCACTGTGTCACTTACTTCATTGCGTTCTCCTAGTATTCGTAGACCCTATTGTACGTATTACTGATGTAGACAAGAAAATTAAGGTACCGGTGCACCAGCAGATGCCGTGATACATAAAAAGGCTCAAAAACCTAAAGAACAAGAGAAATTAAAGAAATTAGGGCCCTTGAAAAAAAATAAATGGAAATGAAATGATGAAGGTTGAGATCCAAATAGGAAGAACCTGATCTTTATCGTGTAGTCGCTGAACGAAAATCACAGCTGTTTCCTGCGGCTCCTATTAGAACGAGGCAACATCGTAGACGAACATCCGTTCCTGATTCCTTTGTTCTGTGTGCATCGGTGCATTTTACCTCTGTATAGCTCAGGTCGACTGTCTAATTATGCGGAAATCTTTTGCCTGTAGCAGCAGTTGCAGCACGAACAAGTGATTCCATCGAGATACATTTATTATTAGGTATTAAGTGGATACAAACGTCAACTATTAGTTCTACCTGAGATTATCGAGATTACTTGGGAGATAGGATTTCACGAAGTGAGGTGCGAGAGTCAGGTGTTTGGATTTTCTTTTCTTTGCGTTAGAATTCATTTTTAGCAAGGGTCGAAAAACCGTTATTATTACTCATGATTTACTTGAGTAACTGAGTAAGATGTGTCGGGCACGAGGTTTGCTATCTTCCTGGTTATCTAAGACCTTTCCGGCAACGATTCTTATCGAGATTTACGACAGTACGACAATATATAAAGTCAGTGTCAAGGGTTTTGTACAAATCAATGAGTTTAAGGTGTTATCTCTGCGCTGCAGCGGACAGGATAGATACGCGTGGTGCGCGGTGTTCAAGGGGGTTATGCGCGATACGTACGTGCGCCAATAACGCCCTACGACAATTCTATTTAACTCAAGATATTTCAAAAACTAAACGATAATACAATCTCAAATTTTTGTCACATATTCGTTTTATGTTTCTTTAAAGTCCTCTCGTTTTTGGTTCAATTCTTAAATCTCGTTCATACGTTTTTTTCATAACTTTTGATAAATGATTCTATGGAGATAACACTTTGAGGGATCGTATAATTTTAACAAATGAATTATTAAATATTTAATTTACTCTGATATAATTGCAGTTAGGGATATTTTCCACAATTACCTTTTTTTCAAATGACTGAAATAAATTGAAAGTTAGTCAATGTGACTATTTTTATTGTTACCGCAACTATCTTTAGTTCGTTTTAATATAAAAATAGTTCAATCATCTGTAAATATAGTCGCAAGGATTAACAACTAATAGTTCATCACTTGACAGCTGTCAGAATTATCACGATTTCTCTGAGTGTACGAGCGTCGTACGCGTACTCGTGACATCATCATAAATTACATTTATTTCTTTTTTCATTCGCCATTGAAATTTTCATTTAAGCTTCTCACAACCCACGCACGCCCTTTCGTGCCCTAGATTTTTACGTGTCCGTCCAAGGGAAATAGCGAGGCAGTAAAATACGAATTACAAAATTTAATCGCGTGTCAATTTATCGTGTTACTCTACATCGCGTGAACAACTCGAGTCAAAATATATGATTTTATCTCAAAATTTTTATGTAAATCCATGAAGCACTTGACATTTATTTAAACTAATGAAATTCGAAGGAACACGAAAGGGCACGTGGATATTTGTGTATCAAGGAAAAGTTTGCCTGCATAAAAGAGTCGGAATCTTCGGGTTCCCTTGAGAAACCTTTCGCCTTGTACATATCGTGAGTACACGATCGTGATGCAAGGTAACCGACTGGTTCGACTCTCTCGCATTTGTGAACCACAGCAGCACCACACCATCAGCATCTCGCGAGCTCGCACGAAAACGAGGATTCATTCAAGGTCATCCTGTTCTTCTGCATCGCGCGAATATCGCGTCTTGAGTGGTGCACCGCCTCCAGACTTTTTACGCGCAGTCTTTCACCAAGAGTAGTATTACTGTAGTCCTCGGACTATATAGAATCGAATAATATTTCTCAACGTGGTTGCGTCCTTGACGAAACCTCGGTACTCAAAAAAATTATGGCCAACACTCTCACAACACATACGAAATATAATTAAAAGTATATTAATAACCGATCGACACAAAGGTATGAAAAGCTTTGTATAAGAAAAGGCGGTTGCAATGTTCAGGAGACGTATCCCGACTGTAGTGACAGTGGTAAATGAATTATTGACATTTAAATTTGAACTAAAATTACATTGGAAGTTATTTCATCCTATTTAGATTTATTTTCACATGAAAACTTTTTGAAGGTAAACTTCTGTTTATTATAGTTTTTTGCGGAGTTGAAAAAATGTAAAAATAGTTTTTATTTTATACTTTTTAAAGTTACACTGATAAAAATACGAGAAAAAAATTAATTAACCCGCGCGTGGTATTCATACGAGTCCACATTGACACGACTGGTGTCAACGACCAGTGTTCAATAGGTAATGTCAATTTGTATTGTAACCTCAACATTTTCAACGTGTTTTACTTGAAAATAAATTAATGACATTCAATAACATTTTTGATAATTAAAAAATTTCTAATAATTTATTTGATTTTCATCTACTCATTTCGAATATAAATATGTTGTAAATTTTTACGTGGGACCTTATGATTATACCACAATCGCTCGTGTGAATTTAACGCAAATGAGAATTGTTAAAATTAACACCAAATGGGTAAACACTGGTCAAAAGTTCACACCAATCGCCTTTAACATCCTGAATTTTTAACAGTGTAGTTCACGTGACGTTCTACAGCATTTTTATAATTGCTATGTATTTTAATAGTTTTACAATATTTTAAAAAATTTAAATAGCTAAATAATTTTTAATAATTCTATTTTATTTAATCGCTCAATTATGTTTGTACTCTTGTATTTAGTATTAAATCAACCAACGCAATGAGAAAATTGCGTTGTTTTTTTATTAATTTCTAGTTGTTAACGACATCTCTGATGTACAACAAACTTATTAAAATTCACATGTTGTTCAATAAAATATAAATACAAATATTGACTGAATTCCACGGGCTCTTTCTCTTATTCCACCGTGAACGCTCTGAAGTTAGGTACAGATGAACGAGCATAGTAGAAATCACGGCCATCTTGTGGCATTTCGATATATACAACGGTGCTTCTTATAGATTTTTGTTTAAAGCTTTTATTTTTCTAAAATCTTATCTAATATATACAATATATATGTAAAGAAATGTGGTTGTCGATATAACATCAAGACAATAGTAATCTTATTGCAGTCATTTTTTACATAAATTTTGTATTCGTTATAACTTCAAATTAAATCTGAAATATAACACTCGCTGTTGTAATATATAACGTTATTGACGCTGTAGTTGCCAATGCGGTACTTGTGAATAAGTTTGAAGTAAATTTTACTATTTATCTAACTAGCACAGTCTGAGGAGTTGGAATAACTCGTTAACTTATCCTCATAATAGTAATCAGTAGCGTATATTGCTATTGCAAGGTAGTACATTGAATCGTATATATGAGAGAAGAAATAACTACTATAGTTAGCAGTGAAATATACCTAGTGGACGAAATCGAATTTGCCATTGAGTGTAGTAAATATGCGTTTCCGATGCTTGTGATCGCACGCATTATGAAGTACGGAGCCGTCTCTCTCTCCCTCTCGTGTGTGTTGAATTAAATTATAGATCAAATTAAATGTATTAATATCAATATTATATTTGATTTTAATTAAATGAGATTACATCTTACACAATTATTATGCCATTTAGATGTATTCAATTGAACGGTAGTCGAATGCCGTAGTTGGTAGTGTCAGCGTGTTAGGTAGTTGGCAAGTAGGTCATAGGTTCAAATTTTGGTATAGACAAGACATATTTTTCGGTAAAAACTGCTACCCAACGATTCTCGATGACAAAATATATTTAAAAAACTAATTCCCGAATCGGAATAATATGTTTTTCGTTTACTTTTAATGCCATCGATATATTTTATCATCATTTTATTATGCCGCATGTACGACAAACATTCATTCCCGTATTAATCTGTGTAGCAAACGAATTGTGGTAAAAATTAGCAGTGTAGAATAGTAGCGATATAATTAGGCTTCGAACGTTATACGTAGCAAATGGATGTTTATTTTACTTCTGATGCTAGTTATAGTTATAATATTGATTTTTACTACAATTACGTAGTATTCTTAACCGCAGACACTCACTATTTATATATAATATCTATTGGTTCTAGTTTAAGTAACCGCAATTAATGTTCCTGATACAATTATTTACTTTTCGTGTAAGACAAAACAAAAAAGAAGGCTACGATGCACAGAATCTGTGTAACAAGTTCTTTAAGACATCTTTAGCCGATTCTGAGAACATTGGACACGAAAAACTGATATATTCGCGCCATGCCAGTGAAACACGTTCTCTCTTCTTTTTGCTCCACGGGCAGTCGGGAGTAAAAAAAAAGAGAGAAACGTAAGGGGTTTCGGTGCAATCAAATGTTGTTGAATAAATGAAAGCAAAGATGTCCTCCCGATTCGTTTTGTAACATATTTACACATCGGTTGTACATATTTAGCTACATCGTAGTACAAAAATACCAATACTTGTACTATCCTCGTGTCTTCTATCTACCCTATAACGAAATTATACGCAGTACAACGCTGTTAGGATATTTCTGTCGACGAGTTGAGAAATAGGTCGAGTGGGACGAGATATTATTAAATATAGCTCAAAATGTCGAAGCGTATTGGCTAAAGTGAAACGCTATAACCATCCTGATGGCTACCGCGACGACAAGCAAGCATAAATAAATGAAATTTTAAAACGCTGAACGAGAAAACGCACTGTATTCACGATGCAGCGATGCACGCTACGGTGATCAATATCGTGTACAGGTTTTATTCAATATGTAATAGGAATAATCTTATTTTGATTTTATTTTAATTTTACGTCATCATAGAGGAAGTTTTGTTTTCGCGAAATATAATTTTTTTTATTCAGTTTTTTATGTATGGTTACGAAAAATTGTGTAAAACGTTCAGGAAAGTTGTTTAGAAAAATCGTCTGGACGCGTGTGTGATTGCCTGCAAAAATTCAAAGAGCTGTATCTCGAGAATGTTTCTAACGATCGTGCTCGCAATTTTGAAAGACAAGAAGGACATCGCACGCCCTTTTGTTGGTGCAATTTTCACAATAATTTTCGATTTTATGGAACATTGAATTTTTTTTTAACACGCGCAAGTTATAACTTTCGTAAATTGTCAACTACCGAGTGATAATAATTATTTACAATTGCAGGTACGTTTTAGATTGTTACAAAATTTTATTGAAATCGTAAAAGAAATTTGAACATTGAGGATTTTTATTTTTTCAAATAATTAACGATTAGCACTAATTTTCGTAAAAGACCCGTGGATTGAAAATTGTTTAATCCACAGATGGAGTATTTGTCACGCGAATTAAGCTGTTTGAGCTCTTTATCTATTGAAATTGCCGTTAAAATATATATGAACGATCAGATGTGAAAGGACTTTGATTTTTTAACTTGATAGATATCAATTTTGTGAAAACTTTGGCCCGAATTTTATAGAAAATGAGTAAGAATTGTTCCTCAAAATGTAAATTAAGAAGTAGCGAAGTAGAATTTTCAACATTGCTTCCTCGTACTCTTGGTCTGTTCCAGCGTTTGGTTCATCGTAAAAATTACTCCTATAGGAATAATTCACGTAAACACGTCACACTTGTTGACAGTTGGCGCCGTTACGAATACTACCAATTGAAAAATAGCAGCGGTTCTCGGGTTGTATGATAATTTTTATTACAATCAGTTCGGTACGAATATTGGAAATCTTAACAATGATAAAACAAATCGATCAGGTCTTAAAAAAAAAAACAATGGCCATTTCTGTCCAAGTTGTTCCAGCACTTACAGTAGTAAAGCGTGCATGGTAACTTCGAAGTGACAGTTCTATCGATCTTTAGTGACAAAGAGAAAAAAAATTAGCTAGAGAGTTTTGTAGAAAGAGTCACGTTAGGCTCGCGTGTCGTTACCGATAATTTCATGAATGTAGGTAAGTGGGGGCGAAAGTTGGAGTGCGAGTTACCGCGAGGGATGATTATGTTATCGCTCTCGACGTCGTCGTGTCGTCGTTGTCATCGTCGTCGTCTCCGTCGTCGTTATTGTCGTCGTCGTCGTCGAGTCATTGTGCGATAAGTCTTCGCGCATCAAAGTATAACGTTATCGGGCGCACCGAGACCAGAGTGCGATAATTCGTCAATCTCAGACAGCAACATCGCGCAATAGAGACATATCGGTATAGCGAAACGAGCGATTGCAATACACGTCTGTTATAAACGCGCGATAGGATTGGATAGTACCAATAGTATTTATAATACAACGAAAGAGGGAGAGAAAAAAACAAAAAGCTTTATCGAGAATAAATTGATGACGTTATTAACGAAGATTCGTTTACAGCCTGAAAAAAAAACTGCGTGATAACAGGTTATCTCTTCCACTCCGACTATAAATAGATAGAATGTCTTTTCTTCTGTGTGAGTAAAAAGTAAAGTTATCAACGTTCCATTGTGCATATATATAGTAATAGACGCGATTCCGTGTCTTATTTATTTTTTTTTTAATCGTCGCTAAAAATGATTCGTTTTTCTCAATCTCATTTGCAAGTATAGATGAAGAACGATCGTGTTGTCTTTAAACGCGAGGATTCTATTACGAGAACAATGAAATGTCACGACTGCGTACATCTGACTGGGGGGAAATCCCGACAACAATTCGTCACTGTAAATGAGCAATTATAATCAACATTTCAGCGAGACACTCGTGACTTTTTTGTTTTGCATACACTCCGTGCGTATCTCTGTTCTCCCTGTCTAGACATTTTTTTTCCTTTCTTTTTTTTTTATAATCTTTTTATATCGTTGCTGACCACTCGACGACTCGCAACCGCAAAGTTACGTTGGACGATTCTATTGTACATTCACGAGCTGTTACGTACTGCACTTTGGCACGGCATTGCATATAGTTAACGATGATAAGGAAAAAAAAAGTGAATTTCCCGTATGCATGATCAGCTGAACGTCCATTTGTGTAATTTTCTTTTAAACGAATAAGCGATTATACTTGAAATGAAAAAAATTAAATGCTCATGCTTTCGCGTTATTTGCTTTTTTTTCAACTCTAGATAGAATTATTAATTATTCTTCAAGTCGAGAATTATTGTTCGTGAAATAAAAAGAACGTAATAACGTCACCTCGATTGAAAAAAAAAAAAACAAATTGCCAAAGAAATATTTTTCACTTGAAAACTCTGCCAAAAAGAATTAAAAATGTAGTCGACTACCCTGAGAGTTAATTTTTTTGTGATGCGAATATCGTAAAAGTTTGTCAACATTGATACGGATTGCCAGAGCTTTCACGTGGAAGTTCTGGACTCTGGAAAGGCGAAGAGAGGGATGAAGGGACGGGGAGGGGACAAGTTATGACGCTAGTCACGTATTCCTGTAGTTCCGAGGGCGCCGGGGAGTACGCGCACCCCCCATCACCAGAGCCAACGCGAATGTCCGTGCCTCGCACGGAATACCAGAGAGTCTCGTGCGATCGCTAGCCCGCCGTCCGGAGACGTCGAGAATGTGCGACGAATACGGTAAACTATACAGCGGACCAGCACCGTACGTACAACGCACGGTCCAACCTCGTGGAGAAGAGCACCTCCGCCTCTACAGTCGACGTTCCCTCCCTTTCCGCCCCCCATGACTGCAGAACGTCGTTCTACAACGCGAATGTATGCCCGTCACGTGACCGAATGCCACTGTAGCTCGTTACTTGCGGTCTCTCTACGACGACCTACCATCTCCATCCAGTGAGAATGTACCCTCGGTATTCAAAAAGAAAAGAAAAGAAAAAAAAAAACGATAAATCGGCTTTCCACCGCCAGTTTTTAAAAAACTTTTCTATCTGTTTCGCATACACAGGTTAAAACAGAATGTTAATTTTTGCCGTTTGGTTCTCAGGGTTAATTGTCCTTGATCTTTTGATTTTTTAGAGATTTTTATAAATTAATTTCTCTTAGGTTTGACTAATTATTTATAATTACATGAATTTCTTCGATTTATTTTGTTTGCCATCGACGGAACTGTCATTAAGGTTTATACCGTATTTCGTATGTTACCAAAGTTTAGCAACGAACGGTTCACGTTTTTTCTATGTCCACAAATATTTTCGTCGCGTCCGTTTCGACCATTACCTCGGCTACGTGCCATGGCCCCGCGGCCCTGTACGTGTTCACCGTAGTGACAGCGGTGGACGAGGTTTCTATAGTCGAGGTGTACGGTAACGACAACGTTCGAGAGACCACAGCCTATAGCTTAGTCCACTGTCTATCGTGCTATCTTCTGGATTGAGAACCTGACGTTGCGGGTTCGATTCTCAGCACTTGCTTCGGTTCGTTCCGCAACAAATCTTGTCCTGCGACCGTTTGGCACTGATCCACTGGCACTCGGGGTTGAAAATATTCTCGTGTGAAAAATATCACGAAGAGCAAGAAACCGATAGAATAAAAAATATACAAATGTCGAAAGTAAAAATATGAAACGGTAGTTGAAAAATTCATAGACTATTAAATATTTACGGGAATCCCCTGAAATATTTCCGTTCCATTCATTCGGTAGAAGCACACCTCTGCCAATATTAGAAAACTATTGTAATACTGCTGTATCGAAAAGAATCAGACGATGGTCTTAAGAGCCTTGATTACGTAATAAATAATATAACACTTGATTAGCAACTGAAAATAAATTATTGTCACTCAACATTTATACATACAAACGTAATGCAACAAAATGTCATTGATATATGTCAAAGTGCAGCTTCACCTGGTAACCACCGTGCCACGTGTGGCTCCACCGTGCGGAATACTTGGACATATTTTTCCAAAATTTTGTTTTTTTTTCTAATAGCTTCACACGTTCTAGCAGTTGATGAAGAGAACGTATCTTGAACGAGCAAATTACAAACTGCGGTGATACCGGTCTCTCAGTCGTTGCTTCTTCGTTATTTTTTCTTTTAATATTTATCTTTTTATTTTGATTTCTCACGTTTTTATTCACTCGATCTTTTTACCAAACGATAGAACGACAAAATCACTACACCTCGCAGCTTATCCAGAGATATTTATGATGGACAGTATTATATTTTGTGGAAATTATGCGGACTCACAGGGACGAGAACTCACGCGATTACTCTTGAATACCGACGAGAACTTAGGGAAGGTGTAGGATGGGGGTAGGTCGTCGGGATCCCAAGAACTCTCTTCTACTATGCCCTCTTACACTACGTGGTGGGCATTCGCGGATCGCGCATACGCCGTCTGAATCTGAAATCACGATACCGGGTACGGCAAACGACGTGCTGTATATAGTACATAGATATACGTGTACTATACGTATGCATTATATACGTTTTCTCCTTAATTGGAGCTCTTTTGCAACTATATGTAAAAGAAAAAACAAGGCGTGTAAATTTGCAATTTTTATATGGCTTCCTCGTGACTCTTGTTAACCCACAGGTTATTCTCTACGGGCTATGGTTTATTTCAATTCTGGTTTCCTCATAGAGGAAGTGGTATTAAAATTTTCAATAAAATTGAAAATTTGGTAAAATTGCTAATTTCATCAAGTTTAAACCGCCTTAATCGATTCTCTTCATATTCAACACCAAGTATCCTTGTACTCTTGCCAAGTTTCAGTTTGATAGATAAAAACTTAAGAAAGTTAAAGCAAAAATATATCTTTTTGTTTGGAAATATTACAAAAATGATTCATGATTCTATAAAATCTGAACGTCTCGATCGATTCTTGCTAAACTCAATAGCGAACAACCTTGTTCCCTGGCCTATTTTTGTACAAAGTTTCAACTCGATAGCTAAAAATTTACGAAAGCTAAGTAGCGTACATCCTTTGTTCAGAAAATTCAAATAACTATAAAATGAGACACACGTTACCGATTTAAGCGAAAATTGCAACTGACGGGAGTCACGACCCGTGTACAATGTTTCAGAATGATCGAGTAACCCTTTCTCGAGACATGTCCATTACTATTTTGCAAAATCATTCCACACGCACTCCGAGAGAAAAGATTTCATTGATTCGAATAAATCGGCAAATAAAAATTTCTTTCATCGAATCAACTAATTATTTATTTGATTCAATGAAAATAATTACTTGATTCCAATGGAGAGACGCATTCGAATTACGATGAGGATATTTCATATTGCCTTCGAGTAAACATTTACTTGATAGCAATTACCAACGAAACGATTTATTTTATTCTAATGAATAATATATTTGAAATCATCGTTTCAAAGAGATATTTATTTTACGATATCGTGCTCACTGCCGCTTCACGGGAGACGTGATTTATTTTTTCTAATCGTGTTGTATCAAAAGAGCGCAAAACCGGCGAAACGTTGATTGGTAGATTGTTACCCAAATGGAGAAATTTTTTAAGAAGGTTGATATCTGCGAAAACGTTACTACATTCGAAGATACGTGATAATAAATGAACATTAAACAAATCCTCGAATCTTTCCTCGGTTTGTACGGCAAGCATTAAAAAAATAAAACATAACCTAGAATGTAATCATAGATGAGCATCACGATCTATTTATCGAGACATGTAAAAAAAATCTCGCGATATGCGAAACCCATGTGTTCTCTGACGATAAAATACTATTTTAGTATTTGTTTGTTTGTATACTTGCTTCTGTGTGTTTCGCATACATCATGCGCACAATTTTCAAGCTAAAAACGCAATAAAACAACGTTTTTTTGCAATAACAATTGGTTCATTGTATTGTTTCTGTTACTGCGCCTTAATCTTGACTTCTTTAAAGTAAAATAAAGTAAGAACAAGGATACAAAGTGAACGTGCCCGATATGGCACGCCAGGCACTACACAATTTGGTGAGATTCACTCGAGAGATTTAAAATGTAGTATTTGTACGAAATCCATTCCACTATCGTTATGAGACTTAGCAACAAATAAAAGTTTCATTGAAGTAAATAAAAGTGATTGGTAGGCTACGATATCATTTTCATTGATTAAATGCCTCCACATTTAATACAATTCGCGATCAATCAAATAAAAATTAGTATAAACTTAAATATATTTTTTCATTGACGGCAAATAAAAGTTTCATAGATCAAGATTTCAATGAAATCTCTTCGATTCAATGAAACTTTTTCTTTCAGTGCACAAGCATTAAAAAAAACGATTTCTCGAAATTTTTGCAATTTTCGTACTCTGACGTCAAATTCTATAGAAAATTTTTTTTCACGTAAACGTTGCTGCGTCTACGAGGAAGCAACGATTAAGAAAAATGTTCAAAAGCTTACAAATAAATTCGTTTCTATTGTATTAATAATATTGTTAATTCCTTTAAATGAAACATTGATTTTTTTTGTACTAGCTGCAACATGTTACAGTTGTAAAATGTAACGATGCTATGATCATTGATTAATCACAGTCTCTATGTCAAAGACACGGTAGGTTAAAGTTGAAAAAGAAAATAATTGGAGCCCTGTAAGTACCAAAAGATCAACGGGACACGTAAAATGGCAAAGTAGCATTAATTTAAAAAATATATAATAAGACTGCGAAGGTTTTAATTTGAAAATATAGATGTCACGAGTGTCAGATAATTTGTATTGAACTGTCGGCACTATCGAATAAACGTACGAACTAGAAATCTGTATCCTTCTCTTTCTCGTTTGAACTTTCGAAGGATGCTTGTTACGCGGTTCGCAAGACAGAGAGCCCTCGGGGCAACGTGTGGCAGCGACAGGTTTATCCTAATATGGTCATGATCCGTGTGTGGCCTGAATCGATGGAAAAATGCAGTAATTTTTTTTTCTTATTCTCCATCGATCGAACCAGTTATTCTCGTATAGTGTTTCAGTAGAGTATGGTTTGTAGAGGTTTGTAGCGCGCAATGCTTGTAAGTAAACAAAAAAGGAAGATACGAAACAACGGATTCGCGTCGTCGAGAGTAGCGAAACTCACGTGGGAACGCTCTACCGATCTACCGTGAGGAAGTTCTTATTCTTTATTTATTTTCATTCTCTTTCTCGCATTATACTATATACAAGATCAATACAGAGGATAACAAGTTTACGTGAACATAAACCTGTTGTCTCGAGCGGGTAACCCACTACATTTATCTCTTGTTCGTTGTAAAACTCTCAATTTATATCACGACTACCGATCAATTAAATCCAATTGTCCATTAAATTTTATTCCTGATATTTACTAATCGCGTCCTTGTTATATATTGTTATAATAAAAATCGCGTTTAATCGTTGACAATCAATTGTATAATGATCAATCAAACCACCTGCAACGTTGCGGATTAATTGACAATCGTAAAATATTCTAATTGATGGAAAAAAAATAATATTAAAAAAAATTGCTGCCTCCTGTGAGGTTTGAACTCACGACCCCTGGTTTACGAGACCAGTGCTCTACCACTGAGCTAAAGAGGCCCATGTGTTTTCTCTACCTATTGCGCCATCTTCAGCGTAAAACCATTGTCACAGGCAAATCTATCAATCATCGAGTTTCTATTCACAAATTCATGAATGTTCATTGATAAACGACAATCCACTGTACTCATTTCGTTTTAAAAGATTTATTAAGGGCAAATGATAATAATATAAGATGTATGACGTTAACTTAAGGTACTACATTAAATAAATAAATAAAACGTATGTGTCAAAGTGATATAATGAATTCAATGATTTCACTAAAACAAAAGTAATTGATTGTAACAAAAAAAAAACTGAAAATATCAGTTTCGTTACGATGAAAACTGCACATAATTTTTTTTCTAGTAATATACATAAAAAACAACAAATTATCAACCCTTTTGATGGCTCATTGGAATCTGAGAAATTTTTCCATTTTTTTCCAAAAATCTTTTAACTTTTTAGTTCTTGACGTGGCATACTTATCACATTATCTTTGGACGATTTTTCTCATTTTATTAATACATCAAATGACTTAGGGTTAAGGTCGAATAAACAATTAAATATTTGTTATAGCCGTTTTGTTCGTTTTGTTGCCATTTTCCCTTAACATTGTATTCAAAAGTGATTACAGGGAGAAGAAAGTTTTTTGTTATGCTGTCACGTATGACACTAACTCCCTCCTGTGGTGTTGATGTCAATGTACAAGAATAATTTTTTTTTTGCGGTGGAGTTGTTTTCATGTACAAATAATTAATAAATATCCTCCTTTAAGTAGAATATCTTTGTAAAAATCTAAAATTGTGCAATGACTAAAGAAACAAATGAATTTTGTAAGAAATTAATATTTTTAATTCAGTTAAATAAAAAATTATGATTTTCCGTACTGGTCAGGAGTATCAACAGCAATTTTTATCCTATTTTAAAAGTTTCTGAATTGTATTTGTTAATCTTTAAGGTACATCGACACCTTTGAATCTCATAAATGATATCAATGTTGATAAATATAATTTTTTTTTCTTTAATATATTATTATTCTCAGTCGTAACAAGTTGCAGCATTGAATAGTTTAATACGAGATTGAACGTTTTTTTTTTTATACGTTACGTATAATACTTAAAAGCTATTGGATTAGAGATACGTTAAGGAGCGGAACACGTTTGTACAGTGGCGCGTGTCTTCCCCCGCATATTTGGCCTTCGTCCTACGCCAGGCTTATACAGTTACCGTTGGTTCGCCATTGGTTTTTTTTTTTTTTTCTTCTACAAACGAGTCCCGTAAAACGTGCTCTCCAAAAATAGTTCATTTCTGCCATAAATCCCGTCGTGACGTAAGGCAGATGTCAGTTGTCACTTCCCGTTTCGTTGGACTCAAAGCGTTCACCGTACAATGATGCTGTGCGTGCCTTGGTTCTCTTCCGGATGCGCGTATAGACCCTCTGGCACGCGGTCAAAGGACTCGACGACCCGCGTTCCTTCTCTTCTTTCACCCTCTTTACCCTGCTCCTCGTGCTCCCGTTAAAAAGGGACAGATGTTGCTCGCACGAGAGACCGTCTTTAAGATTTCGGTGGTAAGCTTAACCCCGTTCCCCTTTCATAGTCCGTCGAATATAATAAAGGAAAGTCACCGGCAACGAAACACATATACGCGTCACCGTGGTACAAACCATTGTAAAGATTAAGCAGATGTTATACCCAGTGTACCGTGAATGCGTAATAGAATAAGCTCGCGCTATCCACTGTTTTGTTAACAAAGCACCGCGAGTCTCGTTATTCGCGGGTGTTGTTCGTACAGAAAAATATTCGCGACATCCGTAAGAAGTTTTGCATCTTTGTGATAAATAAAGAAATATAAAGGAGAATGGAGAATATATTCGTGAGCCACATTGTATCGGGCGTTGAACCATTGCGTCAACATAAAGGATATTCATGACGTTACAAATTCATCCGTAAAGAATTGAAGATATTTTTTTTTTTGACGAATATAATAATGGTCAAGCCACCAGATGTCTATCGGGGATTGACAGATTCCTACCCGATCGATATATTTTTTTTCTTCTTCCGAATTCATGATTTGTAAATGATATATCGATTCAAAAAATTGTGTAAAGCAATCAAAATAATTCAATGAATTACATTTTTTTAAAATTAGCAATCATTTCGCGACCTTTAATGATATTAACAAAAAAAAAGTATCGAACGTTACTGTTAATTGAATTTCTTTTCGAATGTTTTGAACGTGAAATAAAAAAATAAAAAAATTAAAAAACCACAGCCAGAACGTAGTCCCGATGCATTCTCAGACGCGTGACGCATTATTACATTTTTGCACGCTCGTTTCAGCGTTACGAGAGAGCTCGGAGTGCGGACGACCGGTGCGAGAAGAAACAGAGAAAGGGGAAGAGGAGGAGATGGAAACGAGAAGCTTAAGGGAAGGGGGTCCTCATCCGACCGCACGAACAAAGGCGTTCGTTCTTTTAATTGGATTCTCCCGTCTTGAAATTAAAAATGCAATCTTTTTCTGTCTCCTTGACTATCGTTCTTTCGCCCTGGCGCGTTAATGGCGGTGCGATCAACACCGCAGAGTAGGTATACTACATATGACAATGAGTTCCGCGAATCGCGTGAGCCCACAGCCCACAGAGTGTGCAAGACCGACAACGACGAAGACGACGAATGTCAGCGTCGTAAATCCGCTTCCCGTCGGTCTATACGCTGTTGCGCTGGCGAACGCTTCGTCAGGGCCGCACAAGCGAGAAAGTTTTATGAAAAATCCAGAAATATATATTTATCTTTACCACATTCAAGTATAATGTTATATTTAAAAATTTCGTATCATTGATAAATTAATTATTATAACAAAATGATAAATCATAATTATTTTATCGAAATTTCTCGTTGTACGTAAAATATATGATTTTCATATCTATTATCATGATTATTATAATATTTAATAACATTAATTGAGACTAGAAAGCGTTGTTGCAATACTTTTAAGAATATTATGTTCAGAACAAAGCATACAATGAATAATTAACTCTAGATCATGACACTGGGGTTACCGGGACTTTAAATAGGTTCAAAAATATGTTTAAAACATAAAAGAGTATTGTGAGTTACGCTAATTTGAAACAAAATAGCAACCGAAGTTTTAGTATATTTGGTCGGTCGTATAATGTCTGTTTTATGGAGGTAACCTCCTTAATAGTAATCGATTATGTCTCGAACTGGTGGATAATTTACGCTCCTATAAAATTTTGTGCGGCAGGCTTATAACAGGATTATTTTTGACCTCAGAAATTTTACAGTTTCGTCAAAGCGCTCCCCCTCCCCGACCCCCCAGCCCTCTAAAAGAGGAAAGAGTCATAACGAGCGAATTTTCACCCTCATAATGACGTCAATGATGGTAACAAACGAATATTACGGCAAACAACAGATCGTAAAAAGCTTTATAATTATTTTATGCTACAGAGAATTTTTACAAATCGTTTGTACGGCGATAAATCCATTCATTGATAACAGACAATTTCTTTTAAAAATTCTCTTAATGCATTATTGAAATGTTTTATAGATGATAGCGAGGATAATAACGTAAATATGTAATAATATTTTAGACGATTGAACTGATTTGCAATTTTATAAATTTACCTTCAATTTCCGTTATAAATAAAATGTTGTTTTTTTTAACCCTAACGCTTGCTCCGAAAGAAGACATTTTCCAATAACTTCATGGCTCGATGTTGCTATGCAACATGATTTTTTTAACTAGAAAGCGTCTCTCCCGTAGTTAACTTGACTGACGGTATTGATTTTTTCAGTAAATTGAAAAAACAATATGCGCGCATGAGCCTCAACAGTTTTCGAGGAGCATCAAAGCAAATTGAAATAGCTCGATGCGGCCCTGTCTGTGTCTGGCCTCCAGAAGATTACCGTTGGATGAAAGCAGCGGACTTTGCCGAGCGTAGCATATACTCGAGAGACAAGAAGCTACGAGAAAGGCAAAACCAATGTAAGATAGAGAAAGAGAGAGAGAGAAAGAGAGAGTAAACCAAGCACCAAGACCAAAGAGTAAGCGAGGGATCCTCGTTGGGGTCTGCGTGGCAGAGCGCGCGATCAGAGTATACAGCGTCGACGACGTCGGCGTGGGACCAACCTCCGCCTCGTACCCTTGAACCTAAGCCGAGAGAGAGGAAGCGAGAAAGAGAATCGTCCGCTCCCGGTGACGACGTCGGCCGAGGGCTGAACGCGGTGTTGCCGCCTCCTTCGAGTTTGCTGCTATACACGATGTGCTGTGCTTTCATCGCAAGAATTTCAACCGCCGAGCATCAGTGGTAGTAAGAGCCAGAGTGCATGGATCTCCGTTGCTGCGCTTCTCGACAATCCGCACCGCTTCGCGATTTCGTCTCTCATCGTCCGTTGCTGCTGCCGTACCAACTGACGTCACCAACGCGCTCGGCCAAGTTGCGCGCGTGGGGTTACGTAAAAAAACGTGCTGGTACGGCGAACCCGTAGCTCTCGTAGTCGTTCGCGTCGTTGTCGGAGTTTTACTCGCGGTACTCGGCGTGCTCGGCTAGTGCCCCACTTATGAATGCTTAAGCCACTGTATACCTCACAGTCCACCGAGTTTCTCCATATTTAAGCTTCTAATATGTTCCGAAAGACGACATAGACACGGAATCGCCATCTTTCTTTTCTATTTTTGTTACCACTCGCTGCTCCGTCTCCTACGTTCATTCGATTCTTCTTCTTTGTATTTGCATTTTCGTAAGGTTCTTTTATTATTATTTATCTCTAGCGTGTGTACCTGGATAATATGTCTGTGAACCTCAGGACGTAGACCTCAATCTAAAAATGTCTCGATTCTTTGTTGACGTTAAGAGAGAGAGAGATCAAATAGATCAACGATATTATAAAATATCTTCAAGTACAATGAAAATTGAAACAATTGTGCAATAGACAACTTTTTTTTAAAATAATAATATTTAATTTTAATAACCTTAATGGTATTTCATTTATTTTACTATTTAATATTTTATAAGATTCTACTTTTGTTTATTATGTGTCGTTGTAGTAAGTTTCTGTAACGGCATCGATACGCATGTGGTGATTTCATTTGAAATTCACGCGGAATTCATGTTCGGTTTATAACGATCGGGTTGTTATATCCACCGGATACCAGCGAGAGTATCGGTTTAACTCCTTACCCGCAAGTACACAGAAAGTACATACAGGTACTACATACGGTTGTGAAAGAAAAATTGAATGACCGAAGTTTGCGGGGTGTCTCGTTTTCTCGAGCTATCTTCTTCTCGCTGCCTTTGCTTCACACTCTGTTTGTCTCTGTTGCACGGAGCGAACTCTCGTGTGCCATTTACGAGGTAAACCGGTTTACGCTCTTTACGCTCAGTGGCTTCGTGCTAATCATGTTGATTTTTGCTATACATAATCCTGGGAACCTAACCTACATTGTATTATAATATTTAAGATAAACTGCAATAAATATAAATCTATCGGAAAATTCGGTTCTTTTTTTTAAAATCACTGATATTCAATATTGTTATTGTTGTTATTTTTATAAGAGATCAGCACACGTCGTACATGGGTCACTAGAGCTGAGCAAAATCACTCGGAAGCTCCTCGTGCTCGTTCATTATTCGCGTTGCGATTGCGTCGCCGAAAATATTTTTACTACGCATACGTGGTTTGTATTTATGAAGCTGACATTAGTAATGAGATGGGCGGGTAAGCGAGACGAAACTCCCGTGTCTTTTGTTCTCACTAACCTACAGCAGTCTGGCGTGACGACGACGACGACGACGACGAAGAAAACGATTTGCATTTGACATTCGTGACCGTGCTGTTAAAGACACGATTCCTTAAATAGACAACAACGACGTCGATTCAGACAGACGTGTCGTGCTACTGAACCCTTTCTTATCCTCGTCACTGCCAATCTCTGTGCCTCCTTCTCTGTGAATCATGTTATTCATTTTTATTGCTTTGTGATATAATTCTGGTGTCCAGATAACGATTCGCTTGGCACAAAAGTACGAATTATTAAAACAAAAACGTTGTTTTATTTTTAGCAGCTATAAAGATTAATGAAAAATGTATTGTAAAGTGATAAGAATGTTGACAAGTTGATTAAACGTATTAATTAAATAAAAATTTTATAGCAATATTTATTTCACCTCAATTATATTTCCGACAAAAATTGCTACGACCCATGTATCAAACATCACCGACGGGAAAAAAATGCCTAATTAGCACATGAATAAATAATTGTTATTGGTGAAAGTCTAAATGTCAAAGAACATCCTGCTATTGAATTTAAATAATTCTATTCCTCTATGTATGTAAGAAAAAATGTATTTAATTCCTCTACGTAAACAATGCGTAACGATTAGAATCTTAGATGTCATTGCCATCGTTTAAACAATTTTAAAAACGCATTTCCTTCGTTGTATATTAATTAGCGGATCATCCTGACGCATAAATCGTTTACGAGTTTATGCTCACGTTTCATCGGTTACCGATCGAGGACCAAGATAGAGAATTTCACTTGCTCGCGTAGTCAACGCAGTCTTCTCTTTCTTGATAAAAAAAAAAAAAAGCTCCATCGCCTTTACAAGCGTTAGTGTGTACAAATAAAACCGGTTACGATCGTGCGTTGTCGTTGCCGCGAGACTTTCGAAAATTCCAAGATGACGTAGCCTCGTCTCTTCTCGCACGTACGCAATCGCGCCCGTGCCGCAAAAGGGTAATCGAAAAAAAAAAAAAAAAAAGTCCGTGGAAGAAAAGTTTGCAAAAAATAAAAAGGCCGCAGAAAAAAATTCGATTAAATAATTATACAGTGAGTGGCAGCATTTGCAAAAGGGATGAGTCCAAGGGTCCAAGGGTCGAAACCCCTTCCGGGGATCAGCTGCAAATCCCAGGCAGAGAGAGATGGGGGACAATACCGGAAAAGTATTTTTGTCAATGTATCAAATGAAAAATGATTGATGACGATTGAGTTAATAGAATTTATAAGTGCAGATGGATTCGTTCGTTGCTTCACCACTATTTTGTTCGATCAGCCTTTTCACGTCAACATTTTTTTCTAGATCCCCGCACAAGATTTGTACATGTAATCCTTTCTACTTGTAGTCAACGATTGTATCGATGAGGTTGCAATGTTTATATCTCATTTACGTTTATATTAATCGAAAGATGCTAATCTTTGTCGCCGTATAATTTAGTATTACGGCAATCGCTCGCAAAAAGACTTGACACAAAATTACAGAGTACAGATATTAATCAATTATATACTCGCGTTATCAGTGGAAGGCGCGCTTGGACTTTTCACGATGAAACAATGCAAGAAACCTCCTGAAACAAAAATACTTTTAATCGATGGAGGCAAAAGACATTTACATATTTTATTAATGACTTACCTCGAGATACGGTGACACACGTGTTTTCATTTCACACGGAAAAACTACACGAATATATACAAAAGGTTCGAGTTTTTTAATCGAAGACACACTTTTCATTGGTTTCACGATACAAGCTGGTCTATGCAACCTGTATGTATTATGTATATACCGTGATTCGCCACAACGTTCTTGCGCACGTGTTGCAAAATATTTGAGCTTACAGTGCCGTATATAGCTAATTGGCACGTCCGTTGCTGCAAACGGTTCGGCTTACTTTCTTACTATAGCGGAGAACAGATATTTACGTTCTTAGGTTCAAATACACGCTTTGCTACTCCTTTTACAGTCATTCATTCATTTTCTTGGAACAATATAAAAGCGCACTCACCGACGATGAACGTTCTCGTGACTGGCTTGAGAATCGGCGACTCTTGTTGAATGCAATTTGCATTTTGCTGATACTGTAACGTAAGTGAGAACGTAATGGTTACATTAATCGCTTAAGAATGTTTGTTTAACAGTAATTTAATATAATGTGCAGCATAAATATATATATATGTAGAAGGATTAAAAAAATTTCTTTTTTAAGATTTAGAAGTCAATGCCTGGATGTTGTAGTAATTATCTAATTCGACAAAGTATCGTAGTGAAGTGTTCTTGAAATTTATAATAGTAATATTTAAAATTACGTTAAAAAAAAAATAAAACAGTATGAATAAACAAGATTTTGTCAATAATATCAACAAGTTGAATAAATAAAAGTAAAAAAAAAAAATCAATTGCCGAAACCCGGGATTGAACCGGGGACATTTAGATCTTCAGTCTAACGCTCTCCCAACTGAGCTATTTCGGCTGATGAAATAAGATGCGCATTCAACGTACAGTAGGAAAAAAAAGTGAATACAAGAAATGTAGATATCTAATAATTCGTTTCGTATATAACGAAATGAGTTAAAGTGATGTGCTATACCGACCGAGTCACTATAAGTGCAAGTAAGAGAGCACTATTGGCGATCGCGAAGAAGCGAGAGAGACTGACAGTTGAGTGCTTCCGCAGCAACTATTCAAATGACAGCCTGTCATGAAATATAACAATATAAAATATTATTTTACACGCATAAATGAATTATATTTAATTATTAAATCATTTGAAAAATATCATTACAGTAGTGCGGTTGGACTTGATTTTTTCGTTCAAGTCGTTCAAGTCGCCATTTTGACGACGTACATATGACGAAAGCCATATGCGATTCGATTCATTATAATTATTTAACTTTATAGATCAGAGAAGAATATTCGGTATGTGTTTTTGTTTACGAGATATCTATGCATTCTGAAAACTTCAGGGAATATTTAAAGATATAGGTTATGTTGCGATTTTCCCATAAGAGATGACGTTAAAATTTATTTTGACATGTAACATCACTTGTTTCTTGTAAAGTCTTGTTAACCTCACTTCTTCATTTCGTACACGCGCTCCTTACTACTGGATATTCAAGATATAACATTCTCATGGAAGAACTACCTTAAGGAGAGGCGAAAGACGCTCTCTACGTTACCGATGTATGAGAGAAGCAGCATCATAGGGATCGCGTGATCATACGGTATTTTGTGAAGCGAGAGAGAACGACAAAAATGTGTAGCACATCGCGTGTTGATTCTGTTGTCTATCGCCTCTGACAACGGTGCATTGAAAAATGGTAGCTCACACACACACACACATACCCACACACGCGCGCGTCAAGAATATTATATTCACTTGTAGGGAATGTGATCAAGAACCAAAGACGAGTGTTTGTTCGATATGTGATTATAATTTAAATTGAATAATATATATAATGATAATTTTCTGTGGGAAGTATTCAACTGTCTAGTCGTTATACCTGGAGTCACTGGATTATGGCAAAGGATAATTGTTAAAACTCGTGACTGCCGGCAGGGTTCAAAACATGGTAGTTACGCGGTGTCGATGAAAAGATATCGTCTGTAATTCATGTTACTGATGTTGTTTGTTAAAACGGCAAATAATTTATTGAAAATATTCGATAAAGAGCTTCTTCCATGCGGCAGCTCTCCATTTTATTTTATTTTCATTGACTTCACCATTGAGAACCGATGGCATACGCACTATAGAGATCTTTAGGAGTCATTAACGAAACGTGTATAAAGGAAAAGCCCTTGTAACTTACGCGAATCACCCTTTCATAAGCCTGTGCCGTTGTCATTTTTTTATATACAGGCAAAAGGTTGAGCCTCGATGGTTTAATAAATAAAGAAATTTAGTTTCACTCACCACTGGATGCTTTCGCGCTCTCGATTCTCGCGAGTTTGTCCTGTACGGTGTTAGTCAACGTTTCACAAGTTCTCCAATCACTAATTTCTCGTCTTAGCATGACAATCGGATCGTTTTTATCTATCTCAGCACATTGCCGCGATCTCTGCATTTCAACTATCGGCTGCACAGCAAAATTTTTCTCGTTGTAACGTTTTCCCGCTCTTGTCGAAACGAAACCCTTCGCCCGAGAATACTGCAATTTCTTGGTTGACCGATCTCTCGATGTTACACTGTTGCTGTAGCTAGTTCGATCGGTCGACGAGGGTTCGGTTTTTAGGATTTCAACTTTACGCTGGTGCAACGGAATTCTTTTGTGTCCGGCCATTGCATCTGTAGATTTTTGTAAATTTGATTACTTCGAACGCATGTGTCTACCCTCTTTTGTCCTGTGCGTCACCGGCGATTCGTTGTATCGGACAACAGCGCGAAACTGGTGTTTCGGTTCAACTTTATTCGGATTTCTTTCGGTTTATTTTGCACTCGACTTCTCTAAGCCTAACTCGATCCTCTTGAATTCCCTCGATCCTTTAAATCTCAATTCTATTACGAGTAAACGACGTTTAAATTCGAGCACTCGAAGAACGATGTTCCAACGTAAACACTGGACGCTCGAAAGCGTGCAACTAGAGGCACCTAACGGACTTTTTTCGAACAAAGTAAAACTCGCGCATGCGCCCACCCATTGAATTTAAACAGCAAACCGCGAAACTTATCATTAATCTGCTGTACTGGAATAAATAAATTTACAATATTAACGAATTGACTTTATTCAACGATCAAACATACTTACGAACATTATGCTATTAAAAAATCCGTGAAAAAGTTGGCTAAACCTACGATCAGGCAAAGCAACAGAAACGAGAGTAAACGATCACTGAGAACGGTCAACATAAAAGCAAACATGTTTGTCGGAAGCATTTTGTTATTCAAAATTTAAGGAATTACCGAACAATTGTTATATATAAATTTGCCCGATATTTTGACAGCTTTCACAGTTCAATTTTGACGTACGAGCGTATCGCGAGACGTTTACTTAGTTCTGAATGATGCCAAACACTTTTTGTTTGGAACACTCGTAGCGCGTCACCTGTTCACGATCCGTTAACGATATGTAACATCTGCTTCTTCTCTTCTGCACTCTGCACCCCCCTTTCGTTTCACTCGTAGAGTTCTTTACTATGAGCCTTGTAATTTATTTCTGAATATTGCACGTGTGACGATGTATCGAAAGTTGTCATGACTTATCAATGGCACGTGCACTACATTTTTTTTAATGTTGTAATTTAAAAAATAAATTATACTGAGACAAGCGTTGGATATTTGTTTTTATGGCATATTAAGGATTTTGTGGCAAAGCATGCCATAGGCATCTTTTTTCTAATGATAAAGTTTTTATTATATCAAGTCGAATTGTTCTAGGTATATTGTGAAAAAATAATTTTTATATCGGTATGTTCAGCATCGTATGAAACACTTAAAATATTGTTGTATCAATTAAATATACAGAGACGCAAGGTTTCGTTATAATAACTTGATACACACGAATAAAGGAATGGCTCGAAGTAGTTAATTGCCATAATGTGTGAAATAAACTGCATCTACCGATCGATCGTAGTTGGTGCTCTGTCACACGGTGCTCTGCATGCTCCGAGCAATGGTTTCAAAGTTCTCCATGGGTCGTCTGTCGTAATCTAACCTAAAAATCGTGGTAACCGAACGAATGGTGTACAGTAGCCGCACTACTTAAATTATTATATTTACCAATTCGCGGAGTCTGTCACGATGGCATTTCAAGTTCCTGGAGACATCGAAGCTGATCAAGTCAAAGCTGTAGGTATTTCATCGAATAATGACATTTTTCTGACATTTTTTTGAAAATCATCAATTCCTTATTATTAACGAGATATTTCATTCATGTTCAATGCTCTATAATAATAAAATCGATTATCTCCTTATCAGTTTAAGGACTTTCTGCAGTCCTACAACAAACTATCGGAGATTTGTTTCGTCGACTGTGTTAGTGACTTTACGTCGAGAGACATCAGAGACAACGAGAATAAGTGCGCCGTAAATTGTTTGGAAAAATATATGAAGATGACTCAGAGGCTATCGCAACGACTACAAGAATTCCAAATAATTCAGAATGAAAATGCACTTGCAGCTGCAAAGAAAATGGGACATACGACTTAGCGTTAAGATTATCGAAGGACAGAGAATAACTAGTTAGCAAATATCTTGTTACCAAAAAAGAAAACAAAAAATATATGTCAATTTTCTTGTATTTTATGTATAATCTGTTCTACAGTATAACTGGATCACTATGGAAGGCTTACTATCTAAACTTAAATTCTAGTCTTTACAACGCTCGTCAATTTTCTTTGACTTTCGTTAATTTTTTTCACACGATAAACAATTTTTATTATTATAATCGTGTCACAGATTTTTTCAGTTTCGACGACTTTTAATTAAAAAGTAAATTTCTACTTTTAACTAATTCCATTCTACCCGGCAAGTGGTAAAGCTTTAATTCGTACATTCATACATTTTATAATAAGTTAAAAATGCACTTTTCAATTTTTTTACACCTAAAATATCGTGGACATTCGAAATTTCGTGAAATATTCGTAGGACCACCAAATGGACGTAAAAAAATACGAAACTAGTCGTATAGCTTAATTTTCATGATCGAAAATTCATAATAATTTTACACAATTTGGTGAAAGTTGAAGAAATGTCTTAGTTTTGAAACTAATTTCGTTACAGCTTTCATTAAAAATGTCAATTTAGAAAAATAATTTGAGTACCCGATTGTTTTTTTGTTGGCAAAAGTGCAACAATGTTCTATCGTCCTTCGCCAAGCTATGTTGCATATATTGCAAGATTTTAAAGATTAAGAAAGAAAAAAAGAAACTTCTAGAATGTTTTTGGATACAAATTCAATTACAGTTGTTCAACTGGACTTGGAGTGACCAAAATTATGAAATTTCGCTTTGTGCTGAACTTCAATTTCTGGTCCTTGGGTGACCCACTCGTAGTGCGAGGACTGAGCGAGATTCTGCATGGATCCAATATTCTGTGCCTGAGTTCCCAAACTCGCGGTGGCTACCTGTACCTCTGAATTCTGCATAAGGGAGTCAGGGTTCGGGGAATTCGGTGGAGTCTTTCGGAGTCTCTTGTAATCGGAGAATCTGTTGAGCGTGCTTTGATCGACGCATATAGCTTGAGTGGTATGTCGAGTTTTGTACAAAACCGGACAGCTGAGATCGCCCTTCAAACTCAAGCTGTAGAGATTCGCGAGTCGTCGAAGTTTCTCACGCTCCGGCTGACACACGGGATGGAGTTTAAGTTCGCTCTGCGACGAATCCTGTAGGAATCTCGAGACTTTTTCGTTCGCTGACGTTATTATGGAATAACCGGGCGTGTTGTCCACGTGACGACGACCCGCGCGAATCTCTCGGCCGTTCGGCACTTCCCTTATCCATTGTATTCTTTGACGATAACTCTTCTTCGCTTCGTCGGTCAGATGTTCGAAACTTCCCTGCAATATTGCCTGAAAAGCTGGATCCGCGGCAACTTTTTCCTCGACTGTTGTTTCGCCTTCATCCCACAAACTCGACTCGCCTACCCAGTCCGATTGCTCGTCGTCCCCTTTAAACGTCAATTTAATAAATCTAAGTTCTCTCTTCGATAAGTTTCTATAATAAAAGTAACAACTTTTCCGAGGATTAATATTATGTTTTTGAAAATATAATTACTTGTCGATGAGTATCCGATAAATTAACCAAACGTTGCTTACCTTCGCGATCCTCGTCGTGCGTTATTATTCCCGCTTCAGAGTCGCTCGATGAGATGCTCGAGCTTGATATTCGAGAGCAATCCATCGCGTCCTCATTCAAAATCTTTCCTCGATTCTTTGACTTGGAATTACGCGATGGTTTTGGCGAACGCATCTCGCAATCGATGGAACGTTCGCGACACGATCTCTTGCGTTTTCCGCACCTATCAAACAAAATGCCAATTAATAAATACAACTCAATAAAACATTTCGTAAATTATAAAATCCGAAAAATCTTGCCATATAGTTCCGTATCCATTGTCGCAATCGTTACGCAAAATTCTTTTTTTCTTTCCAACCGAATTCGTGATCAGAGTGACAGCCTGCGAGGTCGAAGGGTTTGAGTCTGAATCTACCGCCATTCGTTTAAATTTTCTTTTCCGCTTTATATTTGTTCTCGGTACAAAATTCTCGTTTACCGAATCGCTCTCAATATTACTGCCATTGTTAAGATTCGAGAAACGCGCGAATCTTTTTGTCTGATTGGTGTCATCGCTGTCGGACTGGTACTTGGACGCAGCCGTAGCTTTTGGGATGCGAATATCACAAATGGACGATGAACTATCCTCCGAATGTTTGTTGGCGCTCAAAGAAGCTGCAATAAAAAATAAATACAGTCCAAAGTAAATTAAAAAAATTATTCACAAAGAGAAAATGAAAATTTTTCTCAACCAAAATGTTCAGGTACTAAGTATTCGCTCGATTTTTTAAATGGAACGACCGTAATACTTACGAATGTTTCCCGTGGATCGAGCTCTACGTCTTATACCCCATCGCCTTCTCACGTTAGTGCCGTTGCTGCTCTCCTCGAGTGCGAGCGTCAAATCGTGCACCAGTGCCTCCATTGTAAATCTTAGATCGACTGGTACAGCTTTCAAAACCCGCTCCATCTGAAGATTACGCTTTTACCTGTAGTAAAATTATTGAATTATTCTCACGTTCTACATAACGGAGTACTGACTGTTGATGATGCGAGTGAAAATGGCTTAAAGTCGTGTGAAAGGCTCTCATCTTATTCCTTCTCGTTTCAAGATTTTTCACACGAAAAGTAATCAGAATTTATTTAAACGCTTTAAATGTGCAGACAAAAAAATTCCAATAGCATTTATAAAAATATATATTTTAAGAGAAAATGAAAATACAATTGGTAATATATAAAAATAAAAATTCAATTGATTCGCACAAAGGAAATGAGTAGATTTCATCATTTAAAAAAGTTTTTTACGGCCTAGTTTATGGATCAATGTACTTCCCATATATACCAATTTTGTCTAATGACATTGCGAGTGACGACTGTAACACAAATTTTGACTCTCGTGACTCCTAGATATTCCTCGATGTTTCAGTGTTACCGAGGTTTCCGTCTTATACCTCTTTGCAAGATTCAGGCTGCGCAGATGGATTAAATTGATCCACAAAGGTTTGTTTAGCTTCGCAAGAAGATTTTCTATAATCTGAGTGTTAACATTCTTATTTGGTTCTCATTAGCAGAAAATATATTCAAATTTATACATTTTTGTCATATGCACATGATATTTGCAGTAATTTTATTCAATCATTTTGATGATTAACTATAAAACAGAAATTCCTACAATCAAGCTCTATAAAATCTTTTCACAAAGAGAATCGGACACTTTCCACAGTGAAATTGGGAGAACTGTGTAACCTTCATCTTTCTAAGAGTCATAAACTATGAAATAATTTCATCGACAAACTAAGCCACTTAAAGTCTGTTTAAAACATAAAACTTCCTCATATTTCCTGGTGCCTTTTGAGGATTTAAAAAAATGTTAAATCTGTTATGTGATGCCTTTAGAAAATTTTCACGAACATCGGTAGATGCTTACAATCTGAATCTTTCTAAGAGTCATGAAACATTAAATACTTTCATCGATGAACTAGATTACTAAAAATTATTTTTAACTATATTTTTTCATTTTTCATGGTTATTTTTGATGATTTCAAAAAATTGTACATTATTTTTGTGACGCTTTGGAGAATTTAAAAAAAATTGGTACACGTTTGCGACCTGAATCTTTCCGGGCATCATAAAACGACAAATACTTCTATCGATGAGCTAAGCTACTCAAATTCATTTAAAAACTACTTGTGCATTGCAATTTCTTTCTCACGATTTTGATTTTTCTCTACACCGCCTTAATTGCAATAAACATTCAGTTATTTTTAATAACAAAACCTATTGTACGTCACTAATTTTTATAATCTACCATTTCTGTGAAATCGAGTTCACGTTTACTTTAATTAACATGTCGTTAGCTAACATTTCTTAGATTATTCGTCAATTACATTGTTACTCGAATAACTGTAAGTGCATTGTCGAAACTGCGACTTACTGTAAATCACATTGCCACATGTCGATTCGACAAGCGTGGTGTTTTTTTTTTAAAGGTAATATGATCTTTAAATGCACGAAAACAAGTGACGCGTGAAACTAACATCGAGAGCTCTGCACACTTTGTATCACAATCGAGAATTTTTATAATTGATAAGAACAAATGTAGTTTGATGAGTTTGCGCGTTGACCTTTTTAACTCGAACGACTCACAGCTATTCGGACAATCTCAATTATCACGAGTTCCATCGTAAATCCTCGCATTATGGGTCGACATACTGTAAATAACGAGGTGAAGTAGGTCTCGCTGTCGTGCGATGCAAAAGGAGTAAACTAATGTGAACTGGACCTCGCACTGTAATGCACACTACCATAATCCGTGTACCACGGTCTTCGTATAGAAGACCGTTGTGCTGCCTATGACATGACACCTCATAAGACAGCACTGAGGCATTGACGAAACAATTGAGAACAGTAAATGCTCCGAATACGGCTTCACACATAGAAAAAATGAGCTGTGTGCTATGCCGCGCAGAATGAAAATTTCCAACAACCGCATAAGCTGAACACAAAATATAATCGTAAACAATTGTTAAACATTTATTTATTTTCTTTATTTTGACACAAATTCGCGGATAAAAATACCGACGGAGTCGACGAGAAAATGTTCTTTTTTCCATTATCTCGAAGACGGTTAGAATAAAATTTAATAAAATTTTGACAATCTATACACGATTGATAGATAGAATCGGTGTTAACTTTGTATTATCTTAATTAAGCGGAATATAATGATATAATTATCTCTCTGTTTCTCTAGTCGGTATATTCGCGACCTTTTTTTTTTACGAATAAATTCCTTTTCACAAATTGTTTTCGATTGTCGCTACTTTAAAAATGGCGGATTACGTTAATCTTTATTTAAGCAAGTTTCTGTTTTAATTAGTATAAATTCTACGAAAAACGTGACAGAAGGTTTTTTTTTTTGCGGTTGGAAAAGGCTTCTATCGGTATTTCAGTCTCAGCAGGTCGATAAGGTAGATGAGAGCTTAAAACCTTACGATGACGAAAGACGCCGACACGGAAATTCAACGGGTGTAACTGGACTGTAACATATATGGCTGTCAGTAGAAAATAAGAATGTCTCTCCCTCACAGAAAATTAATAATCTTGAATACAATATTATGTATGATAATACAAACTTGTTTGAGCGAAGATATATTGGGATGCGGAGGTTTCATAAAGAGTCACACCAACATTGATTTCTCGAAAGTTCAAATAAAACTGTAAGTAAAAAAAATAATACGCTCGTGGTTATGACGCGGCATGTTCTTATGCAAATAAAATAAAAGATAATTAATTAATTAAATTTTGTGTGTTAAACAGTTACACGAAGGCTGGAAGTTTGAAGGATCAAACCGAATGCGCACCCAACAGTGGATATTATTTTCTACCTCTTTATGATAAAGGAGAATATATTTTGAAGGTTTTTATCATTTTTTAGAATGAAATATTATGTTAATATATTTAAATATTACAATTAAATTTTTTAATAATCGAAGGTCGATCCGCCTCGTGGCTGGAGCTTCGAACCTACGGAAGTGCTGTTGGATGTCGACGGCTCGACAGATATTTGTAGCCAAGGAAAAGATATTGATTTTACTTTCAAAGGCTTTGGCATTACTGGAAAAGTAAGAAATAATTTTTAGTATGGTTTATCGACTGAAAATATTTTTATTAGACATGAATATATTTTTTTTTTTTTGTTGATAGGTAACGAGTAGTGGAACGACTCACGGTCCAGCGGGTGTTACCGTATCGTTGTACAGCGATATAAGCAAGGGTACACCTGTTGGCAGTACAACTACGGCACAGGGTGGAACTTTCTACTTTACTCCTGTTCAACCAGGAAAATATATCCTGGTAGCTTCCCATCCGGAGTAAGAATACAAAATTATTTGTTAAGCTAATTTAAAATTTCTCTCCCGATGATTGCAATCTTATGGATTATGATGATTTTGCACATTTTTTGGTACATAGCTATATTTGTTGATAATAAAACTATAATCGTCGGATCTACATGGACATTTATAGTTTAAATAATAGAATAAAATAATTATCTTGAGACTATCAAAATCGTTCTAGTTTCACGCAGAAGTATTTTATTAGTTTTAAATTGTTTGCTTTTCCTAATAAAATTTTATTTCATAAAACAAGTCCATCAGAATTTTTGTTGTAGCGTCATTAGAATATTTCAATCAAATCGTACGAATAATTTTCTATTGAATTAATGATTAATCAGCTGGATTCTGGAAAAAGATTTCGTCGAAGTTACGGTACTCGAGGGAAACACCGAATTACCAGACAGGAGCCTCGTTCTATTTGGTTACGACGTGAACGGTCGTGTGACTAGCGAGGATGAGCCTGTTAGCGGAGTTTCCTTTATCTTATTTGGCGTAAGTATATTAACGTGTTGCCAAATTAATTTTTATAATTATGCATATTTTTTCTGTCAACACCTTGAGTGTCACTGATGCATATATCTACAAATTTCTGCGTCAATATCGGTATATCGATACTGAAGGATTTAATGATATAATTCACTTCTCCAGACTGGCAAGACGAAAAACTGCTCGACAACCGCGATTGCCGGTTTCGAGAGGAAGAAGCCTCTCTGTCATGTGACATCTAACAAATTGGGTAAATTCAAGTTCCCGGCGGTGTCGGTCGGTGAATACACGCTAATACCTCACTACGCCGGTGCGCACACAAAATTCGACGTCCAGCCCCCGGAACTTTCCTTCACAATGCAGCATAACAGTCTAATGTTGCCGCAAGGTTTCAAAGTAACAGGATTCACTGTGAGCGGAATTGTTCTCATGTCTGTCAAGGGAAGCCCTCTCGTTGGTGCAAAAGTTCTTCTATCCGGTCGGGAAGTCGCGACTACCGACAAGATTGGACAGTACACTGTGGAAAAGATGAAGACTGGACAATACACTCTCAATGTCGAAGCAAATGATGTAAAGTTCGAGGAAATTTCGGTTAAAGTGTCACCCAGCTCGCCTGAACTTCCTCCTCTCGCACCCAAGTCTTATAAAGTTTGCGGCTCTGTGAATCTCTTGGCCAAGGGAACTCAGCATCATCGTAAGATTGTCGTGGAAAACATTGCGGCCACTTTCCAACAGCAAATTCAGACGGATCCGACGAACGGACAATTTTGTTTGTATCTTGAACCAGGAAAATATCAATTTAGCGTTATTGTGAGTAACGAAGAAAAAACTAAAGGGTTGCAGTAAGTATCTACGTCATCAAAGTCAGTGTTTCATGGGACAATCTGATTAAATATTTTCATATTGTGTATAGAAACATTGAAAAATGAATCATTTTTACATGCTTACTATTCCAAACAAGCGATAGTGATTTTCAAAAATTCATGAGCACACACTTCGTTAACAATGATTTTAGCAAAAGCGGGATTACAGATATTAAACTGAACATTTCATTTCAACTTTGTAGTACTGAATGTACGTCATTGCTATTTCACTGTATTTATGGTAAATATAGTGAAATGGATCGCGTTCCGAAATATTACTTGTAAAATAAAATGTTTCATTCTCTTTAATTTAGATTCTTCCCTCTGCAACAAACAATTGACGTCACATCAAACCCAGTAGTGGACATAAATTTCTTGCAACTGAAAGCAATTCTTCGAGGGTCGGTTCAGTGTTTGAAGAACTCGGACTGCAGTCAAGTGTCCGTGACATTGAAAGTACTCGACGGTATTACGGTGAAAACTTTGCAAGCTAAAGGTAAATAACTTAAAAAGTCAATGCACATTGCGATTATAACTTTACAACTGAAAAAAATCTACGACGTTTTGCTCTTTCCATGATAACGAATTTGATGAATCGTTACCGTGGAATAGCGCGTCCTACACTGCAACAAAGCCGTTTCCTCTGCCTGTAAAGTTTTGTTTCACCTAGCAGACGGACGATACGAGTTCCAGGACGTACTTCCCGGTCACTACGAAGTTCTTATCGACACTGACGTCTTCTGTTGGGAAAATCCAAGCCACCGAGTCTCAATAACATCCGAAAGTGCTGAAGTTCCGCCTTTCAAGCAAACCGGATTTTCCGTGACTTTCATATCATCGCACGACACTGCCGTCGAATTTTTCGAACCGAGCAATTCGAAGAAGATTACACTCGATCTAACGCTCGGTAGTACGAGGCACTGTGTCTCGATGCCTGGCGAGTACAAATTTATGCCAAAAGGCTGTCACGTTTATCCCCGAGACTCTTACAGCTGGGACACGAACAGTCTTTCCCCAATAATATTGTCGTCGACTGAGCACAACCAGAGAGGGAAAATCGTCAGTGTAGCTTCGCTCGACGACGTTAGAGTGCAAATTGAATCGGGAGGTGAACCAAATGTTTTCGGTCCATTGAAATCCGTGAAAAACGGTGACTTGTATCGTTACGACTTTGATTTTATCGCGAGCGCCGACAATACTTACACTATCACGCCTTTGTCGAGTATTTTGCTGTTCAATCCACCGTCCACGACAGTTGTCGGAGTTAACAATTGCCAAAACGACATTGCCACGTTCACCGGAGAACTAGGAAAGGTAATTCCTTTTTTTTTAAATTTCTTTCATGCATCGACAATAATTGAACTTCCCAGCTTTGAAAAATTCTTTATTTGTTAAGATCGTTGGTGGATCGGTATCACCGGCTCTGGAAGGTGTGACGATTCAAATTTTCGGGAAAGACAAAAACGCGCCGGTTCACACCCTCGTTACTGAGAAGGATGGCGCTTACAAGATCGGACCTCTCGATGGAAAAGTTGAATACAGGTAACTCTCATGGAAATAAAGTCTAATCAAGATATTTACAACGACAAAAAGTAATATATCCTAAAAGATATACCTATCTCAGGTATATCCCGGATACATATAATATATTTTGCGACAAAAAGTTATACATCTTGTACATATCTTTGATTATACTTCTGGGAATTATATAGCTGAACATCCAACGTTTTGTGAATGATGATAACATTTACAAATATTCTTACTGTTTCTTTGCGAATAAAATATTTAGCGTAACAGCAGAGAAGGAAGGTTTCGTAATCACAGGCCCCGATGGAGCGGGTACATTCTACGCTCACAAATTGGCCGAAGTTATCGTCCAAGTATCCGATCAAGCGGATTCAGCCTCTCTTCAGGGTGTTCTACTCTCCCTTTCCGGAGGTCAGAGCTATCGAAAGAACAGTGCAACTGGCGAGGACGGTTTGCTCACCTTTAACTCTCTTTCACCGGGTGAATACTTTCTCCGACCGATGATGAAGGAATACCGCTTCGACCCTCCATTCAAAATGATAAATGTTGCGGAAGGTGCGACAGTCAGAGTCGAACTCTCGGGTACGAGAGTAGCTTTTAGTGCTTACGGCTCTGTAACTTCGTTGAACGGTGAACCCGAGCCTGGGCTTCTCGTTGAAGCACAGGGCCAGGGCGATTGCTTAAATTTACAAGAAGAAGCGACAACAGAAGAAAACGGCAATTTCAGGATTCGTGGTCTTCAGCCAACGGTAAGAAAGATCTTTCGCTTATTATTTCACGTTAACAGTTTTTTTTTAAGTTCATTATTCGTTTATTATAGAACATTTTTATTACACATCGGTGCCGATTTGTTTGTATTACAATTAATTTTATTTTTATTTGATATATTGAAAAATAACTAATTGCAGTACGCTTCTAATTGGATTTTATCCAGTAAAAACTTTATTTCATTTGAAACGTTTGAAAAAAAATTTTTGTTGGTAATCAATGCTAATTCGATTTTTGAGAAAGTAATTTTCTTTAAAATGTAATATCAGACACAAAAGTTACAGAGTAAAACGGTCATAATGGTTTTTAATCGCATACAGTGTATGTACGCGATTCGCTTGAAGCCGGATGTAGAAGCGAACGCCCACATTCAACGTGCGACTCCGAGTTCTATCGCCGTGCAGGCAACAGCAGACGTGCACGGTCTCCGTCTGATCGCCTTCTACCCGATATCTCGTACGGACATCTCGGTACACATAATATCCGCTCAACCGGAGCATTATCGCAGCTTGCGTGTGAAATTGTGCAGGGAGGATCTTCCGGACTCACCGATCCATACGTTAAAATTAGACACTCAACATTCTTCAAAAAGCGGCAACTCCTACAATTCCGGTTTCCTCATCCACTTTCCACCTCTCCAGGCAAACGGTAAGAAGTATTTTGTTCAACTCGAGTCGTCGCTGTCGCAGGCTGTCTACAATTACCGAACGATACCAATTTATTTCGGGGCCAATACGTCCTTCAAGCAGTTTACGCTCAAATTCAAAGCCGACAGAAAAGTTGATCAGGGAGAAATGAGCCAAACTTCTCTAGTCGCACTGCCATTTATAATGCTTATCAGCGTGGCCTTTTTCTTCCGCGATAAATTATGGTTCTGGCTGAACAGCCAGGTCGTACAGTGGTCGAAACCTGTAGCTGCACCCAGATCACCCGTTCAAACGATTCCCATAGATCCTCGTGACGACGATATCATCGTCGAACATATTATGGGCATTAACAAGAAAAAGACTAAACCCCGCAAGACGTAATTCTTATGTTTTGTATGTTATGCACCTATTGTAAGTTAGGTGTAGCGTGAGTCACTGACTCTCGCGACTGTTACACGAGTTGCGCTAAGTGTAGCGAAAATAAATAAAAATTTTATAAGGACGTAGACGTTTGATGCCAATTCATCATTTGCACGGAAGATCATTCGAATGAACATTCTCCAGTCGCGTTTATTCATTAGCTGACGTATTATTTGACGTTCGTCACGTGCTTTATAAACTGATGAGTGCCATTGTTATTTTTATTATTCAAATAAAAAAAAAAGCTTTCACATTAATAAATCGTATCGATTTGCATATGATTTATATTCTTAGCCCTCGCGTCTTTGAACTAATTTCACAAAGTATTGTAAACTCAGCTTATATAATCGCCTAACGCTAATTAGGTCTGTGCAATCACTTCAGCATTTCAACAGCACTTTTAGTAAACGGTAAAGACCACGACAGGATTCGAATAAGGAATAAATCAAGTTTCTAATTAATTATTCAAATATTCTTCACGACTTTGTATAACTCAAAAATTACCCAAACGTGCCACGAAATGCAAGGATGAATGGATCGTGAAAATATCGTACAGTTACCAAGAGAATACAGTACACGTTCCCATAATGTATGTACTCGTGTTTCAAATAATCCTGTATGTTACAGGCTTGGATGATTATGCACCCGCAATCTATTTAATTTCACTCGATACTTGGCTACAGTACGATTGAGATGGTAATTGTTATAATATGGGATTGCTATTGGTTCTGATCAATTAACATAAGGAAACGTGTAATGTAGGATTTGTAAAGAATCAAGTAGTCAATTATTTCGATATAATTGTTCATATAATATCGAATGAAATTGATTTGCAATGTCATGAGAATGACAAAGAATAAATTTTTAACGAATAAAAATATCAAGTTTAAAAGATCATTCTTATGACCAATTTATCTAAGTACACGGAGCTTTTTGTAATAGAAGAATATCCGCTTTAGTTTCGGTATGTCCATCGAGAGAGCCGAGTCATGTTCTAAATTAGGATAAATTCCTGAAAAATAATTCATCGAGATTATATATTTTCCTCAATCGCATAGACTCTTGAATATTTACCGCTGGATTTTGTTGATAAATGCATTTGTTGAAGTTGTATGCTAGATCGCACAAATCCGTACCAGCTGCGAACAAAGTAATATCGCGTTTATCAGTGAGTTATCGAATTTACAAAGTGGGAAAGAGATCGCTGAGCTTACTTATTCCACGACAATTCTCGATCTTTTTAGATCCCTCTTCTTTAAGCTCTGTCGGCAACGCTTGCTTCATCGCTTCTAACTTTATTTTATCATTTTCGAACTGGTTAACAAGAAATACAGTTTAAAAGCTATTCGTAGCAATTGAAGAATAATATGTGCACCGGTAATTGTACTTTACCAGTTGGAATTTTTCCATTATGCATTTCATGTAACATTTGAGTTTTCCGTCGTCGATGAACTCGCCTTTCCTACCTTTTTCAACCATATCTTTAAAAAAAAATATGAAAAACGGGCCAAGAGTTAAATATGTGATCAATGTGTCTATAAAATCGGGCATAACTAACATATTTTTAATGTAAAATACACGACTTACCTTCGGTAGCACCGGTTTCTTTGATACATGCGTCGTGGGCTGCTCTTCCTACTTCTTGGAAGTCATTGGGCACCGCCTGGCAAATCAAAGATAATATTCTTTTTTTTTTATTATGTCTGATCTATATGTCAATGTGGACATTGACAACGATTGATTTGTGACTTTGAAAACTCACGGCACCCTTAACCGCGACGACGAGGAGGGCAATCGCAAAACCAATCAGAATCACTTTAGACATCTCTGCTTAGTTATTCACATGAAACGATAAAAGAAATACGTACATTGTCTATTGCAGAGCGGAGTGCGGTGTTATATACAAAAACTGCGGAAGCTTTAATTGCACGTGACACCGCTCATAAGATAGATAATAATTGAATTTCATGGTTGTTTCCTCGGGGTTATATTTTACGATCACGCAAGATCTTAACAATCCTCTACGTCATTACGGATGAGCTCCGTACTCGCATGCGGTATAATATAGTTCCTTGCGATAATTAATCTCACCGAAGTCAACAATGATTTTGTGACGGAGGTGCAGGGATAGTAATTTATCATATAGATTCAATACCCGTTGATTTTTGGATTTCATTATCCGTCAACACGATGACAACCGCGACTAGGTTGTTGTACGTGATTCAAATTGCACGTCTCTCGATTGCAGACGTGACTGTACAGATTCGAGAGAGATATAAGTGACAGCTTGCAATTGACCGGCAACATTTATTCATCCAGTAGTAAATTAAATATAGAGATCGGATGCAAAAACAAAACACTTGTCAATAAGGTTCTTACACAGTTTATTTAGTCGATTCACTTAGTATGTAGAAATAAAATTATAACTAAATCGAAAAGATCATGCATTGAGATTGATCACTGTTGTATGTATAGGCGTACTGGTAATAATCGACGTTTGCTGTAAATGATTTTTAAAAAGCCCAATTAATTAAGAGCTCTTGAAGAAAGACGGTGGCTTGAATGCAGTCGAAACATTACGGCCCATACTTGGAACGCCGGAGAATCAACTCCGGCCCGGATATGGCACATCGATATGGTCATAATGGTAGGAGTATCGCTTTAAATCGCTTAAATCGCTTCAAAAATTCATTTGCCAATGCCGCTGAACTTAATACATGCATCAGTTTATTTTTTTCATTTGTATCGGAGTTCTTTAAATATTTGTAAATTGAATATGTCACAAGAAAAATAGGTCCGATTCAATTGGTAATAATTCTCTGATATATCTAATTGAAGTGACCGGCATTGACTGCATGGACCAGCATTGCTCTATTCGTCCTAAAAACTGTGGGTTATATGCTAACATAAATTAAACAATAAACGCTAATTTTTGTACGTGACAAGTTTAGTTTCAATGTTTTTGTCCTGACATGTGAGAGGGTTGTGCAGTACAACACAGACGAAAGCTGCTATTGCTTCTTACGGTCTTGGAGATGGTCCTCCCAATTCCCGGCAGTACGTATAACAGTTCCGAGGGCACATGTGATGTCCTTTTCTTCGATGGATTTACTGCCAAGTTTCAGCATGAATGCATCTGTAAATAATAATATTTGAATGAATACTTTTTGAGCTACATTTATTCTACGCTCAATTATGGTTTACGCAAATCAAATATATCTAAAATTCGTAACTCTTCGTTCGTCTTTTTTTATTCCGGAAAAATAAATATTCCAATATTATCTATTCTAACATTATGTATAAATAAATATTCTAATACTTTGAAAATTTCAACAATTTTGAATAGATTTTGAAGTGTGTATAAAGCATTATATAGATTAGTGAATTCTTGTTACCTCGCAGGCACGCGTAGAAAGTTGTGTCGCTTTTCATCACTTTTTTATTATCGCATTTTTTCGCAGCAGTGAATTGCAGAACTAAGGCTCGTTTCATGAATATATGAATGATAGAGCGAACCGACGTAATTATACACGTAGGATCGGGGCTGATCAATAACGATAAAGCACCCATCTGGAACAGAATAAAATGAAGATATCCCATACTGCTAATACTGGTAATACCAAACTAGTAATATAATGATATGTTTATTATCAACGTATTTGAACTTACGATCTCCTTTCGAAACGAATTCTGAGCTTTCAGTTTCTTGTCAAAAATCTCAAACTCCTCCATCGTTTTGTAAGGCAGCTGTCCGTGCTTGTAGTTTCTGATATACATATCGATGGTTTTTACTCCCTTCAGTGGCTTACTGCTGGCACCCACGATCATCGAACTCTGTTCAGTTTGGAGGATTTTCAAATCGGCGATTTCCTTCCGAATTTCGGACAGCTGGGCACATACATTACGGTGGTACGCACGTATGATGTCCTTGATATTGTCCGAATCTGCAATATTCAGATCACTGATTATTATTTTATGTTTTGAAACATTTCGATAAATACTTTTGGAAACGTTTTCTTTTTTTTTTTTTTTTTAGATTTTTCCGACCCATCCTATCACGTAGATGATACCATGCCGATTTACCTTCGCATCTAGGTTTTGTAAACGATGCTTGCATAGATTCTGCATCTCCTAATTGCGGATTCTCCGTGCTACTGGCAACTTCGCCTTCACCTTCAGTGATTTTTTTTTCCGCATACTCCCCATTATCTGCTGAGAGTGCATACTGCTGTGTATTCATCTGTCGCAATCTCTTTGAGGCTTCCACGCAGTTGTCTTGGCAAACATAGAAGATAAACCTTATATAGCAATATTCGGCAATATTTTTTGTGAAAATACAAAGCTGCAGGGACTACTTACTTACATATTCTAGAATCTCGATTCGAAAAGTTTGCCATGTGTCCGGTGGCTTGCTTCCAAATATCGCCACACTACTCAACATTTTATAATTCTTCATTGAACAGTTTGGTACAAAAGGTGTAACCAGATGTTTTTTCTTCGTGTCGTAATAAACCCAGTCTGCCGGGACAATAGTTATGAATAATCCCTTTTTAGGAGACGGGACGAATTTCACCACAACGAATTTCTCCTCGAAAGACATTTCTAATCATGGAAAAAAAATGTCAATAAGTAGCTAGAATTGTCTTTTTTCTAGTCTACTAGTGATATAATATTTGCTTCTAAAATATATAATCCAGTAAAAAATCAAATATTCCAATGTACCAGTGAGGATAAGAATAGTTCACTGCGTTACTGAATAGTACAAATGCTTTCATACACCAGCAAAAAATCAAAAATATTTCATTATGTTAGTGAAAAATCAAAATATTTTTGATCCACCGTCATCCGAACATTCAGAACTTGTATAAACAAAGCCTTTTCTGGACCACGGGTCATATTTCAAGGGTTCACTTTTTCCATCACTTTGTATTCGTCGTTTCTCAATAATCTTCCTAAGTTCAGCGTCATAAATTGACATTGCTTCAAATGGGAAAAAGATCAGTTCAGAGAAATATCCGGAAAAGAGATGATCGCATATTCGAAATTACGCGAAAACATAATTTATGAATGTAACGCTATACTAATGATGATCATGAATACATAAGTTTTAATCGTTAACACTTACCGATATCACCGTTTTGCTCTCCGTTCAATGCGTTGTCTGTGAGTTTCATTTTTGGTGGCAATGAACTTTCTGTGGACACTGCAGCTTTTAACATGTCACCGGCATCCGATTGGTGTTGAGGTTTTTCCCTCGGCTGCACTGTTAAGTGTGCATAATACTGTGTCTCAAGCTGTCGAATTCTCTTTTCGGCTTGCTCGAAGGTGTCTTAGCGAACATAGAAGATAAACCTTATATAGAAATATTCGGTAATATTTTTTGTGAAAGTACAAAGCTGCAGGAACTACTTACTTGTATATCCTTGAATCTCGATTGGATAAGTTGGCCATGTGTCCGGTGGCTTGCTTTCAGATTTCACCGCACTACTCAGAATCCTCAAATTAGTTTGCGAAAAGTTTGGTAGAAAAGGTACAACCAGATGTTTTTTCTTCGTGTCGTAACGAACCCAGTCCACCGGGACAAAATCCAAGTTTAATCTCTCTCTAGGATCATCGACGAAGGCCACCACAGCGTATTCCTTGTTGAGAGACATTTCTAATCATAGAAAATAATGTCAATAAGTAGCTATAATTTCCTTTTTGCCAGTCTACTAATGATATAGTATTTACTTCTAAAATATAAAATCCAGTAAAAAATAAAATATTCCAGTGTACCAGTGACGTATAAAAATAGTTCACTGCGTTACTGAATAGTACAAATATTTTTCTACACCAGCGAAAACTAAAAATATTTCATTATGTTAGTGAAAAATCAAAATATTCTACTGCGTTCAGTGAGAAAAATAATTTTGGGTGCAAGAATACTCTGTGGTTACATTTTGCATTTTAAGGTCAGACTTTGCAGTGAAGGCATGGTACTGATGAGCTTAGCGATGAATATTTTTCATGCACAGAGAAAAGATGAAAAATTATTCTACATGTATAACAAAAATGAATTTGACAGGTCAAAGATTATCATTGCTGTTACGCAATGATGCATTTTTCTTTCGCTTTCTTCTCAAAGATGAAAATTTTTCAACGAAGGCGGCGTAGGAAAATCACCGGTGAAAAAAATTCAGTGAAGGAAGCTGAAGAAGCTCGCTGATGAAAAATGTTGATGTGCACAGAGGACGTGCAAATTCATTATACGTGTATAGCAAAAATAAAACAAACAATTATGATGTTCTAATTTGTCTCTACCATTGTTGATTTGCAGTATAAATATAAATACCCAAAAAAATTCACGAGAATTACGACAAGGAATTACATACTTGTAGGAATCCTCCCTCAGGAGGGGGTCGTAATTTCCTTCGTGTAGAACGATAATACTTTTATCTTTCGATTGTTTTTTTGTAATATCATATAAATCACTATAATATATCACTCATATAAATTAATTAACATCTGTCTATGAGTGAATCAATGAAGGTTTTGTAACGGTGATTTTTTTATCTTTAACAATTATTTTTATTATTCGTGGGAAATTCGGGCTCAATCGAAGGACTAATTAATATTAGACTTCGAGGTCGGTGAGAGTAAGATTTATTAACCAAAAAAAATTTCATAAAAATGTCAGTATTCGATTTCTGGCCAAGGATAGCCCGTACAATGCATTGACTCGGTAATTCCGACGATTATTTTCACAATTCTTATCTTATATTCCTTTTACATCGATTCTTGGTATGCACGGCTTGAAAATCTGTTATTATTTCGGACGCTGGTATTGAGCTGTGTGTTCGATGTACACACACACACACATCGCTGAACACGTCGGACTCACTCTTCGAGACGATATCTCGCTTATATTTATGATGCTCTCTCTCTCACACCCGTTTCACCTCCTTACTGTTTCTTTTCCACTCGCACGCCTGCACAATTCTTGTTTGTAATGCCGGTTTAAAAGCCCCACGACTTAATTTTATTTTCTTAAACACTGCTGACCTAATTCTATTGAATCAACCCTCTACACTTAACTCTATCAGCTTAATTCTATTTTCTTAACTCTAACCCATTAATTCTATCCAACTAACCAATTCTATTCACTTACAACTTAGCTAAATCTTGGTTAATGACACTTTCTATAATATTCGTCTAATTATTGTTTATTTTATGGAAATATCTCGCTTGTCTTTCCTCTTTGGCTGGTCTTCGTTTACCACTCACTTGTTGTCCCTTTTCTCATATAAACATGGATTTTACACTATGAAATCGAAAGTAACTTTTGATAATTAATCCGTAATCTCAATGTTTCGTTTTTTAATTTTCTTATACTTCGACATTTGGACTATCTGCGCATAGAGAGCTCCTCCTTCCGCGCAGGCTTTTTTATAGCCTTCCTCTCGTCCCGTTCTGCTCTACGTCTCCATTCGTTTTTGTTTCAAAATCTAACGCATGTCTTAATTTTGTAGCTTGCGTCGCCACGCTACCCGTCTTCCCCTCGCCGCCGAGTGAGGCCATCTTGTCGCTGACCTGCTGTTTACGGCAGTGAAGGAATTTCGGAGGTGTGACGTAGCAAATTTTGGTCACATCTCCGGGTTCGGTGGCCTAATGCCCACTGTACTTGGTACTTCCGAATATAATTCCGGCTGTTATAGCCGTTCGACATAATAAAGTTGGCTAGAGAGTGTAACTATGTTACAGTGTATAAATTGGATGCTTAAGTACGAGATTCGTCTTTCAATTTTCAACCGGCACAAAAGGTACAATACGCTACTGAATACGCTGTACAGAATATTCATACGGCATGCTTAATACGTTATGAGATTATTAACATACTTACCAATTGATTTCGTCGACTTTTGTTTCCAAAATGATAAGTAATCAACACTGCTGCGTATATTATCGGCCGGTGTTCAATGCCTGCTTAAACTTGTTTACCGGATGTTTGTGCGTGCAAACATCGCGTTCACGAAATATCAATGCTGCCACCTTCGTAGTGCGCCTGTGGCCACCATCAGCAACTTTGGCGTTTCACTACTGTCACGCCTCTACCTATGAACAGACCAACTAGTTTACACCCCATATTCAGGTGACCAATCTGGGGACGAGTAACTATTTACTTGTCGATAGACTGTTAGTTACGGGACTAATTTAGGCTTTTCGTGGTTCGTGGAATCTAGCCTGTATATAACCTAATTTTCAACCACGTTTACTTTGTATAAATAATTCTATCGGTTCGCTTGTACATAAAATAAATAAATATACCTTTCATCATATCCACGGAATAATTGAACATTTATTAGTATAGTTAAGATAACTATACGCCGTAAAGAAT